>BSBM01000500.1:8130000-8310000 GCA_027924585.1 Larix kaempferi | reverse complement strand
ATTTCAGATGACCCAACTATAAACGACTAACTTAAATGACTAATTTAGTCACAGGTTAAAAATTTGTGAGGCACCTGCAACAATTAATTAACAAGAATGCGCGAAATAGCAGAAATGACAGAACTCAGAATCACTTTTGTATTGATCACGGGCCACTTCGAGGGGGCAACCTCCTTTGAGCAAGCTCAATACAAATAACTTCACGGTGCCTTCATAGGTCTCAACACACACTTATATACTAATTCTAGGCGCCAATACTATGGGTCGAAACCATGGGCCGTTACAAACTATGGATCAACAATACTACGGGCGACTTACAAAGCATATGCGCCAACAACAATAACACAAACTATTGATCACAAATACTACGGTATGACTTACAAAGCATATGCGTCCAACAACAACATACTAACAAAGTAAAGATATGGGTTCCTAACAAAATTACGACTAGATAATAAGTGACACAATTAAAAATGACTAACGTAAATGACTAATTTAGTTAAGGAGTAAAAATGACTAATTACAAGAATATGAATTAGTCGTTTATGTTAGTCATTTTTAATTGTGTCACACCGACGATGAAAAATTCTAATTTTGACAATCAATTGTTACAATTTACTAATTTTTGGCACTACAGAATCCATCTACAGTGCCAAAATTTAGTAAATTGTAACAATTCATTGTCAAAATTGTAATTTTCCAGTTGTTGAGTGACATTGCAAGGGTCTTTATAACCATAAAAAATGTTATAATTTACTAAATTTTGACCTGGGGGGTCTCTCAATACACCTGTAGTGTCAAAATTTAGTAAATTGTTAAAAATCATTGTCAACATTGCAATTTTTTATTGCCGGATCCCATCAAATATTAACTTACCGGAAAGAGAATTAAGAATGGGGGATTGTGGTTTAAATGGATTACTAATTAATTATGTGATTTTAATATATATGTGGGGTTACTAATTAAGTATGCGGGATTACCATGATCCATGCGCTGTAAATCTTGTAATGTAGGTTGCTCCTCTTTTAGGTCCTGATCTTATTGTTCATCCTCTATTCATGTGGCTTTGTTCAACCTATGAACAAGGCTCAAATGAATGTCAAGTGTTCCCAAGAGGAACCTCATGGAAAACTATATATGTCTCTATGAAAATATCCACCAAGCCCTCAATGGTCCTCTACAACTGTGACCTTTCCTCGGATGAAAAGAAGTCCACAAGTTGTAAGTTAGAACAAGGTGCATGTCCTGTGATTGAACTCGGAGGATCTGGTGTGCTGGTGAGAGAAGAAAGACCTGTGAAAATGTGAAACAAACCATGCATTTTCAAGGGGTAACAAGAGCCAACATATCAGCTTAATCTCTAAGCTCCAAAAGAGTCTACATATTTCCTTCAAGTTATTAACTCTAGCTACCATGTAAGCCCACAATAACCTCCATATAAGCAGGGTACAATATATTTTAAAATTGAGTTCATTAAGGGCTTCTTGAGCAATATATAGTGGTAAAGTAGGCCTCATTTTTCATCATAATTATTACAAGACTTTATTTTAGAAAGTTGTGAACTTCTTCTAATTATAGAAATCCCTTGTTCTATACATAATAATAAAAGTTATATAGTTTTTATTACAATTAATTTTTTAACATTGATTCAACACATGAAACCATGATTAATTTGTAACATTAATGTAATATATTGCATATTAATATATAATATAGGTCATATATATATATTATAATTAACATATTTAAAAAAATATATAACCAACAAAACAAATATTTCAATGATTTACTAAATATTTTTATGGCCATTTTCAAAGGCACTCTAGACACAAAGGCCGGAGAGAATATCATTCACATAATTTCTCCAAAAAGAACAATTAGGAATTCATTCCAATCAAGAATGGCAAGTGGGTTATTAGTACAAGACATGACGTCAAAGTGGGTTTTCAGGTTTTCAGCATAAGTAAATATGGTTTAACCCAGGCCATAAAATCGCCACCATTAATCTCAAAAACCCTCGTTCTATGCTCTCCAAACCCCAAGCTGTCTTGTAGACCCCGATACAGAATCCCAATCAGCACCCTGTGAAACAAATTGCATAGGCAGTAGGTGGAGGCAGGGCGATCAGAATATGAGGGAAGAAGCTAGGGTTCTTGGGGATGGTGTAAGCCATCATTTCTCTCGGAAATATGTATCCTTTTTTCCAGGCTCCAAGACAGATGAAGAGAATTCACTTGATGAATTCATGTACAGGAGTCGATCCAGGGCTCTTCTAGATGTCCAACATGACATTGATACTTTAAAAAGGTATGATGGAAAACACTGGAAAAACCTCTTTGATTCTAGAGTAGGAAAGATGACATGGCCTTATGGGTCAGGTGTTTGGAGTAAAAATGAATGGGTTCTTCCTGAAACCCTCTATTCAGAGGGTTTCCCAAACCCTCTACTAGTGACATTTCATGACATTTAGCATGCGTGGCAAGTCTTCAAAAGACATCTCTCTAGAAAAGCATATTAATTAAATGGCCCCATGGCTGCAACCTCAATATTGATCAATGTGTGGGTCAAATTTGTTAAAAAATGAACGAATTGGCACTGGACTTTCAATGAATAACCACAGTGATGTCAACAATGGAATGAATTTTGGTAATTCATGGCAGTCACCAGTTCCATATTTGTTGGGGGGGTTCCATGTTTCTTGTCATAACATTCACTATAATCATTCTAGTATTCTCTTGATGGGGGTTTTCTAGTACTAATTAATCCCATTGTGATGAATCCTTTCAGTGGGGTGAAAAAGATGTTGTTGATGAGGAACATAGTGAGCAGGTAGCTATGATTATCGCTGGTGAAGAAAATCCCACCTTTATTGCAATACTAGCGCTTATAACTGCATGAAGATGGAGTCTTAGATGCATAAATAGGTCATCCATATGTATGAGTTTAATTTTATTTCACAATTTTGTTTTATTTTTGCATTAGAGTGTAGTTTATGTGTGTATCAGAAAAGGCATACTTTCATTTGATTCAAAGTTCTAGGAGTCTTTTATCTTTTTTCATTTCAATTTTATTTTTAAGAGTACTTGATATGCCCCTCTTCAGTCTGTCTGAATCATAATATAATGACATGATTTACATACACTTCTCGATTGATAATAATAATTTTACCGTACATGGCTTCGTTTAGAACACAGTTGAGACAAGGGCTTAATAGGAAGAGAGGAACTTCATAGCAGAGAAATTGTAGCATTTCCTCGTTAGTTATAGGGGATACAATTACATTAGGAGAGGATTAGTGTTGGAGGAAATCAATTGGACAAAAATATTCAAAGTAGAAAAATTGATGTGATTGGGAAGCGAGTCATCATGATGATGAAGCACAAGAGTAACCTCTTGAGGATGACTAACATCCCCATAAGCATTGTACAAATGAGTCGCCTATGGATGGGAGTGGAACCTATAGCTAGACATTTACATTTAAAAAGTTTAGGAGTGTGTTAATGACTCCAATTTGTGCATCATTTCTTTTTTGGGTTCAGAATTTCAAGTACTTCACAGTGAAACAGTCAGTTGATTGAAAATATGCATTTGAGGCCTGAAAGTCACAGTCAAAGTTAGAATATCAAGAATAGAAGGATTGGACTAGTACCATTAGTTTCTACAAATTATCATCATGGAGCATCCTGAACCCTATAGAAATCTCTATGATTTATGTTTGTAATTATAAATTAAATTGTGAGGATAATGATGAATGACAATGTTAGGCAACATTTTACCTTGCAGTACAAAGACTTGTGAAATATTGTTATAGGGAAAAATCTAATTGTGTGTGATAAGGGGCTTATAAGACAAAAATCTATAACAATGGCTATAATAGGTTTGGATGTGGATGAAGATATTGTCTTGTCTTCAGCGCAGAAATGATCCAAAGAAGAATGGGAAAGACTTAAGATATTGTATGACAAAAGTGAAAATTGAAGTAACAAGTGGCAAACCTTCAATATATTAATAAAAAACTTGTCAAAGAAATTGGAGATTTGAAAAAGGCGAATATTTTTTTAATGGATGAAATTGCAAAGATGACGGCAGATTGTCAAGTGATGACATATAATAATGAAGAAGTTGAGGATTTGAGAAATAATTGGCAGAGAAATATCGTGAAATAGGTCAATTGTAATTTGTTCCAACAACACACAAATTATAGTTGTGATATATGAGAACTAGGACTCGTACAATGTCATTACAACTAGCAGAACATCATTGGTTGATAATCCCCCGTTTTACAAGGAACATGACTTAACTAGCAAAGAATTGACAATGTTGTCCTATGATGCAAAGACAATGACATACAATCATGTGGTCTAGAATTATGATGCATTCATCATTTTACATTCAACATTTGTCTCAAAAGCTATGTTTGACAAGTTGTAGGAATCTTTACAAGGTTGGCAAGTTTCATTCGAGTCCACAGTGAGTACTTCTGTAGGTGACATAAAATGAAATTCAGCTTCTATTTTAAATTTTGTTTTCAATCTCAAACTAGGCAACATTTTGTTTGGAAACCCTTTAATTTTTTGTAAGGTGCATAAAGAAGACATGAAACCACTATTGAGTTGACTTATTTTAGGAGCACATTCCTTCCTAAGTTTCTACTGTTTACAGCTATACGATTTCAGTGTTCACCATGATTATGAATAATATATATGCCCTGAAACTTAATACAATCTTTTTCATGTAGAATACTTGAACTTGGGGTTGCTAATAAAATCCTATCTAATTCTAGTCTCTCTCTCTCTCTCTCTCTACTGTGCATGTGTATGTCCATAACCTATTATGTAATATCCAATCTAAGCAATTTTAATCTTCAATTGGTGCTCTTTTATATGGACTTGTTCCTCCAATGGAAAATCCCTATTTACACATAGGTGCTATATTAAAGGTCTATTGGTGCACTTAATCATAAACAATGACAATCAAAAGAATATCTCAGTTCTCTAGAGGTCATCGAGTTTGTCAAAGTTCTTACACAAGCATTTCCATGCTTTAATCCCTTTGGCTAGGTTGGAGCCCTAGTCATTAGAGTAGAATGAGTTGTCCAATATGGACTTCCACTAGGTGTCTCCTCTAACGAATGACCTTTAGAATTCTTCTCAAATAAAGCTGAAGTGCCAGTGTAAGGAATCCTCCTTGAATCAGGGGGAGCACCAACCCTCTCTCTATACTTGGAGATCTCCTATGGTCATTAGAGCTTTTACAAATCCCTTGAGTCTCCATACACCCTGATCCATATCTTGTGTCTGATTAGTAGTTACCAATTTTTATATCTCTTGGTGAATGTTTCTGTATAGATTGCAGTATCTCAAAAGATATCTGGGAATAACTTACATTTGGAAATGGTGGATGAAGGTGATTTTATTTATTTATATCTATTTGAGTGGAATCACTTTTGAATAGGAATTTATGTCGACTTTGTTTAACATTTCTACAATGATCTAATTTTTGTTGACTCAGAGATTTTGTAAAATCCCATGATCTTGTTAACATCTTATTTTATTATGACCTAAGTAATCATCTAAGCTTTCTTTGAGGATAGGATACAAAGATGGAGTTATCCTTTGAGGTTTTATTTAGAGCTCCGAATTTTTCATCACATGTGGCATATGCAAAATTGGTCTGTGTAATTTTTTTGTTGTGCTTGTTCTTCCTGAAAGTATAGTGCACTCAATGACAAGAAGTGCCAAAGGAGTGCGTTGAATAGGTAGGAGATATTAGAGTAGATGTAGAACCTGGTGGCAGTTTTCACGGATGAACTATAGGCCATTAAAGCCAAGAAAAGCATATGATGCATCTAGCTTGCTCCAATAAATCTATTTTTCTTTTCTTTACTAGTGACTAAACTAGGCAATTCCTAAGGAAGGATAGCCTCTAATGCCTCCCTCTCCCTTTGTCACTTTTGCAAATACTTCAATCATATCCTTTATGGAATTACCAAGAATTATTTGTTATTACTCTTCTGGGGAAGTGGCTATAGAAGTGTTGATGCATACCATAGTGTATTTCTTGAGCTCTCTTGCTACTGACAGAAATCAAGAAATGGCTGAGAAGTGAAATATTTTATTTCAATTACAGTGCACCTAATAAAATTTAATGTTCATGGCATGTAATTGTGAAATATTTTATTTCAATTACAGTGCACCTAATAAAATTTGATGTTCATGGTATGAAATTGTATTTCTTGAGCTCTCTTGCTACTGACAGAAATCAAGAAATGGCTGAGAAGTGAAATATTTTATTTCAATTACAGTGCACCTAATAAAATTTGATGTTCATGGCATGGAATTGTATTGCTTGAGCTCTCTTTCTACTAATAGAAATCAATAAATGGATGAGAACTGAAATATTTTATTTCAATTAGAGTGCACCTAATAAAATTTGGTATTCATGGCATGGAATTTTAGGGATAACAACATGAATTGCCAAACAAGAACCTGATATCACAATTGTTTTGGTTTTGTTCTGTATTAAGGATTACCTGAGGTTATGTTGGGGATGTTTAGGTGTAGTTTTTATTTGCATCCACATGAGGGAACAACTACACAAGTGCTCACTAAGTGCTTTCTTGGCGGTGCATCCCAATTGCACCGCTTAGACTATTTCTAGTTTCAGACTTACTTTCAAGTCAATCATTTGTAAACTGGATTTTGTTTTTTTTCCAAAGCTTGCTCCAGATGTGTAATCCAAGATTGAAACCTGTGAATTTCAAACTAGGGTAGAAGTATAAAATACAATAGCAATTAGAATGTCTATATACATAAATTGATGTTGTTGGTTTACATTTACTTTGTTGAATGTCTGACTATGACTTGTGATAGTAAAAAAATGTAACAATAAGAGTAAAACACATGTCTGATCTATCACACACACAACTTGCTTGTCATCACCATTTCCTTTATTCCATTCATCATGTTCCCCATGCATATCAAATGCTTATAACAACTATTACCGATTTTTCTCTTCAACTGTAGAAAACAAATTATCACTCCATTCAAATTAAATTTATTTTTGCTAGCAGAAAACGAATTATGCATTTCCTTCGGAGATTATTTTTGTTTTATGTGTCTATAGAAGAAAACTATTATGATATTGACACAACCCTATTTGCTATTGATATTGATATTGATGGACCCTAAAGGTTCTATTGTGGATAAAATGACAGATTGAGTGTTTCTTTCTAGCCTTCTCCTTCCAAACAACTGAAAAATGAAATGATCTGCATGAAGGAAGTCAATTTCTAGATATGTGAATGAGTGTTGGAGTGCATAGTCTAATTCGACCTTGATTTCATCAAGTAACCTTTAAAAAGGAGGGAAAGCCATAAAACAAGTTGCTAGCTAGAGTTTGACTTTTGTTTTCTCTCACGAGCATATCCGATATCATGATCTAACTTATTTTCCTTTGTTTAAGCAGGTAGGGAAAGATGCACATGGAACATTGATCAGCGATGCTCTAGGTTCCTATGGAGTTCTACTTGACTACCTCAACATTGTTTTAGTCTCTACTGGTCATGTTGTTGTTATGCTGCAGCAAGGAGGTCATAACTCTATTATTATTGTTTGAGGAGCGAATGTTTCCTGGCCAAGGCTAACTGATGGTATGAGTCGCCTTAGTACAAATTCCCAACATCTATTACGTTGAGAAGGAATCATTCTTTTGCAAAGGAAAATTCCTGATAGTGTGAATATTGAAGTTGGTAAGGTGAATATTTCCATTAAGATATAACTTTTTTTTTCCTATGTTGAAACTTGAAATGCATTGAAAAGAAGATGAATTCATTATCTTGAAATATTTTACATGAGAGGGCCATATATGTATTTTGTGACCTATTTTTCTTTTGTTGCAAGTATCCTAATTCTGTTATCAAACTTTTTTAACATTTCCCTATTCATTTCGTCATACATCCCAGTATAAACTGTAAAGATTCAAGCTACTCCACTGTTTATGGGGAAAGTATCCATTTAAAAGTTGATAGACAAATTTTAAAACTGGAACCCATGGTATTTAAAATTATTGTAGTTATAGGTGCAGCAATGCCTATAATCCAAAGGTATAGGATTTGGTTTCCAAGCCTTATTAGCCATGGGAAGTCTTGTTTGTAATGTGTGCTTCACATTAGTGACTCAAAACTAAATACATATGGTTCTTATCCATTAAAGGAAATTTATTATGTGAGTACACTTGCAAATTTGCATTTTAATTCTCTAATATATAATATATTTCATTATTTTGTATTCTATAAGTTTATGTGCCTTCTTAACCTAATTATTTCTGGTTTATATCTATGTAACCATGCAAACTAAGCCTCATTTACAATAACTTGGTTGTGAAGTTGTAAAGTAGGTACATATGCAATATTTCTTTACAAAGTGGAGTTTTATTTATTTTTAAATCATGTGAAGTGGTAAATGTTGAGATATTGTAACTTCAAAGAATATTATATTTGTACTTTATTATTCCGGAGATGTTTCATTCCTCCTTGAAGACCTTATTGTATATCCGGAGATGTTTATTCCTCCATCAGATTGTGGTAACTTGGGTTATTAGACTTCCCTAGTGGGGGTCGGCCCTATATGTGTTATGTGGGTCAAAGGGTTATTAGAACACCCTAGAGGGGTCAGCCCAGTCAGTTGTAGTGGGGTATTTAACCCATTGGTTAAATACGAGCCTACATGTTTTGTGTAAAAGACAAGTCGGAGTAGTGTATAAATAGAGGAGGTTATTCCTCATTTTATACACACTCACTCACTTGAGAGTGGTGCACTTGTGGAGGAGAGTTCTTCTATGGAGAAGGAGGAGCTTATGCTCAGGGTTACATATTTGTATATTGCTGGTAATCTATATTGAGAAAGATTTACTGGTTTTTCTACCCCATGAGGGTTTCCCAGGATAAATCTGTGTCTCTTGTGTTTATGCTATGCTTGTTGTTTCTTCAGTGATCTTGTATGTGCTATTATTGTGAAATGGAATGTAATGCTGCTATTTTCTGTCTTAGCATATTAAATCTTAACAGTAATTATATACTTGTTTTGTATTTGTATACTATTTTCAGTATGGCTAGAAAGCAATACATAGTCAAAGTCGGCTCCCAAAGAGGAAGTGTCACAAAGCAATATTTCAACCCACGTGGGGAGGATAACGACATTCCTCCCAACTACCTGATCTACACTCAATTTACACAAAGTGAAATTTTATTAGATTGAAGTGTTTACGAAATTGATGATCTAAGTACTCTATTTTGTGGAGAAATTCTCAATGAGACTAAGATTACAATATAATTCCCAATATAATTTTTATTTCTGATTTTGAAACTTCGGTACATCTATGGAAATGTTTAATTCTACATGATATATGAAGCTATATATTTATGACATCAATATAAATTTAATGATACTTATGGCTCCTCTGGATTTCAAAAACCTAAACTAATCCCAGAATTAGTAAATTTATTGGTTGAGATATAATTGTACCTTTATATGGTACTTACTTTTCTGAGGGTTATCAACTTACATTCTTTATGAATATCGTTTCTCATTTGAAATTCTAAAACATGTTTTAATATAACTATCTGGGAAAAATCTGCAAACTATGTAAATGGCGATATATTAACCATAATAGCAATGCTTCAGACACAAAATATCTTCTACAAGCCTCTAGAGAAGCAAGCTCAGGATGACCAAAAAAGGTCAAATTTTTTCCAACTAGAAGGGGACCACTTAACATTATTAGCCGTGTAGGAGGCATAGAAGGAAAACAAATTCTCAGGTCCTTGATGTTTTGAGAATTTTGTGCAGTCTCAGTCTTTAAGGAGAGATGTTGATGTGAGAAAGCAATTGCTGACCAATATTGTAACATACCCTTTTTGCTGAATTTTTTTTTATGTTGGAAACATTATGTTAACTTTTATTGTAAAGTTTTATATTGGACAAGTGTCCAAGGATGATTGTAATTGCACAATATTTTATTATTTAATAAATTAAATAGGAGACAAACACCTAAGGGGATTGTTGAAAGAGTGTTTACTGACCCACTAGGTGGAATGGAATTTGGGGTAGAAGGCAATGGACAAGTGGCAGCATCATGATGCAACTAACTAGCTGTTGGTATGGGACAACTCCCTTGAAATGTGGTCATAGTGCCCTGGAAGGTGGGACTGGAGCTTGAGGCTCATTTATTCAAAACTGACCACTAAATACCTAGGCAGTCTATATAAGAGCCATCGAATTATGAACTAAGGTTCATCACTTTTCCTGATGAGGAAATTTTCCTTGGGGTTTTGCTGTGCTTGCACCCAAGAGATTCGATGAGGGGATATGTTGAGTTTTTGATCATGGTGTAAGTCTTCCTATTATACTACTGAGTGCAAAAGTTATATTGCTGAGTGCAGAAGGCATATTTGAGTGCAGAAGTTACACTGCTGAGTGCAGAAGTTATATTACTGAGTTCCTTGCTTCTACACAGATTCCATCTACTTAGTGGTTTAGTAAGCAAGCTCGGGGGTCCAAAGGAAGCAAGTAGTTTTGGTTGCTTCTTCTGGAAAAGGTTGGGAGGAACAGGCCTCCTTGGGTGTTTGTCGGCCCTATCTTCTTTTATAGGTTCTACTTGTCTTTTCTAATTCTAAGTAGTTAAAGTTTCTATATGCAATTATCGATTTACTATTTTCAAGGATATTATTAAACAAATGCATTTATTTTAGTTTCTTACCTAATTAGGATTCTGTATAGTAATAATTATGTAAGATGGATTGAATAAAATATTTCTCTACATTTTTCCCCATGCTAATGGATCCGCATTGTACTCTAGTACAGCGAAGAGATTAAGGTATATAAATTGATAGACAGATTGCCAGGTGAATGAGAAGATCAATACTATTGTATTTCATAGTTTATCCTACCATTAATATTCTGTATTAAATAATATAATTCTATGTCTTTCTCTTATCATTCTTTTCATCAATTAAATGTTTCAGGTTCACTATATTTTTATTTCACAAATTTTATTGAAATAACAGTTGCAAAATAATTACTTCCTAAGTACCTATTACTGTTATTCAATACTGCTAGCAAGTAAATATAATCGCATAAACAAACCGAACTCTTTCTATTTCAAACAAATGCATAATTATTTAGTACTAATCTTTATGCACAATATTCATTTCTGTTATATTATTTATTTATTTAAACTACAGTTAATTCCATTTACATTCATCATAGGATTAGAAACCCTAGCTTGTGGCTTCATCATTTTCCATAGTTATCACAACTATTAAAACAAAGAATCATTATGTTATCCAAACAGAGTTTTCATTGACCAAACCCTAGAAGTATCAACACCTAACTCTCATATTTATAGTTTAGTTAAGGTTCAAACACCATCAGTTAACAATAGAATATGAATCTAGATACAATATCATTACATAGTCGCAAATAGAAAAAACATTGGCTCTCAGCCAACACTTAAAATCGACAGACATGAGCGAAAGCATAGTCTCAAAAATTATTATCAATTACATTCCTTAAGACTTAAAATAAGAGTATCTCGGCATCAACACAAGACTATATTATCGCATTTCACTTTAAAACTATTAAACAGTAAACCATACGATTTGCTCGATTTAGATATCTATTTTCAAAAGCTAAAACATTTGTTATCATAACAACAGAACATTTCCGAGAACAACACATTAAGGTTTGACCATTTTAAGCACAAGGTTAAACTCTTCTTAAAACATAGTAGTTGCAAAAACGACGAGTTTCATTGCATACAAACTGGAGAAATGCTCTCAAACTCAAACACATATATCATAACATAGAAAACATAGTTCTTTATTATCAAAGACACAATAGTTTTCAAATAAATAAGCTTCGCTTCCTTTACACAAAATAGAGCAACGCTCACAGTATCATCCATACAAACATAGGTCGAATGAAAACATAAATCCTTTCATTACCGAGAACAGTGGAAGGGTAAAACCCTCTCCTGAGTATTTTCTTTTACGGATTATACAATGGAAAATAAATACTACTAAAAACAACGAACAAAAGGGTCGAGGGTTTCATCCTCCCCAAAACTGTCAAAACAGTTCACAAATACTTTGATGAAGCTCACTCCTCAGAACCCAAGAAAATACGAAGTCTCGGCAAAGAACACAATTGTAATATCCTAGTCAAGATCTGACCAAAATATTAACTTCCACTTTAGAGTTTTAATGGAATTTTTCTAACAATTTTTAAGGCAAACTCTCAGACTGTGCAGGATGTAAGTGACGGGGATGGAAACTCTGAATGGGATGATGGTAGAGAGATTAGGTTTTGGAATTTATAGGTGAGAGTGTGCAGCATTAGCAAAATATGGTTTCAGTAGAAGTCCTCGGCACAAAGTACTGTTAAATTTTCAGAATTTAATTCAATCTGATCTAGGATCTTAACTGAGAGAACAACATGTACAGCATATCTATAGTATATCAATCATGGAGACAATAATGCAAGCACACAAGAGACACAAAGATTTACTTGGGGAAAACCATAAAGGTGAAAAACCCCAATAACCCCATTACAAAAATTCCAACTTTCTACTGAGCCCTAAATTTCGGAAGCCATGAATGAAGGTACTCAAAATAATTTTGTTTTGACAGAAATATGTACCTGATTGTTTCTGGTGTACCTCTGAATTTTTCAATCCACAAGGTCTGAAAAAGTTTCCTGAGATAGCCTGACCTGTTATCTTTCCATCCTGATAGGTCTGACCTCAATTGGATTCTCTGAGAGAGCGTTATGCCAAATGTCGCAACGTGACTTGTTTTGGGATAATACAGGAGAGCGAACGTGTACGGCGTGCCACATGTCACTGTTTCAACTTTGGCCTCTAAACACTTTTCCTGAGATAGATCGGCCTGTTATCTTTCTATCCTGACAGGTCTGACCTCAATAGGATTCTCTAAGAGAGAGTTATGCCAAGTGTCACAATGTGACTTGTTTATGGGATAATACAGGAGAGCGAACTTGTATGGTGTGCCACATGTCACTGGTTCAGCTTCGGCCTCTGAAAATTTTTTATGAGATAGTACCGTTTGTGTACTACCTGTCACTTTTTACGAAATTTCATTTGGAGCTTCCTAGCCCAAGTTATGAACTTTTTCCCAAGGTCACCTGATTTTGACTCAGATCTGGAAGAGGCAGAAACCCTATATTGCACAGATCATAAATCACAAAGTACAACGAATTATAGGTTGTCCTTTGGACACAAGGTACATGGAGATCTTAGCTTCGTCCTGTAACAATTTAAGATCGGAAAACTTTTCCAAAACAGATTTATAGCGAAAGTGCTACGATGACTGGTTTTTTCTATATCAAGCCCTAGCATCGTAAGTGCAACAAGTGTCATACATGCCATATCATGCCTTCTTTCAAGCTAGCTCTGATACCATGTTAAGTTTTCAGAATTTAATTCAATCTGATCTAGGATCTTAACTGAGAGAACAACATGTACAGCATATCTACAGTATATCAATCATGGAGACAATAATGCAAGCACACAAGAGACACAAAGATTTACTTGGGGAAAACCATAAAGGTGAAAAACCCCAATAACTTCCTCAGAGATAGATAGAGAAATGATACAACCAACCATGAGAGATAGACATAACCTAGCAGCAGATCCTCCTCCTCCATAAGTGCGCCACTCCTCCTTGAGTGCATGTGTGAGAAGTGAGTGAGTAAATAGAGTGCCTCCCGCACTCTATTTATACTTGACTTGACTTGCCTTTTTACCTAACTCATGTAGGCTCGAACTTAACCACATAACATAATGCTGACTGGGCCGACCCCCAATAGGGTGGTCTAATAACCCTTTGACCCACATGGACGACCCCCAATAGGGTGGTCTAATAACCCATCAAGTATAAGTTACGACACTTACAATATAAATGACGACACTTCCGTATAGAGGAATAATAACATCTCTATAGGAATACAATATACATATATGTGAAATACATTCCGAAGTTACATATACATCAATACTCCCTCTTAACTAGGAAGGTATTTCTCAGCACAGTTCTTCTAGCACAAGTCATCTTCTCTGGATCATCGTCACTGGATAATCGTCATCGAGTCATCATCATCGTCACTGTTGCTGCTATCTCAATCAATCTCTGAATCTACTCGTCATAGGAAGTTCTACAGAGCCAGTCCTTTTTCATACTGGATGTAGGCCCACCACCTGTAGGTCTTCATCATCACTGGCCATACTGTGGAATCCTCAGGACTTATTACGTGCGTCACAAAACCTCGAAAGAGCATCCCAGGATGTTACGGGTACACAACTCCAACCTGTAGGATCTCCCAGGGCGCTATTACATGTGACCCCACCAAAAAACCTTGAAAGAGCATCTGTTACGGGTACACAACTCCAACCTGAAGGATCTCCCAGGGCACAAATTACATGTGGTCACCACAAAACCTAGCAAGAGCATATCAGGATGTTACGGGTACACAACTCCGACCTGAAATCTCTCAGGGCACAAATTACATGTGGTCATGGCAAAACCTCGAAAGAGCATCTCAGGATGTTACGGGTACACAACTCCGACCTGAAATCTCCCAGGGCCCAAATTACATGCCATAGGACAAAACCTCGCAAGAGCATCCCAGGATGTTACGGGTACACAACTCCGACCTGAAAGATCTCCCAGGGCACAAATTACATGTCCTCCTAGAGAAATGTCTCGAAAGAGCATCCCAGGCTGTTACGGGTACACAACTCCGACCTATAGGATCTCCCAGACATGCTCCTCTGCACAACCTGATCCACGGCCACAAAGTATCATCCTGATACTCACCATACATCAACCTGATGTACACATGATCATCCTAATCATCATCATTGCAACGTCCTGTTGCATGTCATCTGGAGCAACATCCTGAAGCTCATCATCTATGATCATCCTGATCATCACTGCAACATCCTGCTGCATGTCATCATACCTGATCCACCTGATCATCAATGCATCTACCTGATGCATACCAAGTATCTACCTGATACATATCATCATACATGATCCTCCTGATCATCAATGTATCCACCTGATACAAATACAAATACATGATACATATCACCATACATGATCCACCTGATCATACAATGTATCCACCTGATACATATACAAATACATGGTCCAAGCATCCAACATGATGCATACATATAAGTGATCCAACTGATCATATCCAACATCAACATGATGCGTACATATAAGTGATCCAACTGATCATATCCAGCATCAACATGATGCGTACATACATACAAAAAAAATGATCCAACTGATCATATCCAAGCATCCAACATGATGCGTACATACATACAAAAAATGATCCAACAGATCATATCCAGCAGAAGCCAGAACATCAGCCTGATGCTCATCATCCAGCGCTTACATCCACAGCCATGTGAAGGATCCTCCTTCCAACATGCTTGGAATGGCTTCAGCAAATGTGTCCATCACTTCTTCCTCGAAGTGTCCTCGATCTGAAGAACGCCAAGCCTCTCTCTGAAGTACTCGAACTTCACTCTGGCTAGTGGCTTCATCAGCACATCTGCAATCTGCTCCTCCGTCACAACATACAGAAGCTTCACAGCTCCTCTTTGCACCATATCCCTGATATAGTGATATTTGATCTCTATGTGTTTTGACCTGTCATGAAACACTGGGTTCTCGGACAGCTTCACACAACTCTGGTTATCACAGAAGATACCAGTAGCCTCCAACGGGAGATCAAATAACTCAGACAGTAGCTTCCGTATCCATACTGCCTCACAACTAGCTGAACAGGCTGCAACATACTCTGCCTCAGCTGTACTCAGTGCTGCACAGGACTGCTTCCTGCTAAACTAAGAGATCACACCTGATCCCATACTGAAGCAACACCCAGATGTGCTCTTCCTATCTGCAGCACTGCCAGCCCAATCTGAATCAACATAAACCTGCAGGTTAAACTTTTGATTCACTTCATACTTGAGCCCATAATCCACTGTACCCTTCAGGTACCTCAGAGCATGCTTTACAGCAACCAGGTGAACACTCCTCGGATCCGTCAGGAACTGGCTCAATGTGTTCACAGCAAAGCAAATGTTTGGTCTCGTGTTTGTCAGGTACATCAAGGACCCAATCATCTGACGATACATAGATACATCAATTGGCTCAGATGAAGCATCACAAAGAAGCTTCAAATTCGATGCCATAGGTGTGGCCATGGCCTTTCAATCCATCATCCTGAACCTCTTCAGGATCTCTACTGCATACTTCCCTTGTCCAAGGAAGATTCCATCTACACTCTGCCACACCTCCATGCCAAAAACAAATAGTGCATCATCCCCAAGTTCTTCATCTTGAACTCGGCAGCAAGCTTCCGCTGTGTGTCGGCAATCAATCTATCCTCACCTGATACAAACAGGTTATCCACATACAAAAGTAGTATCACTGGATTGCCTTCCTCAACCTTTTATAAAAGGTTGGAATCCGCTTTATTCTTGGTAAAGCCCAAACTGAGTAGAAAGCTGTCTATCCTACCATACCATGTTCTGCACACATATATGACTACACCATGCTGTCTTGAAATCCATCTGGTGCATCTTCTATTTCATCACTTTTATATTTCTCAATGTTACCATCTGCAACATGCTTGATCTGATAGTTCCATTTGGAAGTTATAACAAACTTCCCTTCACGTCTTGGGACTACATCCCAAACATCATTCTTCATGATCGACGGATCATGGCATTCCATTTCTTCATCCCAGATCCTGGGAACTTCAGTATCTTCAATAGATATCTTTGTTGTTGGAACAAATGTTGTAGTCCTTTTGTAGGTGAAGATATACGGTCTTTCCTACAAAACAAGTTAAATTGCATGATTAGAAACATCTCATAATTTTCAGAACAAATTCTTACACATAAAGAAATATGTCATACAGTCATGCAATTATCTTAGCCAATGCTTCAATACAACATTTATCCATATTCCATAACTTTCTAGATGCCTTCCAATCTCTACCAGAACATTGTTAAGAGTGTGCACAACTCCCAACATGTCAGCAAAGAGGTTTCATTCTAGATAAGTAGCAATGGAATGTTGTACAGTGCGATAGGCCACTTACCCATGCATTTTAGGAGTATACTGTTCATCAATGCAACTATTCTAATATGCATAATACAAATTCTAGGAACATTAGTATATACATTATTGAACAGTATTATTTAAACAATAAAATATGCAAGTAATGACAATTCAAATACTTATCTTTGTTTGTTTGTTGGGTTGAATCCCTCTCAGTATTTGCTTCTTTTCCGTAACTCCATTCCTATGTGGATTGTGAGAAGTGGTCAACTCCCTCTGAATATCTGCATCCTTGCAGAAACTACTGAAGTGTGCTCCTTTGCTTTCTTGCAGGAACAACTAGAGTGTGCTCCCTCTTGATCTTTGCTTCCTGAATTACCTGTTCTTGAGCTCATATTCATCCTTGGTCCCTATCCATGCTTATTAGTATCATGAATGTGTTATCCTTGTGATCTCATATAAAATCATACATTCATTAGTATACTATTAAAACACAATAATCTTAAGCATGTATAGTCATGATCATTTCAAACAGAAAATAATAAGCATTAGCATTCAAGGTTTATGTAGGATTCTTATGGTTAGTCAAATCATAAGAAACATAGCATGTCTAAATCTATGACTCTTCAGGTTAGTTGAATCATCAATCAAGATAAGAGATATAATATGCATAAAACCTGTGATTATTCAAACCTATACCTTCATGATTCTTCTGGTTAGTCATATCATCAATTATGGTAAGAAACATAATATGCATACAACCATGATTATTCAAACCTATGACTTCATGAATAATCATTATCAACAACAGTATAAGATCCTAACACAAGGTAGGATTCTATCTTGATATAGGAAAAACATACCTGGATTAGCATTATGTCTAACATACTCACACGATGTCTTCTTGTTCTTCTTTTGTAAGGCCTTAGCCTCATCTCCCTCTGAAACAGGAACATCTTCACTTATGTAGGTGACCAATCCATCTTCTTCTAGGATTAACCCAATCCACTTGATTTGCAAGAACTGGACCTGGACCTGGATATGGGTTTGTCAGCGAAACCCCAAAAATTCAAACTTTGAATTTCAAACTTTCGAAAGGATAGAAATATGCGCCTTGATGAGCTGATCAAGCTAGTATATTTAGAATTTGAAAACTGCAAAGTTTCACTCCTCAATTTTGCCTTTGAAACTTTAGGATTCACTGGACGTGACCCTGAAATGGGGTTTGATGAAGCCCACTCTTCTGCTCAATCAAAAGGTTTGATCCAAATCTCTAAGCTTCTATTTTTCTGAGGAGCTTCCAGCCTTGGTCACAGATTTCAAAAATTCCCATTTTTACAGAAGCCCTAATTTTCCACTTTTCTGATCAAAGTCCCGAACTAGGGTTTGATCAAGCCCGGCCTTCTGCCCAACCAAAAATACTGATATTGGTCTCTAAATTTCTATTTTGATGAGTAGCATCCAGCCGTGGTCTCCGATTACAAAAATTCCAACTTTCTACTGAGCCCTAAATTTCGGAAGCCATGAATGAAGGTACTCAAAATAATTTTGTTTTGATAGAAATATGTACCTAATTGTTTCTGGTGTACCTCTGAATTTTTCAATCCACAAGGTCTGAAAAAGTTTCCTGAGATAGCCTGACCTGTTATCTTTCCATCCTGATAGGTCTAACCTCAATTGGATTCTCTGAGAGAGCGTTATGCCAAATGTCGCAACGTGACTTGTTTTGGGATAATACAGGAGAGCGAACGTGTACGGCGTGCCACATGTAACTGTTTCAACTTTGGCCTCTAAAAACTTTTGCTGAGATAGATCGGCCTGTTATCTTTCTATCCTGACAGGTCTGACCTCAATAGGATTCTCTAAGAGAGAGTTATGCCAAGTGTCACAATGTGACTTGTTTATGGGATAATACAGGAGAGCGAACTTGTATGGTGTGCCACGTGTCACTGGTTCAGCTTCGGCCTCTGAAAAACATTTCTGAGATAGTACCATTTGTGTACTACCTGTCACTTTTTACGAAATTTCATTTGGAGCTTCCTAGCCCAAGTTATGAACTTTTTCCCAAGGTCACCTGATTTTGACTCAGATCTGGAAGAGGCAGAAACCCTATATTGCACAGATCATAAATCACAAAGTACAACGAATTATAGGTTTTCCTTTGGACACAAGGTACATGGAGATCTTAGCTTCGTCCTGTAACAATTTAAGATCGGAAAACTTTGCCAAAACAGATTTATAGTGAAAGTGCTACGATGACTGGTTTTTTCTATATCAAGCCCTAGCATCGTAAGTGCAACAAGTGTCATACATGCCATATCATGCCTTCTTTCAGGCTAGCTCTGATACCATGTTAAGTTTTCAGAATTTAATTCAATCTGATCTAGGATCTTAACTGAGAGAACAACATGTACAGCATATCTACAGTATATCAATCATGGAGACAATAATGCAAGCACACAAGAGACACAAAGATTTACTTGGGGAAAACCATAAAGGTGAAAAACCCCAATAACTTCCTCAGAGATAGATAGAGAAATGATACAACCAACCATGAGAGATAGACATAACCTAGCAGCAGATCCTCCTCCTCCATAAGTGCGCCACTCCTCCTTGAGTGCATGTGTGAGAAGTGAGTGAGTAAATAGAGTGCCTCCCGCACTCTATTTATACTTGACTTGACTTGCCTTTTTACCTAACTCATGTAGGCTCGAACTTAACCACATAACATAATGCTGACTGGGCCGACCCCCAATAGGGTGGTCTAATAACCCTTTGAACCACATGGACGACCCCCAATAGGGTGGTCTAATAACCCATCAAGTATAAGTTACGACACTTACAATATAAATGACGACACTTCCGTATAGAGGAATAATAACATCTCTATAGGAATACAATATACATATATGTGAAATACATTCCGAAGTTACATATACATCAACACTCCCTCTTAACTAGGAAGGTATTTCTCAGCACAGTTCTTCTAGCACAAGTCATCTTCTCTGGATCATCGTCACTGGATAATCGTCATCGAGTCATCATCATCGTCACTGTTGCTGCTATCTCAATCAATCTCTGAATCTACTCGTCATAGGAAGTTCTACAGAGCCAGTCCTTTTTCATACTGGATGTAGGCCCACCACCTGTAGGTCTTCATTGGAGTTGGTTGGCTTCTTTTATAAACTTTATGATGACCTACTGAGTAAGTTAATTAGCTTTGGTGACTTGTGAGAGTAGGTTACCACTTTCCCATCCTACTCCAAGTCATGTAGGCGCCTTCTTGGAATAATTAGCAAGTTTTGTCTTAGAAAAACTTGCCAACTTTTGTCTCTCTTCACCCAGATTAGCAACTGCGCCTTAGTTAGCTTTCTGGATGTTGCTAAATCTTTACTTACAACTTTTCTTGTTCTTTCCACTTTATTTACTTTCCACTTTTCTGCTTTTTCCTGCTTTTGCCAGCTTTTCTATTTGCTTTTGCCAGTTTCTAATTTGTTTGCCTTGTCTTCTTTCCTCCTTTGGACTTCTTTCTTTTCCTGAGATTTGCCACTAAGGCAAGAGTGGTCCACATGACCAAATTTGACCTCCTAGCCAGCCTCAAAATTAACCCCTAGTCCAATTTGGAAACATCTTCCACATGGGTTCCCTCTTGGCCCACTTGCTCATTACCCATTAATTTTATTTATCAAAATTACCTTTAATAAATAAATTTGCCAACTTGGGAGACTTAGGCCAAAATTAATTCTAAGAAAATAGAACTAATACCATTTAATTCCCTTAGGGGTTGATTTTGTCCCCTTTCACCCATGGTACTGGATGAACCCAAATTAGGGACATGACAGTCCTCCCTTCCCAAGATTGCTTGTCCTCAAGCAATGTTAGGATTCCACCAAGCTTTTGCTGCACCACTCTGATTTTATTTGTGCCCGTCCACTGAACAATCTGAAAATTAAACTTGGGGCCTTCAAAAAAATCTAAGTAAAATGTAATATGCCTAAACTACACTGTAAACTCTATCTACACTAAATCATGAACAAAAATCTTAACGCAATTAATATAACTGAGTAGAATTCCTGGATCCCACTGCTTCCTCTGCAAGGACCCATAATTTTCTGTCACCTCTAGAAAGTTATCACTCCAAGGAATTCCCGGATCACAAAGTATCAACTGCATTTTTCCAATCTCCAAGCATGTGGATTCCCTCCACATAGGACAACTTCTGCAAGTAATCAATAATTTATCTTGGCAACTTTCCTGCTTAACTGCCTTCCCTTGACCATAAGCAAAAAAAATTTTACAAGGAGATTTCATGTCTATCAGGTAATCTTTCACCCAATCCATATGTGGATGAGTGACATTAGATGGCTGCAAATCATGCCTTTTCTGCTGCTTGCAAATCATATAAAAATCAACAATGATGAAAACAATTTTCTTGCAACAAAACATAAGATTCTTACCTTCTAGGTTTTCTCTTTCAGTGATGCCTCTATCCATCCAACCAATGGATGGAAAAACACCTTTATTTGCTTAAGCATATGGAATGTGATCAGCCATATGTATGTCCTCTTCAGATAAAGAGAACTCATGATTTCTACGGAACTCCACAGGTGTTCCCCTCTTCATCCAATGGCTCAACTCTCTGCCATTGATCCAAGGGTGCCAAACTCCATCACATGACCCACATGTTGAAAGTAAGTGTGGATCTGATGCCTCCTTGTCAAAAGTGGTTGCACACACATGCATGGGATGCCTCCACTACTGCAGGTTAAGGAACATGTCATCTGACTCAAATTTAGGATCTTTCTTCTCATCATGTGACACCAAAAAATAGAATCCTTTTACCTAATTTTCATTCCCAAAGTTTGTGGATGAATGTGAAGTGGGGAATGAAGGGTGGTGAGCCATGCTTCTGAACATTCATCTACTGAATTTGTGGATGTATCCTCTCTATTGATGGTTGAACCATATATGGTGAAATCGACTGCACCTTCCTTGGAGAAAAGACCTTCTTCAATGATCCTCTCATGTTCATTCTGGAAAAAATCATGCACTTGCTTTTCACCCACTTTTTATGCACATTCTTCAAGCACATACTGCATAGACTGCTCCTCATGTTCCACCCACTCATGAGGTTCCTTCATGTAATATTTTATGTCATTGACCCAAAAGGGATGACTCTTAGGAAAAATTGAGGATTCAGTCAATTCTTTCCACTCTTGCTGGAATTGTTTATCTTCATTTGGGATTCTGAGAGAGCACTTTGAGTGTATCTCAAAGAATCTTGGGTGGCCAACAACTCACGTTTGAGATTGTAGTTCTCTTCTTCATATCTGCAAATATTTTCTTCATCATGCAATGATGCATCCTGCAACAATTCAATAAGCTCACATATGTAATTTTTATCTGAAAGCAACTGTGAGAAATTAACTTTGATTGTAGACATTGCTTTTTGGATATTCTCCATGGCTGCAAAGAAATATTGATCTTCCCTTAAAGCAGCTTCCCAACACAACCTCGACACTGAAGAATGAGTGTCATGGAGAATTTTCAGGGCCTCTTGGATCTTCTGTTCATCCATCTTCAATGACCCTGCAAGAAGATGAGGTTCTTGCAGATGTTCCTCCTCTTCATTTCCCATCACCGGATCGATTTCAAGCAATGCACTTGAGGTTTCGAAATCTGATCCATATGTTGCTGCTGCAATATATTCATCTTTTAGGTCCTCAAAAACATAATTTGGGCTGCAACATAAGTGCTCATTCATCCTTGGTGCAACAGAAATATCTTCTCTCAAAGTTTCATCCTTCACACTGCTTTCATTTTTTACACTAGAATTATGAACCTCATCACTAGGGGGCTCAAACATTCTGAAATTTTCAATGGACATGGCTTCCATTTCAGTTTGACCTAATGACACATAAAAACCAGAAATTATTGATTCACCATGTGTCATGTTCTCCTCCTTATGTGGTGGAATTATGATGGCTTGTTCATCCACCCATTTCTCTGCTTCACACCCTGCTGAGATGTGCTCAATTTCTGCTTCCTAGTGAGGCTCAAGGGGTGATTGTAAATCTGAATTATGTTCCTCTTTTGGATAAGATCCAAAAGATGTCTCACCTTCATCATTCTGTCCCATTTCTTCTGCACTTATTTTCAAATCAACCATCAAAATATCGAGAGTGATTTTACCTCCTTCATCTTCAACAATCGAATGTTTGACTGCTGGATCTTCCACTGTGCATTGACCTTCTTCATCCACTTCTTGGAGTAATATGGCACTAGCAAGGTCTTTTTGGTCATTTCTTTCCAAGAAACTTAATGTCTCTCCACATTATTTGGTGCTCAGATCACAACCTTTGGACTTCCTTCCTGAAGGAAAACCAAACAATTTCAAAATGCTTGGCCCTGACAATGGCCTTGATGAAATTTCCTTCTTGATTCCTTTTTCCTGATATTGGGATGGATCCATATGTAGGGATGCAACTTCATTTTTATTTTTTCCTACTTCTTCTCCACCCGAAGAACTAGGTGGCTCTTGGTTTCCTCCCTTGATTTTTCCTGGTTGTGAGGACACATCTTTATCCCTCCTATCCATCTTAGCTCCTAGGGGTAAAAATATTGGCTTGAATTCCTTGCACACACCATCAACCATATGTGCAATCCTTCTTCTACTATCACTATTGCAGGGGTCTTTGAATAACCTCTGAATCTCTAAATCACAATAGTCTCTAAAGGTCAAGGACTTCTGAACCTCCTTCTTCAAGGCAGAGCACTCCATGAAGTACTCATAGGATTTCTTAGGGTTCCCTCCTTTGAGTATTCCTTCATAATCCCAGTTAGCCATAGGTAGATATTTTCCTATGCCCTCTTCAAACATATGTTCAACAAGGGAATCATATTCAACTTTCTGCAAATAGAAATTTCCAATAGGGATCGACTCCTCTTCATATGGTTCAACATATTCATCATCATATTGCTCATAACCAAAGTATCCATGCCAAGTGTCTCATCATGCAAAAATATTATTTAATTTAATAATTCTCTAATATTTATTTTCATAATACAAGTGTCACTTTATCTTTAAGTGTGCACCCAAATCCCTACATTGTCTGCTTGTTGTCCCCTTAGTTGATTTCTCTAATCCCTAAATCAGTGGGATGTAGGTGGAGTGGTTTCTACTAGAGTTCTAGTTGTATTTTGCTTACTAATAAGTTTATTCATTAATCTTTTTGTTCATATGTTTTCTAGTAGATGGACACAATGTCTCCTAAGTTTTTCTCTTTTCTAAAATAAAAAGAAATAAGAAATATTCTTTTGTTAAATTATTTAATCTACTTTTAATTATTTTTCCCTTTTTCAAAATATCTATAATGAAAAATAAATTATCTCTTCTATTAGAACTTTCAACCTAGATCAAGTTTTCCTTTTTCAAAGAATAATAATAAAGAAATGGATTAAAAATATTTCTTTTGCTAAAACTTCTAATCTATTTCAAGTTTTCTCATTTTATTCAAATATAATAAAATAAATCTATTTATTTTATCATATTTCTTTAAACTTTATATTATTGATTAATAATCTCTTCCTATTCCTGTCTACGTACCATTTTGGCGGGCCCTTCCGGCAATTCCTTTTCTTTCTTCTTGTGAGGACACCTATGTAGCGATCGAGGAGTCATTACCGCGATCTCTCGACTACACTTCTTGGAGACTAAGGGCTGCTGAGGGATAAGGTTCTCCTTATCGTGCACCCCTCAAATCTCGTATGTGACCAAGTCGATATGGCCTCGCCCATACGACGCATGCTTCCCTGGGCCATCATGCAAGATTCTGACCCGTGCATGGAGTGCTAATTCAAGGTCAACAGTCTTTTTCCGTACCCCTATGTGTTATTTCCGTTCTTACAACCCCTATTGTTATAGGTGAAATATGCACTTCTCCATCCATGATCACATTGCCCTGTCGATCACACAAAAGGACAGACACTATGGATGGAAGAGTTGGATTGACCTTGGATCATTTATTGTTGAGATCACACCTCTTCAGCTGAAAACCATATTTTTTATGTATATTTCATTAAAGATGCACTACTCTTACAAATAGCATCTAGCGTACTGTGTGTTGGTTCTACTGAAGCTAACCCATGCACTTATCTCAAAAGTGGTATGCACTAGTCCTAGAGAGCACTAGTTGTGCCCTAGGTGCAAGTTGTCTAGTGTGATACCTGCGCACATATTAAGATGAAATAGAAAAATATATTAAGATTACAAATTGGCATTAGTTGAGGTTGGTACTATAACTCCCCCAACCTCCCAATTCAACTACCTCACGAATCTAACTTCCTTCCTTGGCCATAAATATAAGGGGAAGCCATGAGGAAGATTCCAACAAAGAAGAATCTATTATTATGTTGGAGGAATTTCTAAGTCATTGTGAGGAGCAGGAGCCCAGAACTTGGTTGCAGAAGTGCTTGGAACAGATCAGGTATAAATTGTATTTGGTTGCATTTCTTTGACAATAAAGATCGAGGTACCCTTCCCGTCCCAATGGAATGTCTTTTCTATTGAATATCTGATTATAATTAATGTCATATTGTCTTCAATATCATTATATATTTGTAGTCAAGATACGCTGAGGAAGGTCTGTATATTTTGCAGGTGTGTTGGTGTGAAGATTGGGCGAAAGCTAGGACCAACCATCAGAAAAAGATACTGATTTCCGAATCTTAATCTCATTTTATTCATAGTAATTAATGCAAGATATAATGTATCTATCTGTCACCCCATGTACATTGATAGCATCCTTTCCCCTGCTATAGGGTATAATCCTTAACAACAGAACTGGCGACTCCGCTGGGGAGCACCAGTTTGTTTCTACTATGGGATCTTATTTAGGTTTTCTTCAGTTTTTACAGTCTATTGGGTTTATGTGAGGTTATTATAGTTTACTTTAATGTTTCATTTTTCCTTGATTCATTTTAGTCTGAGTGAGCAAAGTTTTTTTATTGCTTTTTAGTCCTTGTGCGCTAGTCTTCTGTGCATACAGAGGTGCATCTTTTGAATTGAACTCAAGTCTTTCTCACTAATACCCACACACTTTTAGTCGTTTGCACTGGTTGGTATACCAAAGAGCTGCGTATTTTCCTGTAGATCTAAGCCTTTACAGTAGCGTTTGGTTTTCAGGTTGATGGGTCTACTTTTGGCATTTTATTTGCTTTTCTGACTGTTATTGAGACATCCTTGCCTTTTTTAGTCTTGTTTTAACCTCTTGAAAGTCCCCTTTGGAGCTTCACTTACTTCAGTACTTGTTTTTAGGTGTCTTTTATGCTTTTTAGGTCTTTTGTACCTCTGCGCGACTCTCTGCTAGTCACAGTAGCACATCTTTTTCCCTAGACACGTGTTGTGCCCTAGGTGCAAGTTGTCTAGTGTGATATCTGCGCACATATTAAGATGAAATAGAAAAATATATTAAGATTACGAATTGGCATTAGTTGAGGTTGGTACTGTAACTCCCCCATCCTCCCAATTCAACTACCTCACGAATCTAACTTCCTTCCTTGGCCATAAATATAAGGGGAAGCCATGAGGAAGATTCCAACGAAGAAGAATCTATTATTATGTTGGAGGAATTTCTAAGTCATTGTGAGGAGCAGGAGCCCAGAACTTGGTTGCAGAAGTGCTTGGAACAGATCAGGTATAAATTGTATTTGGTTGCATTTCTTTGACAATAAAGATCAAGGTACCCTTCCCGTCCCAATGGAATGTCTTTTCTATTCAATATCTGATTATAATTAATGTCATATTGTCTTCAATATCATTATATATTTGTAGTCAAGATACGCTGAGGAAGGTCTGTATATTTTGCAGGTGTGTTGGTGTGAAGATTGGGCGAAAGTTAGGACCAACCATCAGAAAAAGATACTGATTTCCGAATCTTAATCTCATTTTATTCATAGTAATTAATGCAAGATATAATGTATCTATCTGTCACCCCATGTACATTGATAGCATCCTTTCCCCTGCTAGAGGGTATAATCCTTAACAACAGAACTGGTGACTCCGCTGGGGAGCACCAGTTTGTTTCTACTATGGGATCTTATTTAGGTTTTCTTCAGTTTTTACAGTCTATTGGGTTTATGTGAGGTTATTATAGGTTACTTTAATGTTTCATTTTTCCTTGATTCATTTTAGTCTGAGTGAGCAAAGTTTTTTTATTGCCTTTTAGTCCTTGTGCGCTAGTCTTCTGTGCATACAGAGGTGCATGTTTTGAACTGAACTCAAGTCTTTCTCACTAATACCCACACACTTTTAGTCATTTGCGCTGGTTGGTATACCAAAGAGCTGCGTATTTTCCTGTAGATCTGAGCCTTTATAGTAGCATTTGGTTTTCAGGTTGATGGGTCTACTTTTGGCATTTTATTTGCTTTTCTGACTGTTATTGAGACATCCTTGCCTTTTTTAGTCTTGTTTTAACCTCTTGAAAGTCCCCTTTGGATTGCTTCACTTACTTCAGTACTTGTTTTTAGGTGTCTTTTATGCTTTTTAGGTCTTTTGTACCTGTGCACGACTCTCTGCTAGTCACAGTAGCACATCTTTTTCCCTAGACACGTGTTGCAGTAATACAAACCTATGCACTCTATGGTTGTTTTCTGTTGCAATACCTACGCACTTTTACTGAGTTTCACCTTATTTGTTAGGGTTTGACCTCAGTCAGAGTCTTTTGGGTGTTTTTGGAATACTTGATTGGCTAGATACCTTCTGAACTTTGGTTCAGGTTAGTCTGAGTTTGCTTGAAGTTTTCTTGATAGCTTTTCATTTTGAGTTTGTGTGGTGGTAGAGTTGTCTTGGTTTGCTTGCCTACCCTATCTGTTTGGAAGATGCTTTCCTTTGGTTTTTAATGCTTAGGATCAACTTCTTGGTTTGTTTTCCCATTGCATGCATCATCTTTTCCTTTTCTTTTGCATCTTGTTCCAAATCTAGAATTTTTTCATTGAAACAACTCTGTAGGTCAAGTCTTTGTCATTCTTTGGATGTGATTTCTATAAGCCATTAGGCCTTTTATCTTTACCCACACTCTTGTTAGATCTTGCTTGTTCCTTTTTTCAGATTCATTTTCTTTTACAAATAGAGAAAAAGATCAAAATTGAAAATTGGTAGCTTAGTTGTAAGATTTGCCATTATTTTTCGAGGTAGGATAGATTGTTTTTCTATTTACTTTGAAAATTGAAAAAGAAAATGTTTATGCTTAGGATTTCCTATCTTTTGTTTTGAAAGACATAAACGGAAAATAGTTTTTGTGAAGTTTTATGCATCAATTGTACGCACTTTACTTTCTGTCATAACCATACCACACACTTCACTACCCTTTTTGAGTAAGAAACAACATTTAAAAAGAACATCTAATAAAATCAATTAGCAACTTTTCTTTTTAGGTTTGACACTACATCAACTAGCTTAGGGTAGGATTTCGGGGTAGATCACTTTAAAATCCCCGGAATCATTTTCATTGCTCAATAATCATAGTAAGACAATATTTTAGGATGCCCCCTCACTTTCCTTTCGAATATAAACCAGAGCTGATTCACGTACGGGAGTCCACTAGTACTTTTAAGTGCTTTTGGATTTCGGGCTTTGATACCCTTCCCATGCGTCTTGGCTAGGATGATGACTGTTCCCCCATGTATTTTTGTATTTGTGGTATCCTTCTTATCTTAACCCTAGGGATATTCACAAGTATCGTGGAGGGCTATTTCCACTACACCTCAGACAGACACGGAAGGTAACCCTTTGCAGTAATCCCAAGAGGGCGGTTTGGTGATTCAAATGCTTGCACCCAGAGGAACTCCATTATATGTTGTGTAACTGACCGTTGATACTCTATTGGTTTGTTCTAGGCCCTCATCATCCTAGACTTACTTCTGAGAGTATTAGCTTTGTTTTCCTAGTTTTGATCACTTTAGGGCATTTTTTAGTGGTATGTTGTTTGCTCCCAAGTCATTTAGTGGCCACTAGGTTTTCATACTTAGTTTTCTTTTGATAGAG
The DNA here is from genome assembly GCA_027924585.1 of Larix kaempferi. Lineage (NCBI taxonomy): Eukaryota > Viridiplantae > Streptophyta > Pinopsida > Pinales > Pinaceae > Larix > Larix kaempferi. Next base: position 8,280,793 of record BSBM01000500.1, on the reverse strand, counting down.
TCATGGAGGATCAACCTCTCCGTAGGTCACGAAGGTTGCGAAACCTTCCACCAATCATTGTGGATCCTCCACCGCCACTGCGACACCAGAGGACTGATTCTCGTGGTCCATACGAGCTTACGGGAGAAACTGAAACTACCAAGAGAACTGCAAATCAGAATTCAGGATCAACAGGTCTTTGATACTATTGAGGTTGAGGACTTAACTTCTTAATAATTTAACACTCCTTTTAACCCTCCCCTGACTGGACCAAACAATTCATTACTTGTAACTGTAGACTCTCTAGGCCAACCCGAGTATAGTGTGTACAAGTTTACCCCTGGTTATTCCATGGCTAGTTCTAGAGATGAAACTGGAGTTCCCCAAACTCCTACCACAACTATGGTTTCGAGAGTTCTCTCTCATTCCTTCACAACCCCATTAGTATCACGGGGGGTTCACTAAGTGAACTTGTTGCATAGCACGATCGTTCACACGATATTAAAGAATATCCCTAATTTCACTAAATATTGGAAAATGTGTCCTAAAATTGTATTGTTGAACCCCCCTCCCAATACTCCTTTCCAATTAAGAAAACCCCTAGTTTCACCAGATATTGTAGGTATCCATTTTTATCAACCCATTTTTAACACCCCTTTATATCATATTAGCAAGTTGTAGCAAACAAGATCCCTAACACATCTTAGTATAAGAAAAGAAGATGTTAAATAAAATAATAGTATAATGTTAATAATGATCCCACTAGGATTTTAGGGGAAACTAATCAATTTGTAGCATTGGACAGTGGAAGACCCAACGAAATAGTACTGGGGAAGGCAAAATGCATAAAATAATAGTATAATGTTAATAATGATCCCACTAGGATTGTAGGGGAAACTAATCAATTTGTAGCATTGGACAGTGGAAGACCCAACTAAATAGTATTGGGGAAGGCAAAATGCATAAAAGGAAACCTAGTTAAGAGATCAACATAACAAAGAATGTAAAATACTAATAGTCCAATAGTTAGTGGAATGCTTAGAAAAGATGAGAATTACAGATGTTTCACACCACAACCTGTCAATCTACCAATTTTATATCATGTAAATACAAGTATATCCATAGAGAGCTCATGTTTTCTATAAGCTTAATAAATTAAACTCCATAAAATGTAAAATTGAAACCCTTTCGTGGATGGACTCCCATGCCTTCCTATCAAAATAAACATCATTGATGTTTGAACCCAAATGAACATTGAAAAATTCATCTTACTTTTCAATAGCACGATATGATCATGTGCATAGCTTGGATTTGGGTCATTCACAAGGTCTAATGAATTTCCTCCACTTCCTCTACATTTATTCTCGCAATCAAGGGAATTAACAACATTTACTTACCTTTTCTTGGGTTATATCTTGTCTTTTTTTTATCTTTATAGGAGAGGGAAAACTATCCATTTTTAGGTTTCAAACATGCAATAGTTATAAAGATACACAAATGGTGAAACTTATATAATACCATTTCATGGTAACAATAATGCATATGGTATGTAAATAAGGATTTATATTTTCACCTATGTTCATGTCAGTTCCAATACAATATTAAGATGGATTCCTTGCATATATGAATTGAAATTACAATTATGAATGTGCCAAATATAACTCAATCTAACAACTATTCCTAACTCGCAATGTGAAAATATTAAAGAAGAATACAAAATGTTGAAAGAAATAATTAGTCAAGAAACATTGATCTAACTTTTCTTGGTTCCAATGAACCAAGAAAGATTGATCTCACTTTCCTTAGTTGTCATGGAGCAAGGTTTAATTGAATCTCAATACCCACCTAAACCCCGACCTAAAAAATGAAGAGTTAGATCTTTTACTTGAATGCCTACAAAAAATACAATACAGTTGGTCAAGTCTGGAACTCCCGTTTAGCTACATCTCTTAACTTAAAGATTCAAAACAATATAACGTCAATTCAAACTAAGCCTAAATAATCTATTAAATGAGGATTGCTCAAGGACAATAATCCAAAGAGACTTCCATCGATATTATCATTGGTACACTATTATCATATTTATGCAAAACTTAGGATCAGAAGCAATATCAAATAAAAATGGAGGGTCCTTAAATTTTAGGTGGGTATGAATTGAGCCCATGATTTGGATGTATGAATCCGTTCCATGATTTGGAGGTTATTCCTCGACACACCCAAATAAAATAACCCCCAATATTTATATTACTATGTCAAATTAAAAACCCCCCTTGACCCCTTAATACGGGGCAATATATTTTTAAGGTTTTTAAGAGTATTCAAACCCCCAATATGAATGGACGTGATATGATATTGCCTCACTAGTGAACCCCCCATGATTAGTATCTACTCCGTTGCAGGTTACATCTGTTTCAAATCCTTCTGTCAGTTTCAACACTGGTTCCATAGCTATGTCTGTTTCTCAACCTTCGACAACAACTACCCCTTTTGGTGCCACTGCTGGACCTTCTCATATCCCTGTTACATCGATATCTTCGGAACCCTTTACTTCATCTCCTTTCATGCAACAATCCTAGGGTATTCCACAAACTACTCCTTTCATTCAAGGTTTTCCTTGGTTTGGAGGGCACATAGCTCCCTCCATGCCCTTTATAGGCTCAATTCCCACTCCATCCACAACTACAGTAGGCTTGATGCCCGTGTCATCCGTTACATCCATGCCTGGGTTTAACCCCTACACATGTCAGAATGTACATCCTTCCAATGTGCAAACATCTCATATACCTGTAGGGAGTATCCCTTTTTCAACGTTTGGTGGAGGAGGTGGTAACGCGTTTAGCCCACATTACGGAGGGGCTAACACCCAGCTGCAATGGACACACACTCAAGGAAGAAACCCCCTCTCTTTTGGTTGGAGCAATTTTAGCAATGTGTTTACTTCACAACTGGTGGTTGGGGGCAACCCCAACTAGCAGTACACGAGTCAAGCTTTAGGTGGTTCCCCCTACCGAAGTCCTGCTAACCAAATTCCATTAGCAAGACTCATTTACCTTTTCTGGCAACCTTGAATTTTTCATATCTTTCAAAACTAACAAATGATCCGGTGCAACATCACCCTGCATGGAAATCTATCCCAACCAAGATGCCTTCAGACATCCCAAAGTTTGAAGGAAAGAGCAGGAAAGATCCCGGTGACCATGTCACTACGTTCCATCTCTGGTGCTCTTCTAATTCGTTGAATGATGATTCCATCAGATTGAGGCTCTTTTAGAGAACCTTGACTAGTGTTGCAACTAAGTGGTATATTGAACTGCCTGTAACTACTGATGATAACTTTTGGGATCTGGATATAGTTTTTCTAAATCACTTTCAACTCCGTATCAGGTATGATGCCGGTACAGACCTTCTGTCAACTTTTCGACAAAACAAAGCTACTCATTTATCTGACCACATTTAGGAGTGGTGAAGGAGAAAGAGGCTCATTAAAGCTGACATTCCTCCAAAATTTGTATTAGAGTGATATCTGAAATCACTCCTTCCTTACATTTCTAAGGAAGTAGCAACTTCTAGAGTGTCTTCTGACCCAGCAACTTGATCTTGTTTATGCTCAATTTGGGATCCTATACGAGATCATTCCAAACACGCTGATATCTAATATAGATCTAGGTAAACCCGAGCCTGGACCACTTCGTAGAGGATCCCCATACTTCAACCGCAAAAAGGTTAAAGTTGAGGTCACCTACCACAATCAAATTTGGGGTATTTAGAATACCACTATCTTCCAGAGTCTTCTAGTATATCTCCCTATCCTTGTATGGAGCATACATGTCGAGTATAGCCCGATCAAGTTTGCTGGAAAGAAACCTTCCTTTCATAAGAATCCCTCCCATGGTTTTGAAAGTTTTGAAACACATGGAAGCTGGATTCCGACCTGTCAATAAACCTCCAGACTGGCCACATGAATCCATCGTGCTAAAATACCACCCTGGACACTGTTTTGTGAAGAACTAAATGGCCTGCTCAGCAGAGCAGCAGGTTTCCTGAATTAAGAAGCAGTAAGGGCTAGTAGCTTTTAGGAAATTTGGAAGGGCCCTAGCCCCCCAATACCACGAACGTTGAAAGACAGGACATACATTAAGTAACCCTGGGTGTGGACTCATCTGCTCTAAGGGTCCCTGGTGTGGAAGAAATTGTCTCAGCCATATCTAATTGTGATGACAAGGGAATGAAAGTATCCCCCACGTCCTTCTCTTTTACTTTTTTTTCCTACGAATTGTTACATTCGAGCATCTTATCGAAGGGATTATCACATCATTAGATGGAATATGGTTAATGGCATAAATATCTAAAGGACTACCATCAATTCCTTTCATAGACAGTAGCGAGTTAGGAAAAGAATTTAGTTCAGTATTTTGTAGGGGAGTTGTCTCAGTATAAGGGGCACAAGAAGGATACATGGACTCAATATTTTTCAAATCCAAAAATAGCACAGGGGGTTTAGGACAAGAGTCCACCATCACAGCCAGGGAAAAAACACAAGAAATATCTGGATTAGGGTTTACAACAGGGAAGCAATACAGGTATCATTAGGAATAGGGTTCACAACAGGGGAAGTAACAGAGGTAACAACAGGATTACGGTTCACAGCAGGTGGAGAATTCTGTTGTAAATTCAGACAATTTAGGTCACCCAGTAAGCTCCTAGCAATGGGTTTGGCATTTGAAAGGTGAATGTCTAAATATTTTTCCATGGATAAATAAAACTCCAGCTCTGCTTTGGAGACTCCTTCATAAATAACAAAGGGCTCATATAAAGTCTTACCAGGTAATGGAGCACCAACTTGAATTGGAGGGGACGAGCTTTCTGAAACCTTCACCTTCGCAACTCCCCTGTTGCCAAGTAGTGGACATCGAGCATGTACATGACCCGTACAACGACAATTGTAGCAGCGAAAGGGAATTTTTTATAATCAAGTTTCTGACTAATAACCTTGTTTCTCCACACAATATCCACAAACGATGGAAGCCCCTTCATGACATTAAATTCAACCAACATTGATGCAATACACTTATTAATCCCATAAATCTATTTTTTCTCCAACCTAATGAATCGGGCCAGCACATTTCCGAGTCCTTCAAAGATGTTTGGTGTCCATAATTCGAAAGGGAAGCCGGGTAGCAAGACCCACAAGTGCCTAACAGTCGCATGTTCAGTTTTTGGATTAAAATTGGCATGCCATCTTTTGAGCACCATGGAGCCATCCTTGATCAACCAACACTGTTCCAGAATCGAGGCGATGAGGTCTTCATTTGGAAAAATGAAGGCAACCCAACTGCATGAAAGAAGACTGGTTTTGGGGGGTAAGCCGAATAATGGAGTCCAGTTTGCATTTATCCACTCAACCAATTCTATTTGGGAAACCCTAGTACCTTCAACACGACCCACAACTCCTATATGAGCAAGGAGAGAAATCCTGTCCATGTCAACTTCGTCTTCTAGGGTATAGACCGTCACTTCCTTCCATGCCTTATAAGATTTTAGATTGCGTTTTTGTTGAGCTGCAGCATCAGAGAGTTTCTGTGAAACCGTTGGCGAGGAGGTTACAAAACCCTGCTTGGTTTCATAATCTAAAGTAGCATACTTCGAAGATCTTACATCAAACGTAGAGCCCATAAGTGACTTTTCAGATCCCATCACTTCTGAGGACATGTGTCCCATGTGAGGAAGGGTCAGCCAACTGCCTTCGACAAAAAGACAGGCAAAACGCTGACAACTAACAGGAAACTGCCAAAAAACCTTCAGCTTGCTAGATTAAGACTAAGATAGCCACCAAAAAAAGTGAAAACATTGACCACCAAAGGTGGAGAGGCTACAAAAACCCTAATAACCGACAAGAGACAAAGTAGGGCTGGGTTTCGCAAAATAAAAGCAGACAGATACTGAAGCCTAAAAAATTCCCACTTTTTGATACCTTGGTTGGTACTAGAGCTAGCCAGAAAGCTAGTTGGACTCCAAGGGGCTCCATATTGTCGCCACCATTCTGCAGAAAAACAACCCTTACCTCATCCTCCCAAAGGTAAATTAAAAAAAATTGTATTCACATTCAATTAAATCTTTGATTTAAAATTAATCTCGTCTCTAATTTAAAATTAATCTCATAAATAATATCCATATTTGATTCATTTTTATGTGAATAGCAAAACTATGCTTTTTTCTCTCAAAAAAATGTTGAATTTTCATAAAATTATTAAATAACGTTTATGGCTATGGAAAGTCTTTTCAACATTCCAAATTATTATTTCTCAAGTATAAAAACATTTACATAAATAAGTAGTGGGTCCTATTCTTCTTTAAGAAATCCAGCGGTTTGCCCCTAGCAATGAGTCCGTGGCCCCGGAATGAATATTCAATGAATTAACATGTGATGTCGGCCAAGATTGGCGGAGATTGGTATTCGGTGGGCTGGCATCTTACACTTGTCACATGTACTTTAACTTTCCTTCTTCCCTCTATATATACCCTTGTTGCCACTCGTCCACTCTTTTCATCGCAGAATATTACACTGTAGTGGCTCAGAATATTCATCTCTTTCGCGGCGGGGATCGCGATTACTAGCCTTACCATTACCTACCACAGGAAATATTTCTACCAGATTCATCTGTTTCGTGGTCCAGCCATGTCGTCTCAGTTGAATTGCCAGGTTTCGTGAAGTTTAGCAGTTTCCCTTTTCACATATTTTACGTGCATTTTTTTCAATTGAATACAGTAACATGCAGGTATTATTCATTGTGAAAGCTGACGGAAGGATCTTTTGGTTGTGCAGAATGACGGGGAGGAAGGGCTCAGATACCTGGGATTTTTCCAGGATGTCACTCAGAAGGCCACGGCTCGTCTCTCTAGAGTCTACGGGTATGCCAGAGAGAATTCGGGGCCTCTAAAACAAGGGGTTTATGCCATGGAGGGAGCTGTTAAGCTTTTTGTCATGCCCGTCTACCAGAAGGTCGAGGGAAGGCCTTTCGAAGTTCTGCAATTCGTAGATAAAAAGGTAGGCCGACCGCCTTCGCCTTCCAATCATCAAACCCTAGTTTGGTTTCTTTCTCCTTAAATTTACCAAAAGAAAAGCAATCAAGCGTTTTATTTGGGTTCATTGTCATCAAGTTAGCCAATTTAAGAAAAATAGGGTTTCATTTGGGTTCTGTCATTTAATCAGGGCGGTTTGTCATTTTCTTTTTTGGTTTTTTCACAGGTGGGTAATGTGATCGATAAGCTTGACAGTTGTGTGCCCCAAACACTTAAATCATGGACTTTTGAAATTTATGGGGTGGCAAAAAGGGCACCCGAAGTTGCCAGATCTGTCGTAACCGATGTTCGACAAGTTGGAGTAGTGGAAAAGAGCAAGGAAATGGCGAAGACTTTGTATTCCAAATCTGAACCCTCGGCCAAGAACTTGTATAACAGGTATGAACCTGTTGCAGAGAATTGGTGCCTATTGGCTTGGTACACGCTTCGTCGGTTTCCATTTGTTCCCCAGCTTGTAGAGGCGCTTATTCCGCCCAGTGCTTACTGTGTTGAGAAGTATAATTATGGGGTTCAGTATTTGTCTGATGCGGAGTACCGAGTGGCTGCCTGCCTCCCTGTGGTGCCTGTTGAGAAGATTAAAAGCAGAATCTACAGGGAATTGGAAAGGAAGGAAGGCAAGCAAATCGAAATAAATAATGAAATTGAAGATAAGGGAGATACTTCTGAATCTCACTGATACTGTTCTGTTTGTGACTTGCATCGCTTCCTATTGTGAAGCCAAATTTTGAGGGATGGATTTGGAAATGGAGCGCTGTAATTGGTTTTGGTAATTTCTTAGTATTCTATTGTGCATTGGCCAGTGATGCCTGCGACTATTTTTTCAATGTGGGTGTTTTAATATAATACGTTCCAAATGTTAAGCAAACTTCTTATAAGTGCTTTATTATTATGAAAATGTCGAATGATATATGAAGAACTATGCAAAAGTTGATTACAGGAGACAACATTATGCTCGTTGACATTGGTGTTTGTGCTTTATTATCATGAAATTGAGGAATTATATTTTAATCGTTATTGATAATTTTACTTGTGTTTATTAGTTTACCAGTCAATACCAAGACCAAGGCTAACCAGTAAACTTTGTGAGTTGTTTTGTTTTCCAAAAATGTGAGTTGAGAATAGAGTTGAATGTGTATACTCAGAAGATTGAAAGTCATGACACAACTATATGATAGGATAACATAATCCACTAAGAAAAAAAGATGAATGAATGGAAAGCCACAAAAAGTTAGTTAGTGATGATGGTTATCATCTTAATATTTCGAGAAAATAGTTAAGTTTCTACAAGAAAATAAACTAATATATTTTCCTATTTTCTCAATGTAGGTACAATGTAAAAAGAATAAATGATATTATTATGAATATTTATCAAAGGATTAAGCATACTCTAAATAGGTTTAAAAACAAATATTATATATACATATAAAGAATATTTCTATATAATAGAATATTTATCTATGATCCTCGTTTAAGAATCAACATTTTAAAATGCACTCACTACTTGTAGATATGCAAATGAATACATATCATGAAGACTCTTGTGAAAAAAGAATACATATCATGAAGATGTCATTTAATATTATTATTTAGGTACAAACACTGAAATATGTAATTGTTATGATTGCTTGCACGTGCAAATGAATAAACGAAAATATGCGTATTATGATATGATATTTGAAAGATTTAGGAATAGAGGGTTCGATAACATTTAATTCTTTATTTCAAAGGATTTTGACCACTCAACATGGTCTCCACCTGTCGAACGTGAAGGATGGGATTCCCAATCTATTAGGGATCCTGTCTCATTCCCTCAAAGATGGAGTTAAAAAAAATATTCGGGGGTTGGTTTCTGTTTTGGGCAGCTCGTCTTGATTATTTTTATTTGCTGGGCAGTCTCTTTAGAGGGAGTCGAGCTGAGACTTACTAGTTGTCTTTGATTGTGGATGGACTCTCTATAAGAGAGGCGAGGCCTAATATCTTCTGGGTAGATAGAAAGATTGTTGTTTTAATTCTAGTGGGAGAGAACACGCAATTGGAGGTTGAGTGTTACCATGCGGCTTCTCTCAATAGAGAGCAGAGAGTTCTGGTTGAGGGTTATCATGCGGCTTCTCTCCAGAGAGGGCCAAGCTAATTGTTTCAATGTAACTTTCCAGGAGGGATTCCATTCCCCATGAGAGGCAACGATTCTTACTGTTCAATGTAACTTAACAGGAGGGATTGCATTCCCCATGAGAGGCCATGACTCTTTTACTGTTTATGTTGGTAACGTGGACTCTAGCAATTTTTTTTATATATTGCATAAATTATTTTAATGCAGAGAGATTTGAAGGGTGACTCCACCATGGCGGAGAAGGACTCCTTGAACTGTATTGCGAACCTCCATTTTCGTTAAGTTGGTTCTCTTCCTTACGTCACAACTATGGAAGACGTGTCTCATTGATATTACCTTAGTCCTTGTTTACACTGTGATATTATGTTTATAATGCTTCTGCAATTTTTAGCTACGTCGAGGAAGGGCGATCTCATTGAGTTTCTGTTTTGTTCGAAGTTATGTTTGAATGCTGTATTGTTTTTTATTGCGGATTACTCTCCATCGTGGAGGAGAATAATATATAAATTATTGTTGGGTTTGTTGTCAGCCAAAGAATGGAGAGGGCGCTAACAGTGAGACGGCGCAACCCTGTATGGTATATATATATATTCTTGTTTCCAAAGAAAGACGATGGCGTAACACGCGGTGTTGCTTAAATAATATAGTTGTTTGAAAGAATGGAGAGGGCGCTGACAGTGAGACGGCGCAACCCTGTATGGTATATATATATATATATATATATATATATATATTCTTGTTTCCAAAGAGAGGTGATGGCGTAACACTGAGAAGGCATAGCCATGGGGATCCTTTTGGTGTTGCTTAAATAATATAGTTGTTTGATTGTGTAGTTATATTCTGGAAAGAATAAAAGATTTAGCTACCACTTAATTCTTAATCTAGATGTAGTTGCATTGTATTATTTAGGCAAGAAAGAAGTTAAGGTAGGGCATTGATTTTAACTCAATATTTGGTGCACTCAATATTTGGTGCATACTTTAAATTCAAGAACATAGATACATATTAATATGTTAACGTAAACTCAGAAACTACGCAGCCCCTTTTTGGGTGTGTTAGGGATTTGTTTTATTCTCTTGAGTTATAAAAGAGTGAGAATATTCTAGTTGTAGAAAAACTCTCTAGTGGATCCTTTTCCCATCTCGGTGGTGGAATCTCTGTGGGAAAACATATGCTGAACAAAGTTTAATGGTTGGGTGGAAAGTCGCAGTCAAGCTTTCAATCGTCTTCAGCCACACATTCAGTCTGGTCATATTTTGAACCAAGTATTATGTGTATGTTACACTTTTAATTAATTGATTATGTTCAAATGTCATTTACCTTATGATGATGACGATGATGCTTACCTTAGTTAGAAATTGAATAGTTTGTATAAGTGTGCCATTGAATTACTTTGGTAGATGCAAACTAATGGATATGTGGTATAATGAATGATTGTCGTTTTAATGCAATACATTTATAAATATTGGATATTTTTGTAACATTACTGGATAAGTTGTCATGCAAATGAGTGGATGACCCAAGTGCTTACTCTCTTATGGACTAGGTTGATGGTCATCAATTGTTAGGAGGATTTTCATCTTATTGTTTACTTGATAAGAATTGTATATATATATATATATATATATATATATAGTGTGTCGTTTCATTGTTTTTGTCCATTTAAAGGCATATTAATGTGGTTCAATTGCATGTTAATGGCTGCCAATGTGATGCATAATCAGGATCAGTAAAACCAATCCAATCTGCTATCCTCGGATTAGTCAGGTTCCAAAGTTAGCAGAACCTCCAAACTTAGCCGAAACAGCTAAGTCTGTTTTCCGCAACGGCCGTTGAAGGGCGGACTTCAAATAGGTGGTAAGATGGATTTTATAAAACTTTCGGATCTCACCTGATTGCGGAGTGTCGAACAAAAGTCCCTTCTTGAATTTCCTTATGCAATTGCCTTCCTACAATTGCCTTCCTGTAGTTGCCTTTCCGCAATCATCTTCCCTCCCACAAATGCAGGTGTGCCTTCCTTCCTCAATTACGGGTGTGTTTTTGCAACTCCTTCCACAATTTCTTCCCACAATTGCCTCCCGCAAAGTGGCTTCCGCAATTACTCTGGATCGTCGAAACCATCCGAACCATTGATCTCTTCGGGGCCTATCTCATCCATTGATCTTTGATCAAGTGCGAAATGTTCCTTTGGAACTTCATAGGTCTATCTTCTGCATAATTTACCTTTGCGGAATACCACATGGGTTGTCGATCGTTTTGGTCTCGATCTACATCGTCCGATCTCTATTGTCCACGACTCTAACATGCTTGTACCTTGTCTTTCTAGAATCTTCCTCAAAAGCTTACAAGGCCCAATTTTATTGAGTTTCAATTTATTGTAGGTTCCCTTAGGAAAATTCTCCTTCCTAAGATATGCCATCACTAAATTTCCAACTAGAAGATTAACTTCCCTTCCCTTCAAATCTGCTCTCTATTTGTACTTTTTAGCACTCTCCTCCAATTTATTTTTGACATTTTCTTGTAGCTCCTGCATACTATATGTAAATTGTTCACCATTTGCACTCCTCATTCCTAATTCTCCCAAATTTCTGAGTTCATACATGCCTCTTGGATGCATCTTATACACAACCTGAAATGGGCTCATACCTGTAATCATGTAAGGTGAATCATTATAAGCAAATTCAGCTTGAGCAAGAGCTAAATCCCACTGTTTTGGATTCTCATAAACAAGAATTCTCAATATATCCCCCAAGTTGAACTATTTACCACTTCAGTCTGAGGATGATAAGCAAAGTTGAAACTAATATTGGTTCCCAATTTATTCCATACAGTTCTCCGAAAATGACCAACAAATTTAGTGTCTCTATCTGATGCAATGCTCAAGGGAAGACCATGTGACTTAACAACTTCTGTGAAGAACAAATTAGCAATATTTGTTGCGCCATTGGTCTTTTTACAAGCAATGAACTGATCCATTTTTGAAAACCTATCCGCTACTACATAAATAGAATCATTCCCTCTCTAAGTTCTAGGAAATCCCATAACAAAATCCATACTGATGGAATCCCAAGGCCTAGTTGGAATAGGTAAGGGTTGATACAATCCAGTGTTTTTTCTCCTCCCTTTGGCATGTTGACATATCCTGCATGTCTCAACAAACTTCTTTACATCCTATTGCATTCCTAGCCAAAAATAAAAAGTACTCACCTGAGCAAATGTTTTGTCCTGTCCAAAGTGACCCGAAAAACCTCCACTATGCTTCTCCTTTATCAATTTTTATCTTGAATAGAACATTTAGGAATGCACAATTTACTGTTTTTGAACAACAATCCTTCTTGTAGCATGTAGTGCAACCATTGAATTCTATTATGGGCAACTGGATTCTCACAGGCTGCATATATATCCTTGAAATCCACATCCTCCTTATGCATATTAATCAAATTTTCAAATCCCAAAGTGCCGACCTTAATTTCCTACAAGATCAAATTTACTCTACTTAAGGCATCAACCACCTTATTAGATTTTCCACTTGTATGCTTGATCACAAAATTAAAGTTATGCAAAAATTCCACCCACTTAGGATGTTTCTGATTCAATTTAGATTGACTATTTATGAATTGCAAAGCATGATTATCTGAATATAATATAAACTCTTTGGGAATCAAGTAATGCCTCCACTTCTTAAGAGCTTGCACAACACCATGGAATTCTTTGTCATATGAGGAATACTTTTATTTTTGTTTCATTTAACTTCTCACTAAAATATGCTACTGGTCTTTGTTCTTGAATCATAACAACTCCTATTGTTGTCCCATTAGCATCTATCTCCACTTGAAAGACTTTATCAAAACTTGGTAAAGCCAAAATAGGCTTCTCAGTGATCTTCTTTTTCAATAGATTGAAATTCTGTTAGTTGTTTCTGTCCACTTGAAAGGTTGTCTACTTTCCCTAAAGGTGTCTATTATGGGTGCACAAATTTTACTAAAATTCCTAATGAATTTTCTATAAAACTTGCAAGAGCATGAAAAATCCTGGCCTCAAAAGTACTCTTCGGGATTGGCCAATTGAGAATTGCTTGTATCTTTTCTAGATCCATCTTTAACCCTTCTTCTGAGACTACAAAACCCAAATAAATCAACTCATTCTTATGAAACTGCACCTTTTCAAATTTATCAGCAGTTTCTCCTTCTGTAGGGTATCCAACACCAATTTGAGATGTCTCATATGTTCTTCCCTACTCTGACTAAAGATCAGAATATCATCTAGGTACACTATCACAAAATTTCCAGTGTATTCCTTCAAAACCTCATTCATTAATCTCATAAAAGTATTAGGTGCGTTCATAAGTCCAAAGGGAATTACTAACCATTCATACAATCATTATTAGTCTTGAATGTAGTTTTCCATTCATCCCCTTCTCTAATTCTTATTTGATGATAACCACTCTTCAAGTCTATCTTTGAAAAATACATGGACCCACTCAAACAGTCCATCAAATCATCAATGCGGGGTAAGGGAAATCTGTACCTGATAGTGATCTTATTGATTGCTCGAGAATCAATACACATATGCCATGCACCATATTTATTTAGGCTAATCATTGTGGGAACTGCACAAGGACTCAAACTTTCTTTCACCAAAAAATTATCCAGTAACTCTTGTACCTGTTGTTTAATCTCTTCATTCTCTTGAGGAATCAGTCTATAGGCTGCCTTGTTAGGTAAGCTTGCACCAAGTATTAAGTCAATATGATGACTAATACTTCTTACACAAGGTAAATCATTTGGTAGCTCATCCACAATAATATCATCAAGATCCTAACTTCAGTAGGAAAATGGCATCTAAATTTGTGGCAGTTAAAATTACCTTTGGTTTTTCAATAAGGAAAAAATGTAGCTCCTCTTCCTTCTTGATTTCTGGTAGTAGTTCTTTCCCAGTCATCAGCAAAATGATAGGTCATGTATCTTCTTGAGATGCCTCATCTTGCAAAGGTAGCAGCACATGTTCCTTTCCATCCTTTTCCATAGAATAAGTATTTCTCCTTCCGTCATGAACAACCTTTCTGTCATATTTCCATGGCCTTCCTAAAAGTATACGGCACAAATCCATATGCATTGCATCACATAATACCACAACTTTGTAAGTTCCAATTTGTAAGTCCACCTTGCACTTCTCATTCCCCAAGAGCTGATGTCATTTCTGTAACCAGGACACTTTATAAGGAGTGGGATGTTTCATCCTCTTAAATCCCAACTTCTCTACCATCTCAATGGAGACCAAATTGTCTGTAATACCACTATCGACGATCACCTTGCAACACTTCCCTTGTGACTTGCACTTAGTCCTAAATAGACTCTTCCTTTGTGGTTGTTCATGTACTTATTTTTGTATTTTTACCAAAACTCTCTTCATCATAAGAGACTCTCCTTCCTCAGGAGGATTTCCCATCTCCGGTCTCTCATTGGAATCCTCTCGAGCCTCAACAATGTTTGTATTCCTATGAACTGTTGGTTTGTTCCTTGGGCACTCCCATGACATGTGTCCAATCTCCCCACATGCATAGCATTCCATTTCTCTGCTTCCACCTCTTCCTCTAGCACCAAATCTGCCTCCCCTGAATCCTCCTCTTTGGGGTATTTGGCTGTTGGAACCTTCTGCTTCATTCCTAGAATCCTGAAAATTTTCTCTGTCATGTACCCACCTGCTGACCCAATGCAAGGCAGGAAACATGATGCCAATACTCAGGGCTTTCACATGATCTCAGCCCATTGTTAGATTCATATAAATAATAAATGGGTGTGCAGATGTAAAACAATCAATTATGCACAGCGGAAACAACATCCACACACTCTTCATATGCATTCAACATATCAATTTCAGTCATTAATAAAACATTTCAGAAGTAAATACATAGACAGAAACACTTATCTTCATTTCAATTGTCCCGAGCAACCAGCTATGTCGCTGCAAAGGGGATATTCACGCTACCCCCGAGCTGGGCATGATTCTCACAAGGACAAAGGGGATATTCACTCTCACACACAGTCTATTAACCATTTTATTTTAGCCAAGCCAGTCTAACTGGGTTTATCAGGCTACACTTGCACAATGGATGCTTATTCCCAAGCTCAAGCCAGAACAAGGGATTACCCATCACCCATACCCATCATACTCTTCTCTCACACGGCATGCACAAACAGGGGCAGGGATAAACAGTAGGATTTACAAATGAGATGGCCATGGGTTTTCGAAAAAAAGTTCCAAACCAAAAACGGATTATAGGATGGGGCAAACAACCCCAGGGAGGAAAACGATTTCTTCCCCAATATCTCAGCCTCCAACAGCCCAAAACGGCCTCTATTGAACCCCCATTTGATTTCCCTCCTTCCCCCACTGGTATACAACAAGAAAACGCCCTTCTCTGCAGGGAGAATGAGGAAAAACACAGCAGACCTGCCTAGAAAGCGTCCACGTGGTTCTAAACTCGTGAGGGAGAAAAAAATGATGGATGCCTAATCGCTTGGGGAAGAAATTCTTTGGCTCTTTCTTTCCCAAGGAGACAAAAAAACGTTTTTCCATGAAGGGTGGCTTGCCCATACCCGATTTTGGACAGCCATACCTCTCCATTCCCAAGGCATTAACTCCCTCAACCCACTCTTGGGAGAAATCAATGGTTGGGTACAAAAGTCAACATGGGTAGTTGAGGGTTTGATGGGTTCTCTCATTGACACTTGGATTCACTCTAGTGGCTCAAGGGTTTGAATGTTTTTCTCTCCCAATTCCTTGTGAAATCATGCCCCCATCTCTTTGTTGCATTGCATAGCTAGTTGTGGGTATTTTTATTAAAATGCATATTACATGATATTTGAATTTCCACTGTGCATTGCTAGCACGCAAACCATATGCATCACGAAATCGATGGCGGGGCCTTGGCCTTGAGCTCCTCACCATGATTTCATAACAAGATTACATCATTTATAATGTTAATGCCATGGGGCCAAACTGGGGACGTTACATTCTCTATTTGAAGAGCCTTTTCCTCTTGCTATACTTCTTCCTCTATTCTTTTGGTTTTGTTTTCTTAGTAGCTTCTCTTCTACCCTAGAGGTTTCCTGATAAGCATCTTCAATAGTCATGAAATTCAATAGGCTGATCTCATCTTGTATTTCATAACTTAGTCCATTTATATACTTGGACAATCTTTCTATGTCTCCTTGTATCTGTCCAACTATAATACTCATCCAAAATAACTCTTATGTATATTCTTTAATAGTCATACCTTTTTGTCTAAGATTCTATAACTCCCTAATGAGAGTTAACTGATAATCCTTAGGCATAAATTGAATTTTAATTTTACCCAACATTTTATCACATGTTTTTAATTTTGGACTTACCTTTTCTTTCCTTGTGGATCTGTAGTTCATCCCACCAAACGGTTGCATATCCTTTCAATCTGGTTGCTGCATACTTCACCTTCTTTTTATCTTCAATTTCTTCAAAGTCAAAATACTTTTCTAAAGCATTGATCCATTCCATGAGCTCTTCAACATTCAGGTTACCTTCATACATGGGAACTTCCACTTTAGGCTTTCTACTAGCCTTTACCAGCAACCTCCTTTGGTTCCTCTTCAGAGGATTCTTCTTCATCACTGACATCTACAGTCCCTGAGTTTCGTCTCTCCATAGCTTCCATCCTGGATTGGATTTGTCTCAATTCTCTTTGCGTATATCCATCTGCAGCTTGTCTTCCTCGGCCACCTCCAACTGGAACTCCACGTGCTCGACCTCGTCTTGGTGGCATCCTTCTCCTTGTTATGAACTATGTTCTGATACCAATTGATGCAAAATCAGGATCAGTAAAACAATCCAATCTACTATCCCAGGATTAGTCAGGTTCCAAAGTTAGGAGAACCTCCAAACTTAGCCAAAACAACTAAGTATTTTTTTCTGCAGCGCTCGTTGAAGGGCGGACTTCAAATAGGCAGTAAGCTGGATTTTATAAAACTTTCGGGTCTCACCTGATTGCGGAGCGTCGAACAAAAGTCCTTCCGCAATTCCCTTCCGCAATTGTCCTCCGCAATTTTCTTCCTGCAATCGCCTTCCCTCAATCTCCTTTCAGCAATCGTCTTCCCTCGCGCAAATGCGGGTGTACCTTCCTTCCGCAATTGCGGGTGTGTTTTTGCAACTCCTCCCACAATTGCCTTCCACAAAGTGGCTTCCGCAATTAATTTGGATCGTCGGAACCATCTGGACCGTTGATCTCTTTAGGACCTATCTCGTCCATTGATCTACGATCAAGTGCGGAATGTTCCTTTGGAACGTCATAAGTCTATCTTTTGTGTACTTTGTCTATGTGGAATACCACATGAGTCATCGATCGTTTCTGTCTCGATATCCACCGTACGATCTCTGTTGTCCACAAATCTAACAAGATTGTACCTTGTCTTTCCAGAATATGTCTTGGATCATCGATCTCTCTCCTCTTCATATCTAGACCATTCAATATTCACTCCACGGATTGATCAAACTATGATCTTGTAAATTGATCAGTGAAACAATCAATTTCGCTCACCTTGCATTCGAATGAATACGCCATAGCCTTCAGCTTCTGGGGATCTCTATTGATGGCACTTTGTTCATTCATACGAAAAGAATATACATATGTTTCTGTTTATTGAAAGAATATAGTAGATATGCAATCAAACGCAGAGTCTTACAGCTCTATTCTTCATTTCATCAACAAGCCTTTTATCAATTATATCCAGTGATTAAATAAGACTCCATGAACTTGTCAGAACCGAATGAGCAGGATCTGGACTCCTATAGAAAGCAACTACATAACAAAACCTATCATCGAGCAACCTCTTGCAAGATACGAGGACATTAGTGGAAAATTTCCATTATTACAATTAACTAGTCCTATCTCAAAACAAATTAGAATTAATCACTAACTAACCCTAGACTTCTAAAACTATTACAAGGAAGCAAAAAAATATCCTTGGCTTCTTATTCAGAAAATACAAAACTTTGGGTCGATGCTCCTGCATCATAATGATCATAGGAAGATGATGGGTATTGTTTTAGATATTATGCATCTACACTTAGGTAGTTGCTGTCAATCATTTCATTATAATGTTTGATGGATATTGTTGTTTTACAGTATTCCAATTAGTTACGGCTTATATTGCTTAACTGTTATATTCCATCTTGGATAATGTGTGCAAATTATGTGAAGACATTAGAAAGACGTAACAGAGGATTATTTATTGTTAGATTAACTACTATTAACCATCTAACATTATGGGCATGTTGGAAAGAAGTAAAAGGGTTCACCATTTCGTAATTATATGCGATTGTGTATTGGGTACATTTCCATACTAGGAATGTTAATCATAGTTGTACCTAACACAAATACAAGGCATATTGAGAAGGTCATTTGAAGAGTAACTAGCCTCTAGATGTTTGTGGATTGCATTAAAATCAAGATAGAATAATTTGCTATGATGTGTTGTCATGATACTTCGTTGATATAAAGGTACTCAATAGGGTTATCACACAATAGTATCTCAACTGGATCTTTTCCTCGATGCATATGGTTAGACGAAATATATTTATCGTGGACTAAAATTACATTATTTCTTTGATGATAAAAGTGTTATCCTTTATAGATATTCTTTATAAATCTTAGGCATCGATGTATATTGTGATGGTTGTCTTACTCATAATGAGCTTATTGATTATCCAAACAACTTATGAAGTAAGGTTGATTACAAGAATGGTTTTCACATGCTTATAGGTCAAATGATTGTTGAATAGTTACACAAATCTTGTACATCATGATAATTACCTCAATCTAATGACTATAGTAGTGTAGTTCATATTGATAGAGAGCTATACAAAGAAAATTTATATACCCCATTTTCTCAAAATACTGATGAAGATTTTGAATGTGTTACATAATGAGTGTATCTACATTAGTAGACATAACACAAACTAAAATAGATAATATACATGATCATTATGTAAATTTTAAAAAATACCAAAGCAAGAATTGTGTCATGAACGATACACATTGTTTCAAAACCAAATCTCAGGCCTTCTTTCAACAACTATTCTGTTAGTTCCACTTCCTAGTCTATTTCCTACAAATTTTATAACCCATCAAAAATTCATATATTTAATATAAGGGATTTTTGTTGTTCCATTAATTAAAAAATGAGATAAGTAAAACAACATACATACTTACAAATTCCACAATTAATTTTTGATACGCCAACATATACTCACAACCCATACTTAACCCAATGTCAATCAAATCTTCCTATTGCTCTTCTTTGTATATTAACACCTGTTTGAAGACATCCAATGATGGTAAGTGTAAAATTAAATAAAATATCAATACTACAAGAAATATGAAATCTTAAGTTATAACGAAACCACAATTACTCACAAACTTTGCGATCACTCTTTCTCTTCCTTGTCGTCTTGTCTTATGTGCTTAATGGGTTCTATTTTGTTTACTTTTCTGTAAAAAACCAATTGAAAACTATTATTTAATTCTGAATTATTTATTTTGATGCACATATGAGCTAAGGACCCATTCATCACCATTTACATATTCTTCCACAATTTTTATTTTCTTATGACGACATTCCATTCCCTTGCTCTCGATCCCTACAGGACATTAAACATATGTGAAATAGATTGTTTGAAACATGTTGTCAAATATTCTTAAATATATTATTACTAAATATACAATAAAATAATTCATATTGAATAGTACTTTTTAATTCACACATTCATCATTATGCAATTTTTCCATCAAGGTTTTATGCTCTTTTGCACTTAGATTGCAAACAATTTTATCGAGCTTCCTTATTTTTTGGCTCTGCATGACACACATTAACGAATACATATGAGTGAAAATTACATATAATTCAAACCTATTTATTTCATATAGAAATTACAAAGACCATGCCTTCTTCTCTTTTTTGGATGTGATGCCATTGTGTCGATTGAATTATTGTTACTTGAACTCTTATCACACATTATTTATCAATATACAACCTCTACGATTCAATACAAAATTTATTAAATATAGTTTACATATAAATAATAAAAAAATTCAAATAATTTAGTACGCATCGGTGCGTCACAAACAAAATTGCACCAATAGAAAATATTTTTAGTTTTGATGTTAAGAGAATTAAGTTTGGATTGGAAAATAAGTATCTATTATTCTTAAAAAATATTAATTAGTTTATGAAAATTTAATGTTTGCAATAATAAATATCATGTTACATACGATCTAAACTAAGAAAAAATGAAAATAAAATTCTATGCCATGGCATAGATTAAACAGTATGTTACAACATTTTTCAGTGTTATATGTTGTTTTTAAATGCATTGGTACATTTCATTTAATTAACACATCAGTTTCTGTACATTGTTTTTTAAGCACGTGTTACCAGTGCACTGATAAAGTAAGTATGTTGGTGCTTTATACTGAAACATAACATATCAGAAACACTGAAAGCATTTTTTAGAAAAAAAAAACAACAACAAGGTGGACAGGGTTTGGGATCTAATCATGCAATAAGTGATCTCCTTGTATCATATGCCAAACGACTTATCTATAGAAGCACAAAATGAAAAGTGCTTAAAATGAAAATTCTTAATAGTCAAATGATAGATGGAGATAAACCCTATGGTAAAATTTTGTAGCCACTAAAAAAAACGGGAATACAAATAGTAAAAATTTAAATCTTAATAGGAACACAAACAAATAGTAATAAATTTTATTGTTGAGATCAATAGTAAAATTCTAAATTGTTTCTATGTAGAGTTTTGAGTGATACACAATACGTTTCCAATTCTAATCTTTAGAATAATTCGGTTGCATCACAGTCCTCCTCGACAAGTCTGTATTGCAAAACTCTTCCCTCAGAATTTTGGCAAAACAATGAAATAGTGATTAGGTTTTAAGTTTTTAAAACACTTTATGAAATTACTTTTTTCAAAAAATAAATTCACCCTCTTTTTTCAATTGTAAAAAAAAAGAGTTTATTTATTTATTTTAATTTTCAAGTTTCCCGGTGTGTGTTAAGTTATAGAGCACCAGTGCGCTATATATCGTTTAGCACACCGATTAGACATAATTGAGAATAAACATATTAAAAGGATTTCCATGTAATTTTTATAATTTTCCAGTTAACGATGCGATATTAGTAAATGGAAGCACTAGTGCGCTAATTTATATCACAAGCACCAGATTTAAAATATTGAAAAATAGATATAGAAATATTCGATAACAAATATAGCAAAAGATTTAGTTAGTGTATATTTTAGCAAATGTTCATAATCGATGTAGTTTGTTTTTTTCGCCACAGTGCTTCTTATAATAACAAATGCACCAGTACCTATTAAGTTTAAAAGCGCACCGATATGCTAAAAAATTTAACTAAATTTATGTTTGAATAGAAAATGGAATATTCATTTCAAAGTTTGATTTGATGTTTCGTTTGTATTTGTGTTTGGGTTGTAATGATACTTTGGTAGTCAAATTCTTCGATTGTGTCTGAAGGTCTTGGACGGATCTCTTAAGGATTATGTATGTTCTTCACATGATCTCTCACATGAAATATGTCCTTAAAATTTAATTATTAGTGTAAGTTCACAAGTGTGTGTGTGTGTGTGAAATTAGTGGAGGAAATCTATGTTTCAAGTTGCTTTAACTCTCTTGAATTAATGACACTTTGATGACACTTTTGGATATTTAAATACAATCATGGTTGAATCACTTATGCGGTTGAGGTGACACATTGTACTTATGCATGGCATGCCTTGTGTGAATAATTAAACTGAATTTATTAATATGTTTGCAATTAGACATGTTATGGTAGCCTTCAAATCCTTTCACCTCTATCCAAATTAGATTCTCTAGTGGGAATCGCATGGATGCTTGTTTGATTCATGGTCATATTTTTGGTGATATAAAGAGCTTCCCAGTGTTGCAAGTATTATAGGGGCCTGATCGTCTAATATCTAGGTGATAAGATTTAAACAAAATTTATTGGATGATCACCCAGTAAGAATGAAGTGGGGTTTATGAAGTTAGTTATATTTTTAATAATCTGTATATTTTATGAGTGAGATCTATATGCCAAACTAGTATTATGAAATTTCCAAATCGATAATGAACTCATGGGTTGTGTGTAGAATTCTTAAACATATTTTTTTGGAAAAAAAGGTTGTCAATGATTAAGGTTGTTGTGATAAACACACTTTCCTCAATCTTGCATATCCAAGAGGAACTCAATCATATACACAATCTAGGGGATGCAATTTTTTTCAAAGCTATTGGATGGTACCACATATACAATAGAAGAATGACATATGAACTTGATTATGATATAGAATCTATATCTTATATGAGTCATTGATATTTTTTGAATGCACGATAAGTGATTCTCAATACATTGGTAAGTCCTATGTAAATGATGTTGATATATTTTTGCAGAGAGAAGGTTGTGCTACAATTGTTAATATATTTGAAACTAATTTTTAATGCTAGAATTAATGCATTATGCTTGTAGTTTGACGTTCAAAACATTTCACCTGTATCAATGTTGATTATCTCATGTTGTAAGGAAATTCTTTTGTACCTTAACTCCCTAGGTTAGTTCCTATGTTATTTGGTTTATAAATAATAAGAATTATTATCCCACATGAGTTAGGTTATCTAGTGGCCTTATACGTCACAAAAAAAAAATTAATAGATAAATTATTTCTCATTCTACGCATATCCTCATGTTTTTTGTGTTTTTTCACAAGTTTTTTATCATCTCTTACTCTTTGAAGGTATGTTTTCAATATTTAAGATTGCCTATTGAATGAGGTTTCAATTGGAATTTGGTATGTTATTTGCTTAAATTTTGAAAGAACCTTTCATTTTTCACCAAGTCCCTTTGCTAGGTAGTTGATTTTTCCAAGGTAGGTGGGTAATGGTAGTTTTCTAGTGTTGGAGATCATTTTTGTTTTGGTTAAAGAAGTGCTCTTTGTATACCAAGAAAGTGTTTCTTCTCTTACCAATGGTTGGATTTCATACCATGCAACGTCTCTTTAATTTGGCCATTTAAATATATGCCAAAAATCTCATTCTTTTAAGTGGAGCTACACATAACATCAACGCAAATATAGGGGACAATTTTCATGTTTGTCAATAAGATTCACTTCAAAAATTGGACAAAATTGATTATAATTTCATCATGAGTTTTTTTAATACTAAGTATTCTTTCAAATAGATAATTTTTTATACTTTCTTGTTAATGATTATTTTAGTAATTAAATTACTAATTGTTATATGTATTTTTTCAAAATTTGGACTTTTATTTTACTTTTCAATCTTCCAAAAAAGAATTTTATATTTTTTTTCAATCTATGTATTTTAAGAATTTTTCCTTAAGTCATGTTTTTCCCTATTTTTCATGCTTTAATTTTTTGGGTATCTTTTTAAAGATAAACATAAGAAATATTAATAACTTTAAAAAAAATTGATAAATTTATGAAATTAACCATGATATAAGTAATCACTAACATCATAATTGATATATTGAATTCATAACAAATATATTATTGTAATGATTCCAATATTAATTTTTCAAAGATTAATTATTATCCAAGATATATATGTGTGTGTGTGTGTGTGTGTGATTACATTTATATAATACACTTAACTATGTAAAATAATATATTACATCCACGTATTACTTTTAATTCACTATAATATCATTTTTTTTTACTTCAAAAATATAATATTGTTTATGATTATGATGGTTAACATCATCTAATGTACCATCATCACCATCTAACAAACATAAACATCATCTAAAATACAAATAAAAAATTAACTAGCATCATCTGAAATACACATCTACCATCACCTGTCAAACATGATAATGACCATCTAACATTCACATAAAAAATTAGGTAACATAATCATACATAAAGTACATCCATCAAAATTAACATACACATCTAAAAAAACACAACCATTACCTAATAACATCATGTACCATACACATCAAACATCACCTAATATACACATCTAATAAACACAAACATTCACATCTAAAATTGTCACCTACCATCATCTAAGATAAACATATTCTAATAATTACATCTAAAATCACCTCACATAATCTAACGTACTATCATCATCATCAACATCTAAAATACACATATAAAATTAAATAACATCATATAAAATACACATCTATCATCACCTATCAAATATTTTAAGCACCATCTAACATACACATAAAAAACTAGCTAAAACATCTAACACATATAAACAACATCTAGCATTTAAATCTAAAAATCACATCTAACGACAAAACACAAGCATTATCTAACATCATCATCACACACATCTAACAAGTATCATTTAACATACACATATAGAAAACATATCTAACATGAACTAACAATATACACATCAATATCAACATATAAATAAAGTACATCAACACGAGCATGAAAAATGCACCATATATATATATATATATATATATATATATATATATATATATCAAACTCATGATACAGTATGTCAAATATACATCTCAAGTAAAATATCTCCTATAGCATATATATTTGGAACATTAAGAACTAGAGGCACCGATACCTCCACTAATAGATGCAAAGGAATTAATATCTCCAACAACCTGAGGAGTCCTATCAAGAATAGTCGAGTTCATGTCTGTAATAGAAGATGATGGATGATCTTTGTCAGTGGAGGAGAGGGTGGTCACTTGGTGTGTAGTGGATTCTACATATATGATGTTGGGTGTTCGCATGTGGAGGAGAGGGTGGTAATCCAATCAGTGGAGGAGGAGATGGCAGTCGGTCATCATGGTGAGCAAGACGAAGAGGAGCTGGATGAGACAAGGGTTGGTCGGATGAGTGAGGAGGAGGAGGAGCTGTAGGAGATGGTACTTGGTCAACTAATTGAGGTGAAGGAGGAGGAGGAGGAGATGGATGAGATGGAGCCTAGTCAACTCGGTGAGGTGAAGGAGGAGGTGGAGGAGGATCTTGATGAGATGGTTCTTGTTCAACTCAGTGAGGTGATGGAGGAGGTGGAGGAGGAGTTGGATGAGATCTTTCCTGGTCAAATCATTGAGTTGAAGGAGGAGTTGGAGGAGGAGTTGGATGAGATGGTTCCTGGTCAACTCGGTGAGGTGATGGATGAGGTGCAGGAGGAGCTGGATGAGATGGTACCTAGTCAAGTTGGTGAGGTGATGGAGGAGCTGGAGGATGAGCTGGGTGAGATGGTACTTTGTCAACTTGATGAGGTGATGGAAGAGTTGGATGAGATAGTTCCCTATAAACTTGATGAGATGATGGAGGCAATGGAGGAGGTGAAGGAGGAGGTGGAGAAGGAGGATGAACACCCTCAACGGATGGAGTAGATGAAGTCTCAATGTCATGGCCATCCCTCAATGATGCTATCATCCTAGTAGCTTCGATGATATGATGTGTAAGAAGAATCATATAAATAGGAAGGTCCCTCCGGATATCCACAAGCACAGGGTATCGCATGATATCCTGATCTGGAATAGGGCAGACTCCCTTCCTAGACATAAATACAGACAATTGTTCTATCAAACATTGCATGTCTCTAGCAGTAGGCCTACATTGCATGTCGGGTATCGAAAGCTCAAGAACCTCACCCTCCAACTCATCCTAAGCCATCTCAATGTCAAGAGGTTGGGGATTCAGGTCCTGAACAAAGGTACCAATAACTGCAAAATATATAGTACATAACAATAAGTAGACAATTTCAAAAAACAATTTAAAGAAAGTGTTAGAATTAATTTTATTTGCATAAGTAAGACAATAAAATGAAACTATATTAATTTAAACATAAAAATAATATTACCTAGAGAATCTAGTGGCTAATTTAGGGTGAAGAATATTTTTGAACATCCTCTCCAATCCATCCCTACATAAGAACACACTACCATGTTTAAACGGTGCTCATCATCATTGGCTAGTCAGTCCACTATCTCGGATGTGATCATGGCAAGGAACATTAGTTGACCCCTCTTGGGAATCATCTGGCCCCAAATATGCATCTATGCCTCATACATCAACCTAGGAGGGAAATGGTCAAATGAAGGCCTCATAACTGTAAACCTCTCAAAAAATAAACAAAATATTTTTCAAGCAAAAGGGAAGTTGGCCCTTCCCTCGAACTGTGCATGGAATCTATCAAGAGAAAAAAAGAATTGCCGAAAAAAATGGTAGACCACCGAATGTATTTCGGCCTCTACACTATTGAATCAACATAATATAATAGATGGAAACTAATGCAATTCCGATTAGTGGTGTAGCGCACAATGGTCGTCACCAACATTGAGAGGAATCTAACCTCCTCTCTACTAAAAGAAGATATATGTAGCTATCCACTGGAAACATGAAAATCCCCTGGACCAAGGACATCATCACTAATATATCTCAGAGAGTAGACAAGATGAATCTCTAGTGCTCCTATGTCGCTTGGGACATCAAGGAAGTGGGGAAAATCCTTCCCTCTCCTGGATAGCTCTGTGATAAAATATATATCCTCCTTGGTGGGATGAAACCATTGAGCGGGACCAATGCGGAAGGCATGTCTCAGATGATCCCACCGACGGATCAACTGTGCCAAAAATGTTGAGTTCCCCTTAAGGATGTATCCCCCTAATAGAACTTGAGGAGGCCTACTTCCCTCAAGAGGACTCTCATTTGTGCAGTAATGGGGCAAAGGTATAGTTCCCTCTCCCTCTCTCTCACCTTTGATGCCCGTAAAGATGCTTACAGGTCAATTCACTACTACTAATGTTGATTCTCCTCTCTATGATAACATCTCCGATTAACATATAAAATACATCAGTCTATTATATAAAACATAAAAAATAAATTTAAATGAAAATTTTATTTTTAAATATGCAATAACATTTTTTTATAAAAACACTTGAATTTCCAAACCGATGCACCTAAAAAACAGTCAAGCACCACCAACGGTGCATAGTAAAACATATGCACTGGAAATGGTGTGCCACGTATATGTAACACACTAGTTAAACTAACTCTTTTAAATATAAAATTGAAATGGTGCATAGTATGCATACAATGCTTCGATGCGTTCAATACATGACTAGCACCACTGCAGTGCATATATAATAATAGAACGCACCGCAAGAGCACTATTGGGTAGTCTCAGGATGGTGTTGGTGCATCCCTAAGAAATGGAAGCACCGGTGCTTCCATAATAGGGAAGCACTGGTGCACATGTTAAATGCTTAAGCACCACTAGCAATGCATAGAAAAATAGACAATGCACCACTATAGGCATGTGCGTTTGTGAAATAGTGAGGAGCACTAACATCTTACCAAGATTTTTGGTGCATTTACCTTAACATAGCACCGCGAGCGGTAGGTACCCAGTAATAAAACACACTATTTTGTTGTAATATATACACACTTAAATGAAGATTCCAAATTTAATTAATATTCTCTGGTGCACTCGGGTAAAGTAGAGCATTGTACGGTACATTGTGATTTCGGTTAAAATGGCCCACATGTATCCGTGCACCTCATGCAATTAAGCACACCGGTGCACTCTATTACAAGAACATGCTGGGTAGTTTTTTTTTTAAATTAATATGTGGAGGTTCTCTATAATTTACTATAGCGTCGTAATGGTGTGATTAGTGTATCAATTCCTAGATGCACCATTCACATTGTTAGGAATGGAAGTACTGATGCATGTATATAAATTAATGCATCGTTTCAAAAAATTTAATTTTTATTTAAAATGACACAGTGCATTATATACTCTAACACACTGTGTAAATGGTGCACTACATTGAATGATAGTTAGTGCACCACCAACTGTGTACCCTGAAAATTTACAGTGTGCACCACAAAGCGGTGTAGGCCAAGGGATGAGAACGCACCGCGTAGAATTTTCTTTTAAAACATATTAATTCAAGATTAATTTCAAATTTTAATCCACTAAAATTTTAATTTAGAATAAAACAAGGAGATTAATTGGACAGTTGATGGCCAGGGAGTCATGGTTGCCACGTAGTCCAAAAAATAAAAATTTCCCACCATTTGGAAAAATTCAAAAAGAAAGTACTCACAACTGACAAGAGAAATGCAAGTAAGAGGAGCATCGATGGCAAGGTGCCTTAAGGGGGAAAAGGTGGCACTGATGGCAGGGTGCCTTAAGGGGGGAAAAGGTGGCACCGATGCTTAAGAGTTCAAGAGCACTGTGAAATGGTAAAAATGAATAGTTTGAAAGGAAATTTTTTTTGTTAGACCCTGCTTCGATGCGCCTCATACACGAACGCACTGGGCTATTTTGATATGGGGTGCATCGATGCTTTTGTTTAATACAAACACACCAATATGTTATAGAAAAGTAAAAAAAAGGTGGGCATGCCATTTTAAATCCCTAATCCAATGCACTTCTATTTTTAACACATCAGTGCTCTCTCTTGGTTTCACGCACCAATGTTATTGGTATATCTCAACGCACCGTATTTGTTGAAAAATATTGAACTTATTTACGTGACATTTTTTTAATTTTACTCGATTCGGTGTTGTAATACACATAACGCATCAGTGCTTTTGTTTGTATCTAGTGCACCGTTTATGTTTTTTTTTTAATATATTATTTTTTGTCTATGTTTTTTGGGCGAGTTATGGTGCACTAAATTTACGTAGGCACCAGTGTTTTTATGGGTACTTATCACATCGGGTATGGTTATGGTGCATTCAATGTTTGTACGCATTGGGCCATATCCCGTTTTTAACACACCAATATTGCCAGTTTTTTAAATATAACAATTTTGTCCTCGTATCAGAAGGTGATTTTCGTGATTGGTGCATCAAGTTTGTTCCACAACGATGCATCTATAAATGAACTGCATTGGTTTGGTTTACGTTTAGGAAATCACTAATTAAAAACCTCTACTAAAACCTCTGCTCGCTTGCATCCACTAGAAACGTCCGATATAAATGGATAGTTGGGCTCTTTTATTAGGGGCTTCCGTTATAACCCCTGCTAGAGGGCGTTCTCCTTGTAGTGTGGAGCCAAATATTTGAATATGTGCCTCGCTAGTGATTAAATTTTAACGTTTACATATTTTTCACATTGGAATTCTCATATATACATTGTGAAATTTGGTGTGCACTAAAGAACAATTTATAGTGAATAATGTTGTTTATTTTTCAAAATAAAATATTAATTTTACTTAAATATGAAAATTGTGTATTTAATTTACTATTTGTCCTTGTAAATTTCATAAAGATAACAAGTGACATTTTTTTCTAACACCTAATTCAATCCTCGATGTATAATTAAAAAAAATTGAGCATAATTTGCATAAAATGTAGTAATGCTCTATTTGTTTTGGAAAATAATATTTTATTATTATTTTTGAAGTTGACAAAAATATTTTTTGAAGAGGAAACATACATGAAGTGCATACATGTAGTTATAGTATTTTTGGTTGTGAAAATGGCATGCCATTAGATAGACAAGTCAATGAAAAACCCATTGACATCAACTTCACCACCTAACATGATAGACATGAAGTGGTTTAACCCCTTGGAAATTGCAATTGCAAAAATATCACATAAATGGGTTAGTATTTCTAATTTTCAAACATTGACTAAGCTTTATATTTTGGTCAAGGGTTATTTTAAAGCTTAAAAGCACTTAAATGAAATTTTCAAAATACCTTGATCGAGGATCGAGATCTTGTTTAGCTAAAATAAATTGTATCATCAAAGAATATCCTTGATTGAAGTTTTGTAACAAAAACATAAATTAAAAGCTCGTTTGAGGTATTATTGTAACTTAAAGAGAGAGAAAGGATAATGATTTTTTACATTAGCTACCATGTTAGTAATATAATTAAGTTATTTTTAAGAAAAATTTAGTGATTACACAAGCTCAAATCCTGCATGGATTGATAAAACATAGAAAAATAAAATAAACAATAAAGTTGTTGGATTTGTGAGATGTTAAAGATGTAAAGATACATGAGAAGTATTAGAACATGCATCAAAAGCATTCTTTTCATATGGAAAATCATGAAAACTAAATATCCAAGTTGTTTGTATGGAAACTACAACTACAATTGTAGTGCCAAGGACTTCAAGAATTGGAAATGGTGATATTGATGTCAAATTACTTCATGTTTCAAGGAAAACATTGCAAATGCACACTAAATTTAGGGTTTGTATAGATGAAAATCCAAGCTATAGTTGGGACACTTATTTTGCATAGTGCTTATTGTGTTGAGAATTATAATTATGGGTTCATTTTTTTTTCCGATGAAGGGTACCAAGTGGTGGCTTGCTTCACTGTTGTTCCTATAAAGAATATTAAAAACACAAATTATAGGGAATTGGAAAGAAAATAAGAGGATCAAATTGAAATCAATCATGAAATCAAAGATAAGGTAGATAGTTTTGAATCTAACTTATATTGTTATATTCCGATTTGATTTCTTCTCCTTGTTAACCCAAATCAAGGGATGGATTTACAACTGAAGTTAATAGGTGTTGTAATTGGTTTTGGCCATCTCTAACTATACTATTGTGCATTGGCTAGTGATACTTGCTACTACTTGTACAATGGAGGTACTTTATATAATAAGTTTCAAATGTTGCAAACTTATTATAAGAAGAATTATCTTTAAAAGTTGAGTTTATGAGTAAAGTATAATGAATAAAAAGGAAACATCATTAACCTATACACTACAATGCATACTAATCTATGTTATTTTCTTTATTATTATGAAAACCACATTGATAATTTTAGTTGGGTTTACTTGTTAATGAGAAGAGTCATCCTTAACCTATACAAAAAGTGAAGTAAATAGAAACCATTCTAACCTATGTGATTTGACAAAGGTGTTTGTGAGTTACTGTTATGAAGATGTTAGATGATATTTGAGTTCATATTGATAATTTCAAATGATGCAAGAACCATTACTTTTTTATAAACCTACATTGAATAAGACTTGTAAAAAACAATTGGTATCTAAGTCTAAGAGAGAGTTGTACAAGGGAGTGCATGTAGTTCTTTGTCACCCTTTATTTTTATTTTCCTTGATATTTAATGTAAATGATAAAGGGAATATGTAGAATATATACTAAGAGATGTAGCATCTAAAGTGTCCATCCAAATAATATTCTATTTGTCTAGGCCCCTATATCAGATTTCAAATGATATATCAAATTTTCTCAGAGCCATAATTTATCAATAGGATTAATTCTTAGCTAGAGTTGAATTCAATAAACTCTCCATAAAACATGAAAATATGTATTTTTTAATGCTTTATAAATTAAAGGTTAAAATGCTTAATTTAATATATTTGAACACATACCTATTTTAGAAGGAATCATGTCTAATAAAACACTCCTATATATTTTGTATTAGTTTCTATGCTTGAGTACCAACACTTTTGTTGTTATTTTTTTGTCATGTTTGGTAGTAACTAACTCCAACATATTAGTGTGAGTGAGTTTTAAGGTTTCCATGAGTTGACATTTAAAATTTGATTGAAGAGAATTCTAGAACTCTCTTCTTATGGTGATACAACATTTTTAAATGAATTTTTCCTTAGATTCCCTGTATACATTTAAACCCACTTATTTTTGACATGTTTATTCAATAGGAGGTTAAGCCAAATTGTTTGATCAGGTAATGTTAATCAACAATCCTAATCATTTCTTTGTTAATAACTCTTTCGATGACAAAAAATTCTACAAAATGGATGCTTCAACATATGGAATTGATGTTTCTACCTAAACATTGTAATTTTGACATTAATTTATCTCCTTCAATCATTCACTACTACATTTGGATCCCAAATTCGACATTTCCGTTGATGTTTGTGGAAAAATTCACCCTTTGACGTCAAATGAAAAGGATATTTGTTTGATTTTTTTTCCTACCAAACATTTCTAAATTCTACAAAATGGATGCTTCAACACATGGAATTGATGTTTCTACCTAAACATTGTAATTTTGACATTAAGTTATCTCCTTCAATCATTCACCTCAACATTTGGATCCCAAATTCGACATTTCAACCGATGTTTGTGGAAAAATTCACCCTTTGACGTCAAATGAAAAGGATATTTGTTTGATTTTTTTTCCTACCAAACATTTCTTAAGCGAAGTTTGTCCTAGATGCCATTTAAGAGATGTTCCAGAATGTCTCTTAAGGGATGCTTGAAGCAATCATCTCTTAAACAATGTTTACTCTATTTTTTTTGTAAATTTTCCCCTTTTATGCATGTGATATTGAAAATTCGATCAGGTAGGGAAAAAAACATTAGGGGAATCCATAATCCAGGAAAATACTTTTCAAAATATCATGACATGAAAATAATTTTCATAAGAAATACAAAAATGCGAGAAAAGGCCTCAAAAAAGTAAAAATGTGAAAGAACCCAAAACATAAAAGCTCTCCTAGGTCCAAATCAAACCTAGACTAATAAATTCATGATTGTTAATAATCTATTACCAAAGCACAAGCTATGAAATTTTACAGCTTGCATTGAAAAAGGGACCATAGGTATTAGACTACACTAACATAAAGTAGTAGCTACAAAACTAGCCACGGGTAGAAAGATTAGCAAGCATCTTGAGAAGGGAAACCCATATTTATCATTTCACAATTAGGTGACATTTACAACCTGCACCATCTTTCAAAACAAAATAGGAAACTCCATAAATGTACCCCATCCCCCACGCACAGTAAATAATCACATTCTATAACTATTTCATTCAATACTAGATTGATAAACAACTCATGATAAAAAAAAGCAAAAAATAATACCATAACAAAAGAACATTGCAAACTCTCAAAAAGATGGAAAATGGTCCAAATCAAAATTTATAACAAGTTCAACAACTTAAAGAGTATTACAAAATAGCAAGACATCATAGGATTTACAATAAATGTCTCTTTTCTTTTCAAAAAGAGAGCAATGCTAACTTGACAACACAATTATGCATGGCATAGCAAAAAATAATTTGGTCAAATGATAAGTCTCGAAGGTGTTGTTATAATTTATGTCATAAAAACCATGATGCATGTGGGATAAATGATTTTCCACCTCCTTATATAATGAATGGAAATAGTAAAATATTACTTGATGATGTAGGTAGATAACTCCTTTTGCATACGATAGAGACAAGTATTCCTTCCTTTACTAGATAAGACATCATAATATCTTATGGCATCACACTAGACATAATTACAAATGTAATATTAATAATTACACAATTCTAACACCCCCCTTAATGATGAATAGGTAGAACAACACATATATGGAGGAATATGGAATTGCATTAGCATTTTCCCTTGATGACAAATTCTCCCTATTGATGTACCCTACTAGAATAGAAAACACCATAATGTAATTTCCCTTGTAAATATATGAGAATTCTCTTTGACTATACTGGAAATTTTTCTCCAGTTGCTAAAGTGGACACAATAAGAACCACACTTTCTCTTGTTGCATCTTGTAAATGGGTGTAATGCCCCTAAAATGAATGTGGACCTTAAGGACACCTATCGAGTGACCTCGATGAACAACTTCAATAAAGTGATCTCGTGAGCCTTGATATGTCTTAAATGATTGAGGAAAACCTGAAGATGTGAATGACGACAATAATTGATACTTTACTTAATAAATGAAGCCTCTGCTTAATGATTTGTGAATTTACGAAATGAATGATAACTGAATGTTAGATATGCTCGATTGATTGAGATAGAATTATGAATGTTAGATATGCTCGACTCATTGAGATAGAATCATTGAATGTTAGATATGCTCGACTGATTGAGATAAAATGACTGAATGTTAGATATGCTCAACTGATTGAAATAGAATGACTGAATGTTAGATATGCTCGATTGACTGAGATATTATGATGATGATGAAATATTTCATAGTGCAGCCCTACTAATGTGCGCTTTGAGTGTCTGTGTGCAGTGGCAGACTAACCCGCAATGGAATTATAGGGGTCGTAAGAATGGAAAGAACACATAGGGGTATGACGACGGACTGTCGACCCTGAATAAGCACTCCACGCACAGGTCAGAAGCTTGCGACCTGGCCCGAGAAAGTATGTGCCATATGGACGAGGCCATACAGACTTGCTCGTGTATGAGAGTTGAGGGCCGTGCGATAAGGAGAACCTTATCCCTCAGCAACTCTTAGTCTTCAAGAAGTGTAGTCGAGAGATCGCGGTAACGACTCCCCGATCGCTACACAAGTCTCCTCACAAGAAGAAAGAAAATGAATTGTCAGAAGGGTCCACCGAAGGGGTACCTAGACAGGAACAGGAAGAGATTCTTAATCAATAATATAAAGTTTAAAGAAATATAATAAAAGAAATATAGATTTATTTTATTATATTTGAAGAAAATGAGAAAACTTGAAATAGATTAGAAGTTTTAGCAAAAGAAATATTTTTAATCCATTTCTTTATTATTATTCTTTAAAAAAGGAAAACTTGATCTAGGTTGAAAGTTCTAATAGAAGAGATAATTTATTTGTCATTATAGATATTTTGAAAAAGGGAAAAATAATTAAAAGTAGATTAAATAATTTAACAAAAGAATATTTCTTATTTCTTTTTATTTTAGAAAAGAGAAAAACTTAGGAGACAGTGTGTCCATCTACTAGAAAACATATGAACAAAAAGATTAGTGAATAAACTTATTAGTAAGCAAAATACAACTAGAACTCTAGTAGAAACCACTCCACCTACATCCCAGTGATTTAGGGATTAGAGAAATCAACTAAGGGGACAACAAGCAGACAATGTAGGGATTTGGGTGCACACTTAAAGATAAAGTGACACTTGTATTATGAAAATAAATATTAGAGAATTATTAAATTAAATAATATTTTTGCATGATAAGACACTTGGCATGGATACTTTGGTTATAAAAAAAGGGAGGAGAAGGAGAATTGACTCTCTTGCTCCCTAGTGCTGGATGGGCACCGTAATTAAGAAATGATCTTGTGATTCTTGTGAGTTGCGTTGAGCTATCCGGGGATTGGGAGATCCCAGCAGAATGCTTGCATTGTGTGTTCTTACGACCCCAAAATGCTCGGGGGTTCGGGGGAAAGAAGAGTACCCGTGATATGGTAGGGAGGTCAACCGAGAGGTCTTCAGTAAATCAAGAGTTTGGATGGTTGGATCAAAGCGGCAAGGGGTGTCGACTACAACAACCTACAACCATCGAAATTAGGTATAATGTTCCATTATTAAGTGCAAATTGAGTTTATGTAATTTTATTTATGGTTTCATATTTGATTTTCAAGATTTCAAATTTTCATATGATGTTAGGGCTACATAAATAGTCTTTTGGGGGGACCCCAAAATGGGGGGTTCCTACATTTGGTATCAGAGGTGGTCGAGCCTTGAGGGCACCGGACTCACATTATTCAGGGCCTGTCGGTAAATTCGTGAGGACGGGATCTCAATTTACTGCTGGAGCAACCATCTCATCAAGTTATATATTGGATGCATACTAGTGAATTTAAATGTTGTCTGATTTATACCTATAATGAAGAACCCAAAGTTAAGGGATTATATATATGTTGTTTTCTGTATAAACAAATAAGGAAGAAAAAAAAACCCTTTCGTAGTAGTTGTTTTGGGATGGGACGGTTCTGTAATAGAGCCCGATCCAAAAAAAATTAAAAAATCGGTGCATCAAATGGATGGACTGCGTTAAAAGGGAAAAAGCCTTGGAAAGCATTATGTTCCTTTTGTTGATTTTCATGAAGGGATAGGACGGCTTGGGATGCCGGATCCCAGAGGATGATTGATCTTTGTTGCAGTTTTTAATTGTTTTGGTAAGCTGCATTGAATCCGAAGTAATCTATAGTTATGGATCGCTGAGAGTGCAGTATGAGTTCCAGGAACCTCGATCCTTGCGTGATCTATTGCCTGGAATCGTATTGTCAGGCGAGTTTTCCATTTGGGAATACTACTTGTATTTTGTCTCAAAAACCCTGTCGAGTTCTACTTCCATAGCGCCCGATAACCCTAACGAGTATTTGTTGATATGCTGCATGTGTTATTGTGACCATGAAATAGATTTTTGTTGGTATTGCATACTACTAGTGGAAAGTAAATGTTTATATACATTATTACTGTAGATCGCTGCATATTACTCCTATGAAGTTGTTTGAGTAATCCTTGTTTTTGTTATGGGTTGTTTGCGATCTGGGGTTAAGGAAACTCTCGGGAAAATCCATGAGTAGTATTTTTGGAGGCCGTTCCCTGTGGTGAATTTATATTTATTGTTGCATTCCTTGTTGATGGACTTTTGATATTGTTTGCTAAACCCTGTGGGGAATCAAAATTTCATTATGTGCACGGATCCCTCACGGTGTGAAAAATACCTACTTATTTAGATCTGATATGTTGATTTTTAATATCCTGGGTGTTGCCATTAAAGATTAACCCTTTGTATATCTCTGTGGTATGGTGAATTGCAAAATGAAAATCGTATTTTCTCTGTATGATTCATCCATTAACGAAAAATGAAGGTATCCTTATATTGTGTCGAGTTATTGTAGTGTTTTGATCTCAATTCAATCCGTTACGTCACCATTGCAAGTAAGTATGGCTTAATCCTATGTCCACGAAACAACGGAACATACCTCATCGTAGAGTTCGGATCTCCGATTGTTACCACTACATGATAATCAATTCACCCTCACTGTAAGCGATCCTTACCCACGGTCTGTATGTTTATCATCGCCGGTAGGAGAAACTTGCTAACGGTTAGGATCAAGCCTAGTTTATTCCATCAAATCTGATACAATGCATGTTTTCAAATTCTATCTATATAATATCATATTATGGTACGATCAATGATTTGAGTGGAGATACCTATGCGGTAATTGCATAAGAACATATAGAGGGGAAGAACTGAACTGTCCATTGGTTGTAGCCTAGGTGGTTGGGAGGAATGTTTGCTACTTTTCTCACCTAGGTTCAATTCTTGTAAGTGACATATTGCTCTTGTTAAGCCCATATTGTAATGATTGTAATTCGTGCCACCTTGATTCTCAGAAAGGACGAACCACCTTTTCCTTAAAAAAAAAAAAGGAAAAAAACTTCATTTAATGAGATCACCTACCCAGCCTCCGGGTTGACAGATTGTTAACACCAATTAATTTATACAATACAATTCCATAAGAAATGAGGTAGTGAAATTAATGAAAAAGGAAAATCTATTAAATCATAAGTACTGAAGGAATATAATTATTAAATATTAAATATGTGGTATAGGAGCATTAAAATATGAATTAGATATTTATTTTGTTTATAATTGAAATTAAGTTTAAAATTAAAAACACGAAATGGATATCTATGCGTATGTAATTTAATTATATTTATAAGTTCATTGTGAAATACCTTAGTATGTATAGGATCACTTATATCTTACACCAATAGAAAGCCATGCAAGAATTAGAAGGTCATATCGACAAGTCATTAAATGGAATATAACTTATTAAGATTGTATCTCTAAGTCACAGTCGAATAGTATGAGAGAATTAGGATAGGCTTATTGATAAATTGAATGCATGTAGGAATCAAGGATCATGTTGGTGTAGCATTAAACTAAAGTGCACTCCTTATATTCATTATATTCGATTGTATTCCATTACTTTAGAAAAACATGGTGGTATTATGACTATGATTTATGTAAATTACATTCATATTCCCTGTATGTTTTTATTCATATTCCATGTGAAAGGTAATTTAAGATATAGGTTAGGTACACGTGCTTATGCAAATGGGCTGTTTTGAACATATTTGATTGAAATGCATTCACGCAATATGTTATGTTTATCATTCTTTCTATTCGAAAAATAAGTGGATTTATAAGATAGAAAGTTAAGGTTCTTTGTTATAGTTCTAAATATAATATATAAAAAAAAGGATTTACATATGTACCATCATCACAAGGATTTTAACTTAATTATAAATACTAACAGTGTATGATTGGGTATCTTTATTTATTGTAAACCAAACTACATGTTATTAATTACATTAATTGTATCAAGTGAAACGAGGTGCTCTACAACTCAGTATTGGGGAGATCCTATAACGTTTGTCTATGTTTGTCCTTATAGTCGGCCATAATAAATAAAGTTTGTCTTTAACATAATAATAATAAAAAATTAATATTATGTCGGCGATTAATAAAAGGACGTGTATTTTCGTTTGAATTAAATCCTCGGCTATATAATACATGGACGTGTATTTTCGTTTGAATTACATCCTAGGCTATAAACATTTGTCTTTATTATTGTCGGCCATTAATTAAAATGTAAAAGAAAGTAAAATGTAATGGAAAGTATTTAATGAAAAGTAAAATGTATTGTCGGCCATTAATTAAAATGTAAAAAAAGTAAAATTATGGAAAGTATTTAAAAAAAATCCATGTCGGCTCATAAAATAAAATATTATGAAAAGTAATTAAAAAACAGATCTGTTTGTTTATAAAATAAAAAATTAAAACTTAAACCCGTATCTATCAATCAAGAGAGATTAAATTTCTTGAGTTTAAATTTAAAAAAAGAAATACACCACAAGAAATTGGATCCCTCTCGGTGCTTGATAGATACGGGTTTAAGATGGATTTATGCTGGTTAAGTATGAATTGAAGAATTTGAAGTATGGAGATGATTGACATGGAACAAAGAATACAATGGTGTTAACCAATTGACATGGTCAAACCTCGATCGAAGGACGACTAGCCCTTGATATGGAACTCGATCGGGTTAAGAAAACACACATAGTGCGACTTGAAAAGTCTGTAGAAATGGTCCTATGACAACGGAAATGATGAAGTGAGGTAAGGGTGTGATAAGCCCATTGACTTGGACATGATGTTACTAATGGAAAAACTAAGAGTTAAATTTCTATATATTAAGTCATTAAATTTCAACGACTCAAATCCTATCTTATTGAAAACCAACATTATTAAAATGTTTAGAGGTATTGCAAAGTAGTCTTATGGGAATTTATTTTGGAATATTTGAGGGTCTCTCTTGATTTGTTAAAACCGAGATTATATCATACCCATCTATAGTTGACTGAATATTTTATGATGTTTACCTTCTCGTCTTGATGGGAGGATAACCAAATATATTTCAATCCGTGGTCATTCATGCAATGCAACTTATTGATAATTTGGACATAGACCCTTGTCAATGAATAGAGATATAAGAAATATAGTTGGGACTGACAATTATTGAATGTATTATCGGATTGATATTATGTGAAGTTACAATTAAGTTCTTGAGGGTGTATTGGAAACATACTAGATGATATCGAAACTAATGACTAGAACCACTTGTGCTTACAACCATGATTGTTGGAGAAAAATAGAATAGAATGACATGAAGATAAGAATAGAAATTAAGATAAAGCCTAGTGTCGAAAGTACGAGAACAAAATTTAACTTCGGGACGAAGTTCTATATAAGAGGGGGTGTATGTAATGCCCCTAAAATGAATGTGGAACTTAAGGACACCTGTCGAGTAACCCGGATAAACAACTTTGATAAAGTGGTCTCTTGAGCCTTGATATGTCTTAAATGATTGAGGGAAACCTGGAGATGTGAATGACGACAATAATTGATACTTT
Source organism: Larix kaempferi (assembly GCA_027924585.1). Taxonomy (NCBI): domain Eukaryota; kingdom Viridiplantae; phylum Streptophyta; class Pinopsida; order Pinales; family Pinaceae; genus Larix; species Larix kaempferi. The sequence goes on along the minus strand of BSBM01000500.1, from coordinate 8,240,858 downwards.
ACTTAATAAATGAAGGCTCTCCTTAATGATTTGTGAATTTACGAAATCAATGATGACTGAATGTTAGATATGCTCAACTGACTGAGATAGAATGATGAATGTTAGATATGATCGACTGATTGAGATAGAATGACTAAATGTTAGATATACTCGATTGATTGAGATAGAATGACTGAATGTTAGATATGCTTGACTGATTGAGATAGAATGACTGAATGTTAGATATGCTCGATTGACTAAGATATTATGATGATGATGAAATATTTCATAGTGCAACGCTACTAATGTGCGCTTTGAGTGTGTGTGTGCAGTGGCAGGTAAGATGATTTACTGACTAACCCACAATGGAATTATAGGTGTTGTTAAGGATTATACCCTATAGCAAGGGAAATGATGTTATCAAAATACACGGAGTGATAGATAGATACATTATATCTTGCATTAATTACTATGAATGAAATGAGATTAGGATTCGAAAATCAGTACCTTTTTCTGATGGTTGGTCCTAGCTTTCGCCCAATCTCCACACCAACACACCTGCAAAATATACAGACCTTCCTCAGCGTATCTTGACTAAAAATATATAATGATATTAAAGATAATATGACATTAATTATAATAAGATATTCAATAGAAAAGACATTCCATTGGGATGGGAAGGGTATCTCGATCTTTATTGTCAAAGAAATGCAACCAAATACAGTTTATACCTGATCTGTTCCAAGCACTTCTGCAACCAAGTTATGAGATCCTACTCCTCACAATGACTTAGAAATTCCTTCAGCGTAACAGTAGCTTCTTCTTCATTGGCATATTCCTCATGGCTTCCCCTTGTATTTATGGCCAAGATAGGAAGTTAGATTCATGAGGTAGTTGAATTGAGAGGTTGGGGGAGTTACAGTACCAACCTCAACTAATCCCAATTCGTAATCTTAATATATTTTTCTATTTCATCTTAATATGTGCATAGGTATCACACTAGACAACTTGCGCCTAGGGCGCAGCTAGTGCTCTCCAGGACTAGCACATACCACTTTCGAGATAAGTGTGGGGGTTAGCTTTAGTAGAGCCAACATAGAGTATGCTAGATGTTATTTGTAAGAGTAGCGCATCTTTAATGAAATATACATAAAAAATATGGTTTTCAATTGAAGAGGTGTTATCTCAACAATAAATCATCCAAGGTCAATCCAGCTCTTCCATCCATAGTGTCCTTTTGTGTGATCGACAGGGCAGTGTGATCATGGATAGAAAAGTGCAGATTTGACCTATAACAGATGCCCCCTAATGTGTGAGGTCAGAGGGAAACCATGGCCGAAATACATTATAAATCTAAGTCAGAGGAGGAGCAAGAAACCACAAGATGAAGTCACAAAAGTACCTGAAAACAACGATCAAGTTCAGCGAGCAATTAAAATCTTGACATCATATAGATGTTCAGTGTGATACAGCATGATCTCCAATACATAACTAGGAGATGTATATATAGCATGGCCACTGAAATACAAGCGTGGATCCATGTCAAATATAAGAGATCATAGCCATAACAACAAGCTAGATCTATGTCTCATGAAGAGCCAAAAATGAGTGTGGCTCAGTCTTGCACAACTTGGGTGATAACATGAATATGATGATGCTATCAGAGTCCCAAGGTCTTCATCCAAAACATCCCAAGGTACGAACCCTATCCATGTGAATAAATGAGCTGAAGTCGAACATGGGGGTACCATTTGATTACCGGTCATTGATGTATACCGTTAACAAACATGAGGGATTCCATTGATAATGATAATGGGGACCAAGGTACCTAGTACGTTCCAACAAGTGTGACTAAGTGGACTTGAATTTGAACACTTGAGGAACCCGTCGAATAAGAGACATTAATGTATTCCCATTATCCAACAACGAAGGAAATTGCCACTGATGACTGCAATCCCCAAGGTACTATCTGAAACTCTAAACTTCATTCCCAGAGCATAATGATTTGAAGTCGATGGGAAGAAGTCCATTGGAAGGGAGGCCTTAAGGCATCCCCCATCATCCAACACGAGGAACACTCACAAGATTGAGCTGATTTGGAGTAGGACTAATACAAGATGAAACATACTGACACCAGGATGGCCAACACATGAAGTCAAGGTTACTGCACAATGGCTGACACAGGTTGTATCCTTCAACAGTGAGCACGACACAAAAGTGACTTAGACAGCTTTTAACATGATGGGAGTGTGAAATAAACCTGCAATGTAGGAGACATTAGCAGATTCTCCATATGATTGGAAGAATAACTAATCGGAGGAGAAAAAACTCTCAGATCGGGTTCACCCAAAGGTAAAAAACTGAAACCCTAACTAAATGATGGACTCAAATAGGTGTTGTGTTCAAGGACATGACTGACTAGCTACATTTGAAACTGAAAAGATCTCTGATACCCTTCTCTTCTCTTATTCTTTTTACCAAAGAATATCCTTCTTGTTGTTTTAATGAGCCCAAGAAAGAAAACTCAATAGTCTTTCTTCATTTTTACAGAGTTTGAAGAAAAGATACATCAATACTCTATAACACTGATCCATGGATTTTAATATCGAGCCTAGATCGGTTCATGCTCACTAGTGTTTTCTTTTTGAGGAGTCTGAAAAACTTAAATAATAACTCCATACACCTACTCGGGGATTTTAGTATTGAGCCCGAGTTGGTATGTGCTCGCCGGTGTTTTCTTGTTTAAAGAATCTGAAAAACTTAAACAATCCTCTATACACCTACTCACGTATTTTAGTATCGAACCCGAGTTGGTATGTGCTCTCTGATGTTTTCTTGTTTAAAGAGTTTAAAAAACTTAAACAATCCTCTATATACCTTCTCATGGATTTCACATCAAGCCCGAGAAGGTGAATGCTCATTGGTGTTTTCATGTTTTGAGAGTCTGAAAACCCTAAAGAAGAATCCAAAAGGTATTTTTTGTACAGTTAGTCTCCTCTCCCGAAAAAGTGTAAAACGATGAGAGAAGAAGTCTTATAGCCACGTATGACTAGAGTATTAATTTTTCGTAGGTAATCCGCCAAGGTCCGGAAAAGGAGTAAACTTATACCAAGGTGGATTTCGCTTCAAGTCCTTTAACGAGTCTGAAAAGACAACTACACTTGGAAATCTTGTTTATTTTGGAAAGTCAAACAAGGGATTAAAAAACTTAATCAGCTTCAGGGACATAAGTTATCATGACCTTCCAGATGATAGAATTCTAGACAAGCAAGTTAGTAATATATCGATAATCAAAAGAAATTTCCTCGATGACATAAAATACTGTACAGTACCGTACCTAATCTGCCATGTCAATGAAGAAAACACACCTTGATAGATTGATATAGTGAAATCCTACAATGTATAGTTTACCTAATCCACCAAAACTCAAAAGACATTAATGAATTGAATAAACATTAAAAAATAAATTGAAAGTATACCACATTTAATAAAGTGGGTGAAAATTTAAAACCCAATTTCTATAAATAATTTCAATTTAAAAACATAATTCACCATTTCAAGTTTTTAGGGCAAAGTGTGGAGATTAAACCTCAAACTTCCTTTGCTTATTGTGATCGAACTAGGCTATCAAACCATCTTCTACCTCTTCTAAGTAAGTTATCTCATCCTGCTCTTTCATTTGCATGCAAATTTATGGTTTTTTGGTGCTCAAATTTAATTTTTATTGAAGTTTTAATTACGTTTCTGCGTGTGCGCGGGTTGTTTTGAAAACAACTAGCGCACTCGACAAAAGTGCGCTGGTCTTCTTGCAAAACAGCTGCATTGAGGACGCTACTGTCTATCTAAGACAGTAGCGCACAGCATAAGAAATAGGGAAAAAAACAACGTTTGACCACGACATGCTTGATTTGTGCAGGATGGTTCTTGTGTGGCGTGAGAGGGAGCATCAGGAAATGGACCGACAAGCTATGAATGATCCTTTAACTCTTCATGCATTAAGAAGATGTGGGCTATTAAAATTCTATCGAATAGTCAATATGCGAGTGTAAACCCAACTGCTCGAGATGATGGTAAGGTATTGGGATGCCAATGCAGGTGTGTTCAATCTCCAAGGTGAGATACTTGAACTCATAATTGTTGGCATCTACTTTATCACTGGTCTCTCTCAAAGAGGAGAAGTAGTGAATCTCAAAGGTACCTCTCGAAGTGTGGGTGCCCTTTCAGTGCAAGATTATGTCAACACCTACTACGTGCAGGGTACTAAAAAGACCGGTAGTCAAGTTTCGTTAGCAAGCATTGCGAGCTTTCCCCTGAAAGTGATATTGAGTATTCTCAACCAGATGGGAGGAAGCGCGACACAACACCTTGCTTCACGAAACTATATGCATGTGGGCATGGAATGCTTGCATGGGATAGTGTATGACTGGTGTTCTAGCTTACTGGCGAACATGAAACTTCAACTTTTCGGGTGCAAAACTGGTAGGATGAAGGACTTTGGTTACAAAAGTATCCTCTGTACCTTCTTCTTTGAGAGCGTACTTGCATTGAGTTTGGGTATGGCCTTGCCCCTTCTCAATCCTCGTGATCCCCTTATGATACATTGGGGACATATCTTCAAGCGCCAAGGTGGTGACGAGAGCAACCTTTCTTATAGTGATGAGGATTACTGGGCATGGTGGGATCGGCAAGTGTCGGCTTTAGAGCAGTTCCCATATGCGGGTATGGACTTCCGACATGATCCTGAGATGGCTCTCCTTCCAGGATCAGCCTGGGGAGAGATAGGTAAGTTTGTTTTTTGAAAATTTATTTAACTTTTTCATTTTATATATGTAATTTTTTTATGAGTTTGGGCTATTGAATAAACTGTCTTCTGTAGATGTTGGGCCTATGGGTCTTGATGGACACCCTCGTACCTTTGTGCGACCAGTCATTGTAGGGGTAGCTGATACCATGTTGGTGAACATAGAGGGAAAGATGAGTCATTTGACTCATGACATCCCAACGTACAAGATTGAGCAAATGCCGCTCCCTATGCAGGAGGATGTGGTGGGTGTGCCCCCAGCATGGATTAGGCTGCTTAGGAAAGTAGCTAGGCTAGTCATCTGCTACGGAGAGGCTATGGCAGAGATGGTAGAGGTGGCAGAGGCCCCTCCTTCTCTATAGGGGAAGGACATATATATGTATATTTTTTGAGGCCATCGAGCCCTTTTTGTATTATGATATGACACTGTGATAGACTTATGACTCAAACTCATGTATTTTTTGATACGGCTTATATATACAGTATCACCTTTATTTACATGTGTGTTCTTATCTTTATGCATGAATTGTTTATTATGGATGTGTATGATGTAGATGCCAATCTAAAACATAATTTGCATATGAATCAGCTAGTGCATTTAAATTTCTTGGAATGTGTTGATATGTAATGTAATCAAATTGTCTCTCAAGTAACTTAACTTGTAAGAACTGACGTAGAAAAACAGGATCTCTAACTTGATATTCACCCATTGACTGAAACACAACCAGCTGCGACTTGAGTCTTACCTCCAGATGTGAAATGCCATGGTAAAGAGCATCTCGGAGTAACTCTATGACCGCGCTGTATTCAACCACATTGTTCATTGTGGGACCTAAACAAGCCCCACCTGAAGAGACCAGTTGGCTAGACGGTGAGTATACAACCCAAGATACCGCAGCCAACTAACGAGTGTGGCGACTAGCGCCACCAGCAAATCCTATAAAGTATTCAGTCGACATCTGAAACACAAAGCAATAGACACATAAGACGTAACATAACCACAAGCAAAGCTAACTCTACAAAATGTACATCTATAATATATGAAAAAGAACAGAGGCTTAAGCGTAGTACTTCTTCAAATAGAGCCCATTTCTAGGCTCTAGCAACTTATTACCTTCATAATACGTCAACTTGTAAGCACCCTTCTTCAGAACCTTAGAAACTATGTAAGGACCGAGCCACATAGACTTGAACTTGCCATCTCCTAGGGGTTCCTTGTCTTGGTCATAAAGCACAACAAGGTCTCCTTCGAGAAAAACCCTAGGTTTGACAGACTTATCATATTGACCTTTAAATCGATTCTTATGTGCTTCATTTGTTGTGAGCACATCACGGTGCTGCTCATCAAGATTTTCTAGGTGCAGCAAACGTTCTTCTAAGACTGAAGTGTCGGGGAGTAGCTGGACAACCAAATTCAATGAAGGGATTTTGCACTCAACCGGAACAACTGCTTTTATCCCATGAACAAGTTGAAAGGGAGAGAACCCGGTGGCAGTCTTGACATTAGCTTAGTATGCCTAAAGAGATGGATACAGCATGATGTGCCAGTTGGTTCGACTGGCATTAACAATCCTTTGCAAAATGGTTTTCAAAGTTTTATTGACTGCTTTGACTTGACCATTCGCTTGTGGATAAAATGAAGACGAATGTTCCTGTCGAAAACCTAACATGGTGTATAAGTCAGTCATCATGTTGTTCTAAAAGTGTCGACCATGGTCTATAATGATCTCTTTGGGTACACCAAACCTAGAAATGATCTAGTTAAATACGAAGAAAGTAGCCATTTCCCCATCTGCTTTGATAGTAGGCATTGCCTCGACCCACTTGGTGAAGTAGTCGATGGAAACAATGATTTGATTATGACCTCCAGCAAAAACTGGATTATAATTCACGAAATCAATCTCCCACTTGGTGAAGGGGCGTACTGTAATCATAGCATGGAGAGGAGTTGGGTGTGCTCTCATCTTTTTGGTGAAAAACTGACATGGTCGACATCGTTTCACAGCTTCGACACAATCTTTGAAGATCGTGGGCCAAAAATAACCAACACGCAGTATCTTCTGGGCTATTGCCAACCCAGAAAGATGACCCCCATAGGCTCCACTGTGAGCGTCATTCAATACTATTTCGAATTCCTCTAAGGTTAAACAACGACGTAAAATGGAATCTATCCCTCGTCTGTACAAACTGTCAGAAATGATGAGATAATTATTTGCATGAATCTTCAGTTTCCATTGTTCATCCCTAGAGAAAGTAGGAGGACACCTCAAAGTCTGGAGATATAATAAAATATCCTCATACCATGGGTCAGAGGATGCAATAAGGAATATGTGTTCATCCGGGAATGATGACTCTTCTTCATTGTGTACTATGTCACTAGGAAATTCATAGATTAGTTCGGTGAAAACCAGTGACTTCTTCGACTTAGCAGATTGAAACAATAGGTCAAATTCCTGCAATATTACAATCCATTTATTGAATTTCCCATCGATGATACATCGAGTGAGAACATATTGAAAAGGGTTGACCTTGGCAATCACTGTAGTAGTTCGCAATAAGATATAGTGGCATAGCCTCTGAACATCATGGAAAACAACTAATGCCAACTTCTCCACATAAGAATACTTAATCTCAAGAGCTATTAAGGCATGCTACAAATAGTAAATGACATGTTGTTGGAGCTTTTCATCCTCCTGAACAAGTACTATGCCAATCGTGTATACAGATGCAGCCAGATATAGCAGGAAATCCTTCATATAGTCTGGTGGGCTCAATAAGGGGGGTGATAATAATCCCTTTTTCAAGGCCTCAAACGAGGTTTGAGCACCATCATCCCAAAGGAAATAGGTATCTTGTTTCAGCAGTCTCATGAAACCTTTTGTGATTTTGGCATAATAAATGATAAAGCATCGTAAGAAGTTGGACGTACCCTGCAGACTTTGAAGTTGTCTTAGGGTTCGAGGAGGGGGAATTTTTACAATAGCCTCTACTTTAAGTTAATTGACCATGATACCATGACTGGATACAATAAAACCTAGTAAATGTTCAAACAAGATGCAGAACACACATTTATTAGGATTCAATCGAATCTTGTAATATCTGCATCTTTCGAAACACAAGTCTCAAATGATCAAGATGATCCTGTCTCTTGCGAGATCGTGTTGGGAGATCATCAAGATAAGGTTCCACTATGTGCTTGATATCATGAAAAGCGAAGTTCATTGCATGTTGAAAGGTAGCTCCAACATTATTCAGGCCAAATGGCATCTCCCGATAAGCAAAGGCCCCCCAAGGACAAATGAAAGTTGTCTTGTGCTGGTCTTCAGGTTTTACCTGAATCTGGTTATATCCTAAAAAACCATCCATGAAAGAAAACATTTCATGTCCCGCACACACATCGATAATCTGATCTATAAATGGTGTGGGGTAATTATCTTTAGGACAAGCTTTATTTAGGTCCCGGAAGTCTGTGCAGACTTGAATGGTTCCTTTCTTTTTAACTAATGTAATAGGGTTTGAGACCCATCCCGTCATAGAAATTGGATAGATGAATCTGGCTTTGAGCAATTTCTCGACTTCCGCCTTAATGGCTGCTGCTTTTCTGGGATTGACTGGATGAAGCTTCTCTCTCACAAGATTAGCATTTGGGTAAGTTGTGATGACATGCTCTACAATGGTAGGGTTGATGCCTAACATCTTCTCATAAGACCATGCAAAAATGTCGCGGAATTCCTTAAACAGATTGGTGTACAAAGTGATCTCCTCAGGAGAACAATCTGCCCCAATGAAAAGGTTTTCCACAACTCCAGGTTTGACATAAATTTTGATCGGAATAGTTCTCGATATTTTTTCCATATTCCCTTCAGCATAAACTGCTTTTGAAGTAGAAGGAATAGCGAACAAATCAAAATTACCACCGAGTCTCATTGAAAGCTCTCCTCTCTCTATCCTATCCAAATTGAGAAGAAAATAAGACCTATGGTGCATGTGCTCCCAAGGATGATCAAGGCCTATTATTGCTTCCAAAATGGCCTCATCAGAGGGAAACACAGTATCTAGACAGTCAAAAGAGTGGATGGCATCTACTGACCATGCCGGTGCATAGTCCATATCTGACTCGACGGAGACCAATGGAGTAATGATATGTTCTATTGCAGCATGTTGTGAACCTAAGTAGGCCACTTCCGCAACAAATAGGGGTACTACTAGTTCTGATTCGGTGGGGAGAATCCATGGATCTGTCGTTGGACAAACTGTGAAAATATTGGATGATGAACACTCCTGAGAACCAATAAAATGAACAGGAATAGGTAGGTCAAAAGTGCCCATTAATGACCCATAAATCCCTACTCCTAAACTCTCACTAGCTGGGTGAGACTGATCAACCAATGGAATTGTTGGATCTGATGAAGCCTGGTTGTTCTTTCGAGAAAATGAAAGTTGATCAATTGTGATGATCTTGCCTTCATGAGGGAACATTATCACTCGAAAAATGACCGATGGCACTGCTTGCATTGCATACATCCAGCTCCTACCTAACAACAAATTGTAGTCAAGTGGAGCATCCAGTACTTCAACCTCTACAGACACTAACTTACCAGCAAGTTCAACTTCAAATGATGGTAAGACTCCGTGTGGACGGAATGATCTTCCATCAAAGACGGTAAGCAAGGTGTTCGAGGGGGCTAATTCGGGTGAGCCCAAATCCTTCAAGTAAGAAATGGACATTACGCATGTAGATGCGCCCTCATCCACAACCCCTCACCCAATGGTCTTGGGACCATGGACTACTTCTATTTGGAGAGTGACGTGGTATGGAAACCGGGGTTTGATATTGGTCATATCAAAACGAGCAAGCATATTGGATGAGTCAATGCTCCCAATCGCTGCGAGAAGTGCACTGCGTTGTAATAGAAAACTCTGTAGTACTTCCAAAGTGGACATGGCACAGGGATTTTGGGATAAATCTTCCACAACATTATAGTTAAGAGCAGCCCACGCGTTAGGATTGTGCACAACCCGTTTGAAGACACCTTTCGGGATCTTCGGCAGCGAATCTACTGGTCTCTCGATGTGGAGAGGGGTAGATGATTCTAGAACATCCTTATCTCTTTGCTACGAGTCCAGATTATAGTTTCTGGCTCGAGTTTGTAAAAGCATGTCCGAATTAACCATGTTAATAAATGATTGATTAGCTGATGAGGCATGAGGGGTGCCCCCAGCACTGGAGTTTCCATAGGTTGAACCTTTTCCGTGAGGGAATGGGTCTTTTAAGATAGTTGGTTTCTTCTCACGGAGTAGCTTCTGGGATTCTTCCATTAGAGGGCATTGATGGGTGAAGTGGTCCTCCTTACACAACTTGCAAGGGAACTTCACTTTCTTTTTATCCTTTTTTCCCTCCTTAGCATTTTCTGTGTTTTTGGGATTTTGGTGGTTCCCCTCCTCTTTCTTTCCTTTCTTTTTGTTGTTGTTGGGATGCCGAGGGACCTTTTGATTTGTATGCACTTGTTTTACAGATTTTGTTTGCAAAGGGGAGGTTGTAACTGAAGTTGCTTCTGCATCAGACTGTTTGACAGATAAGGCATGAACATCCTTAGTTAAAGCTTCAAATGTTGTAGAATCTACTGAACCCACGATGCTATCAGCATGTGGTCCAGGCTTGGGTTTACCTAGATCTATATTAGATCTTGGCACGTCTGGACTTATCTCGTACAGGATCCTAGATTGAGCATAAACAAGATCAAGTTGTTGGGTCCTAAGAATGGCCTCTTCCTCAGAAGACACTCCAAAAGTTGCTACTTCCTTAGAAATGTAAGGAAGAAGTGATTTCAGATACCACTCTAATAGAAATTCTGGAGGACTATCAGCTTTAATGAGCCTCTTTCTCCTTCACCAATCCTAAATGTGGTCAGATAAATGAGTAGCTTTGTTCTGTCGAAAAGTTGACAGAAGGTCTGTACTGGCATCGTACCTGACAGGGAGTTGAAAGTGATTCAGAAAAACTATAGCCAGATCCCAAAAGTTATCATAAGCAGTTACAGGCAGTTCAATATACCACTTAGCTACAGCACTAGTCAAGGCTCTCTGAAAGAGCCGCAATCTGATGGAATCGCCATTCAACGAATTAGAAGAGCACCAGATATGGAACGTAGTGACATGGTCACCGGGATCTTCCCCAGTATTTCCTTCAAACTTTAAAATGTATGAAGGAAGCTTGGTTGGGATAGGTTTCCATGCGGGGTGATGCCGCACCGGATCATTTGTTAGTTTTGAAAGATCTGGAAAATTCAAGGTTGCCAGAAAAGGTAAACGAGGTCTTGCTAATGGAATTTGGTTAGCAGGACTTCAGTAGGGGGAACCACCTAAAGCCTGACTCGTGTACTGCTGGTTGGAGTTTCCCCCAACCACCAGTTGTGAAGTAAACGCATTGCTAAAATTGCTCCAACCAAAAGAGAGGGGGTTTCTTCCTTGAGTGTGTGTCCATTGCGGCTGGGTGTTAGCCCCTCTGTAATGTGGGTTAAACACGTTACCACCTCCTCCACCAAATAGTGAAAAAGGGATACTCCCTACAGGTATATGAGATGTTTGCACGTTGGAAGGATGTACATTTTGACATGTGTAGGGGTTAAACCCAGGCATGGCTGTAAAGGACGACACAGGCATTGATCCTACTATAGTTGTGGATGGAGTGGGAGTCAAGCCTATAAAGGGAATAGAGGGAGCTATGTGCCCTCCAAACCAAGGAAAACCTTGACCGAAAGGAGTAGTTTGTGGAATACCCTGGGATTGTTGCATGAAAGGAGATGAAGTAAAGGGTTCCGAAGATATCCATGTAACAGGGATATGAGAAGGTCCAGCAATGGCACCAAAAGGGGTAGTTGTTGTCGAAGGTTGAGAACTAGACATACCTATGGAAACAGTGTTGAAACTGAAAGAAAGATTTGAAACATATGTAGCCTGCAATGAAGTAGATACCGATGGGGTTGTGAAGGAATGAGAGAGAACTCTTGAAACCATAGTTGTGGTAGGATTTTGGGGAACTCCAGTTTCATCTCCGAAACTAGCCATGGAATAACCAGGGGTAAACCTGTACACACTATACTTGGGTTGGCCTAGAGAGTCTACAGTTACAAGTAATGGATTGTTTGGTCCAGTCAGGGGAGGGTTAAAATGAGTGTTAATTTATTAAGAAGTTAAGTCCTCAACCTCAAATGGCAGTCCGAGTCTTCATCAGACAATGGGTTCTCTTCTTCTAGCAATTTCCATGGTCCGAAGCTTGATTTTCCTCAATTCAATGGTACTGATCCAACTGGATGGATCTATCGTGCATAATAGTATTTCAGTCTGCATAATACTTTTAATTTCAACAAAGTTCCGCTTCCATCCTTTCATTTGGAATAGGAATCTCTTCAATGGTACCATTGGTACATCAAGGCTCATGAAGAGCCAAAATGGCCAGACTTTTGCCAGCTCCTTTTGCAACGATTTGGTCCTAGTGCTTTTGATGACTTCACAGGAGCCCTCACTAAACTTCGCCAAATTGGCACTGTGAGAGAGTATCAAACCGAATTTGTGAAACTAGCCAACCACACTGAAGGATTGTCTGATGACTTTTACCGGAGTTGTTTTATCAGTGGTCTAAAGGATACCATCCGCTCTGAGGTAAAAATGTTCTGTCCCAACACAATGATGGAAGCCCTAGGGTTGGCTAAGTTGGAAGAAGACAAGATTGCAGCCCAACAACGCTCCAAGCCCACTTTTGTTCCCTTCCGAAATATGGGTTCTCAACAACCACCTATACAACAGGCTCCTTGACCAACTCCTATCAAGCGTTTGTCTGAAACAGAGATGCAAACACGCAGAGAAAAGGGGCTTTTCTATAATTGTGATGAGAAATTCACTCGGGGACATAGATGTGTTCAGCAAAAGCTCTATCTCTTGGATGTGGATTCTCCGCCTGCCTCTGAAATTGGTGACGAAGATCCAGAAACAATGGATGCTCACGTCGACATTCAGGAACTGCCTATTGACCCTCCGTCTCAGGATGACCAGCCAGAGATATCTCTCCATGCTTTCGCTGGAATCACCACCCCCCAAACAATGCGGGTCAGGGGTTACTTCAATAAGCTTCCTCTTACAATACTCATTGATTCTGGTAGCACTCATAATTTCATTGACCCTCGGATCGCCAAACAAGCTGATTGTTTTATCTATCCTTACTCCAACTTTGAAGTCATGGTTGCTAATGGGGGCACCTTACCTTGCAAAGGGAAGTGTTGAAATGTGCGTATCTCTATGGGAGATTATACCTTGTGCTCTGACATGTTTTCCTTGACCTTAGGCGGATGTGATGTGGTTTTGGGCGCTTAATGGCTACATACACTTGGCCCTATCTTATGGTATTTTGATAAACTTTGGATGCAATTTTCCCTCAATGGACAAAAACACACATTGACAGGATTACAACCAGGGTCTCTCAGCATCATCAATTCACATCGCATGGAAAAGCTCCTCAAGAAGAATTCACATGGTGTCATCGCTCAGATCCATTCCATTCAGATGCAACCATCAGCGGTCTCCACTACTCCTTTGGATCTACAACAAATTATGGATCAATATCCAAGTGTCTTTGCTGAACCAGTGGGATTGCCACCTTCAAGGCCAGAAGACCATCATATTCAGCTCCTTCCTGGCAGCGTTCCTCCCAACATCAGGCCCTATTGCTACCCATTTCACCCAAAAACGGAGATTGAAATGCTCGTTTGGGACTTATTGAAGCAAGGTATTATTCACCCAAGCACTAGTTCCTTTCTTCTCCAGTTCTTCTTGTCCACAAAAAAGATGGGTCATGGCGCCTCTGCATTGACTTCCGAGCACTTAATCACCTCACCATCAAGGATAAGTTTCCAATTCCTATTCTTGATGAGCTTCATGGGGCTCAATTTTTCTCCAAGTTGGATCTTCATTCTGGGTATCATCAAATTCGCGTTCATGAGGATGATATCCCTAAAACAGCTTTCCGCACACATGATGGCCATTATGACTTTTTGTTCATGCCCTTTGGCCTCACTAATGCTCCTTCCACATTCCAGGCCTTAATGAATAAAATATTTCGACCCTACTTGCAGAAATTCATTATGGTATTCTTTGATGATATCCTCATCTACAGTAAAACATGGGATGAACATCTCCAACATCTGGATCTTGTCATGCAACTTTTCTCTGACCATCATCTCCATGCCAAGCAGTCTAAATGTGTTTTTGGATAGAAGGAAGTTGAATATATCTGGCACATTATCTCAGCACAAGGGGTTCGCGTGGATCCTGCCAAAATCGATGCCATGAACAATTGGCCGCATCCTCAGACACTTAAGAGCCTTCGTGGTTTTTTGGGGTTGACTGGCTACTACCTCAAGTTTGTCAAGGATTATGGGAAGATTGCAGCTCCATTAACTGCTCTATTGAAAAAGGATGCTTTTACATGGACACATGCTGCTCAGTGTGCATTTGACAAACTAAAACAAGCTATGTGTACTACACTTGTTCTAGATATGCCCTATTTTTCCAAGCCCTTCACTATTGAGAGTGATGCTTGCGGCAATGGACTTGGTGCTATTCTCCTTCAAGATGAACACCCCATTTCGTTCACCAGCAAAGCCCTTTCAGGTAAGAATTTAGCTGCCTCTACATATGAGAAGGAAATGATGGCTATTTTGCATGCGATACAGAAGTGGCGACCATACCTATTAGGGAATCATTTCTGCATCAAGACTGATCACTAGAGTCTGAAATATTTCTTGGAACAGCATGTCTCCTCCCCAGCACAACAGAAATGGGTTAGCAAACTCATGGGTTATGACTATGAGATCACTTACAAGAAGGGTAAAGACAATATTGTGGCAGATGCTCTTTCTCGCACATTTGATGCCCAAGGTTCTCTTTCAGCTATTTCTATGCCTATTCCAAATTGGTTGCAATCTGTTCAACAGGGTTATGTCAATTACTCTTCCTTATCTCAAATCATCCAACGCTTGACCAACAACCCTTCTGCTGTACCACATTATTCTTGGGATGGTGCTTCTCTGAGATACAAGGGTCATCTGGTGCTTCCCCAGAGCACAAATCTTCAACAGGCTGTCTTCTATGAACACCATGCTTCTCCATCGGCAGGGCACTCTAGGTTCCTCAAATCGTATGAATGGGCACGGCGTAACTTCTTTTGGCAGGGCATGAAAAGCACTATTCAACAGATGGTGGCTGAATGTGATACCTTCCAGCGCAATAAGGGTGAAACAACACTCCTTCCAGGATTGCTCGAACCCTTTCCCATACCTACACGGATTTGGATAGATATTTCTATGGATTTCATTGAAGGGCTCCCTAAATCTGGCGGGAAGATAGTGATTCTCGTTGTGGTTGATCGCCTCTCCAAATATAGTCATTTTTGTGCTCTCATCCATCTCTATACATCCTCCTCAGTCGCTCAAATTTTCCTGGACCAGATCTTTTGTCTTCATGGCATCCCTTCTTCCATTGTCTCGGATCGTGATGTGACTTTCACCAGTCATTTTTGGACAGAACTATTTCGCCACACTGGCACCAAACTGAAGATGAGTTCAGGGTATCACCCACAAACAGATGGTCAGACTGAAATTATCAATAAATTCTTGGAAACTTATCTTCGTTGCTTCACCTATGAACAACAACATTAGTGGGCAAAGTGGCTCCCTCTCACTGAATGGTGGTATAATACCTCTTACCACACTGCCTCTCAAATGACCCCATATGAAGCAGTCTATGGTCAGGCACCTCCAGTTCTTCTTCCATACACCCCCAACAGTTCACCAGTTCAAGAAGTTGACACGGTCCTTCGAAATCGCGATCAGATTCTTCACATTTTGTGGGACAATCTTCACATGGCAAGAAATCGCATGAAGCAACAAGCTGATCAGCACCGTTCTGAGCGCACTTTTTAAGTAGGCAATATGGTTTTTCTTCGTCTCCATCCATACAATCAATCCTCCCTGAAACTCAAAGGGTGTCATAAGCTCGCTCCAAATTTCTATGGGCCATATCGGATTCTTCAGAAGATTGGGTCCGTTGCTTATAAATTGGAACATCCTCCTTCTTCCCACATTCATCCAGTATTTCATGTCTCTTGTCTGAAGAAAGTTCTTGGCACCAAAATCAATGGACAAACGATTTTACCCGAACTGGATAATGAAGGATCCATCCTTTTGGAGTCGGAGGCCATCCTCAATCGGCGCACTCGTCAGCTTCACTCTCGCTCTATCACAGAGGTCTTAATTTAGTGGCATGGCATGCAACCAGAGGATGCTACATGGGAACCACTCCTTCAGATTCAACAACAATTTCCACATCTAAAGCTTTGAGGACAAAGCTTTTTTTTAAGGGGGAGGGGATGTTAGGAACCCATGTCTTTACTTTGTTAGTATATTTTTGTTGGGCGCATATGCTTTGTAAGTCGTCCCATAGTATTTGTTGATCAATTGTTTGTGTTATTGTTGTTGGCGCATATGCTTTGTAAGTTGCCCGTAGTATTGTTGATCCATAGTTTGTAGTGGCCCATGGTTTTGACCCATAGTATTGGCGCCTAGACTTAGTATATAAGTGCGTGTTGAGACCTATGAAGGCACGGTGAAGTTATTTGTATTGAGCTTGCTCAAAGGAGGTTTTCCCCTCGAAGTGGCCTGTGATCAATATAAAAGTGATTATGAGTTCTGTCATTTCTGCTATTTCGCATATTCTTATTAATTAATTATTGCAGGTGCATCACAAAGTAAGGGGGTATCCAAACCTTACTATAAAAGGCTCAAATCTACAGGAAACTACACAGCTCTTTGGTATACCAACCAGCGCAAATAACTAAAAGTGTGTGGGTATCAGTGAGAAAGACTTGCATTTAGTTCAAAAGATGTGCCTCTGTATGCACAGAAGACCAGCGCACAAGGACTAAAAGGCAATAAAAAAAAATTTGCTCACTCAGACTAAAATGAATCAAGGCAAAATGAAACAATAAAGTAACCTATAAAAACCTCACATAAATCCAATAGACTATAAAAACTGAAGAAAACCTAAATAATGTCCCAGAGCATAAACAAACCGGTGCTCCCTAGCGAAGTCACCAGTTTTGTTGTTAAGGATTATACCCTATAGCAGGGGAAAGGATGCTATCAACGTATATGGGGTGACAGATAGATACATTATATCTTGCATTAATTACTATGAATAAAATGAGATTAAGATTCGGAAATCAGTACCTTTTTCTGATGGTTGGTCCTAGCTTTCGCCCAATCTCCACACCAACACACCTGCAAAATATACAAACCTTCCTTAGCGTATCTTCACTACAAATATATAATGATATTGAAGACAATATGACATTAATTATAATCAGATATTCAATAGAAAAGACATTCCATTGGGACAGGAAGGGTATCTCGATCTTTATTGTCAAAGAAATGTAACCAAATACATTTTATAACTGATCTATTCCAAGCACTTTTGCAACCAAGTTCTGGGCTCCTGCTCCTCACAATGGCTTAGAAATTCCTTCAGCATAACAGTAGATTCTTCTTCATTGGAATCTTCCTCATGGCTTCCCCTTGTATTTATGGCCAAGGCAGGAAGTTAGATTCGTGAGGTAATTGAATTGGTAGGTTGGGGGAGTTACAGTACCAAACTCAACTAATGCCAATTCGTAATCTTAATATATTTTTCTATTTCATCTTAATATGTGCGTAGGTATCACACTAGACAACTTGCACCTAGGGTGCAGCTAGTGCTCTCCAGGAATAGCGCATACCACTTTGGAGATAAGTGCGCGGGTTAGCTTCAGTAGAACCAGCGCACAGTACTCTAGATGCTATTTGTAAGAGTAGCGCATCTTTAATGAAATATACATAAAAAATATGGTTTTCAGCTGAAGAGGTGTGATCTCAACAATAAATCATCCAAGGTCAATCTAGCTCTTCCATCCAAAGTGTCCTTTTGTGTGATCGACAGGGCAATGTGATCACGAACGGAGAAGTGCAAATTTGACCTATAACAATAGGGGTTGTAAGAACGGAAAGAACACATAGGGGTACGGCGAAAGACTGTCGACCCTGAATTAGCACTCCACGCATGGGTCAGAATCTTACAAGCTGGCCCGGTGAAGCGTGTGTCGTACGGGTGAGGCCATACCGACTTGGTCATGTACGAGATTTGAGGGGCGCACGATAAGGAGAACCTTATCCCTCAGCAGCCCCTAGTCTCCAAGAAGTGTAGTCGAGAGATCACAGTAACGACTCCCCGATTGCTACATAGGTGTCCTCACAAGAAGAAAGAAAAGGAATTGTCGGAAGGGCCCGCCGAAGGGGTACCTATACAGGAACAGGAAGAGATTATTAATCAATAATATAAATTTTAAAGAAATATAATAAAAGAAATAGATTTATTTTATTATATTTGAATAAAATGAGAAAACTTGAAATAGATTAGAATTTTTAGCAAAAGAAATATTTTTAATCCATTTCTTTATTATTATTCTTTGAAAAAGGAAAACTTGATCTAGGTTGAAAGTTCTAATAGAAGAGATAATTTATTTTTCATTATAGATATTTTGAAAAGGAAAAAATAATTAAAAGTAGATTAAATAATTTAACAAAATAATATTTCTTATTTCTTTTTATTTTAGAAAAGAGAAAAACTTAGGAGACATTGTGTCCATCTACTAGAAAACATATGAACAAAAAGATTAATGAATAAACTTATTAGTAAGCAAAATACAACTAGAACTCTAGTAGAAACCATTCCACCTACATCCCACTGATTTAGGGATTAGAGAAATTAACTAAGGGGACAACAAGAAGACAATGTAGGGATATAGGTGCACACTTAAAGATAAAGTGACACTTGTATTATGAGAATAAATATTAGAGAATTATTAAATTAAATAATATTTTTGCATGATGAGACACTTGGCATGGATATTTTGGTTATAAAAGAAAGAGAGGAGAAGGAGAATGGACTCTTTTGCTCCCTAGTGTTGGATGGGCATTATAACTAAGAAATGATCTTGTGATTCTTGTGAGTTGGGTTGAGCTATCCGGGGATTGGGAGATCCCAGCAGAAAGCTTGCATTGTGTGTTCTTACGACCCCAAAATGCTCAGGGGTTCAGGGGAAAGAAGAGTTCCCTCAATATGATAGGGAGGTCAACCGAGAGGTCTTCGGTAAATCGTTAGTTTGGATGGTTGGATCAAAGCGACAAGGGACGTCGACTACAACAACCTACAACCATCGAAATCAGGTATAATGTTCCATTATTATGTGCAAGTTGAGTTTATGTAATTTTATTTATGGTTTCATATTTGATTTTCAAGCTTTCAAATTTTCATATGATGTTAGGGCTACATAAATAGTCTTTTTGGGGGACCCCAAAATGGGGGTTCCTACAATGGGAAATACACCAAATGGATGTCAAGAGTTCCTTTTTGAATAGTGATTTCTGTGAAGACATTTATATGCAACAACCACTTGGTTTTATTACTGATAAAACTTCAAGTACAAAAACATGAAAATGAACCAAAAAAAAAATAAGAATTATATATTTGAACATAAATTAACTTGAAATATCTAAAAAGGAGAAGATGAAGATAAAACTACAATACCTAAGTGTGATATCCTAGTCACAAAGGAAACGTAGGTCTCTCATTCCATAATGAACATTGCATATCAATGTCTCATGTCAATGGTTGTAGAATCATGAGGTCAAGTAATTAGATGAGCATACAAAACAATGCCAAGAAACATAACATGACTACAATACTATAATTATACAAAATTAACTTGCCACGGTACTTCTGTGTGAGGTATCCCTATAGAATAAGATACTACAAGTGCTATAAAAATGAAGGGATGGAATGAATCATATTAGTGAGATATGCAAGTATTAGATAATAAAAAATTTCTATGCCAAATAACTAGATGGTTACAAAATATCCACAGTTAAGTTTATAGAATACAAGTGTTTCCACCTAAATATAAATAGTTGTGTGGCCTAAAGGATTTATCCCTAGCCCTCCATCACTAGGTTGGACATTGTCTAAATTCCCTATTGGTGGGATGCATTGATGAATGTGATATGTTGAAGTAAACTATGGATCATGGTGGAAATCAAATTTTGGGGCTCAAGTACCTTCTCTGGAAAATCAAGATATTAGAGTATATTTTCCCTGGCCAAATCACTTATTTAAAATCCAACCAAAAACCATAAATGAACATAAACGTCTCTAAAATTATGTTGGATTGATGCTTGAGCTATGGTATCGACATTATACAAACATGGAACCAATGTCAATACCATAAATTCAGCATCAATCCAACGTTAGTTAAGAGACATTTATGTCAATTTATTTTTTTGGCTTGAGGGTCCTTACCCACAAGTGATTGTTAGTATTTTATTTTTATAAATCTTTGTAGTAATGAGATCGAAGAATTCTTGAATAATTCTTAACATCTCAATCTTGAATTAATGCACAAGGCAAGGTATTTGACACTATGGTATTATAAGTTGTGTTATGGACTATGGACTAGGGTTCATGTGTTGTTGTGCTTAAGGGTTGCGTTATAAGTTGTATTATGGACTATGGAATAAGGTCCATGAGTTCTTGTGCTTAAGGGTTTAGATGGTTTATTTGCTTAAGCATAATAAGGTTGCATCTAAGTGGGGTGGTTATAAGGGTTTCGCATTTAGTGTTTTATTAACTAGTATTGGGGTTTAAGGGTTATAAGAGCTACAAGTGTTGTATGTATTGGTGCTTATAACAGTTAGGCCTTAAGAGTTGTAAGAGTTAGGGGGCATATGTTAGTTATTGGAATATTTAATGATGACTTGTGTGGTTTTGTTGGTTGTATAATGATCATTCATATTAAAGAAGGAATACATAACTCTAATAGTATAAAATGGATTTATACTGCATGCATCATGTGATAAACTCTTGTATTACCAGTCTTTCTATAATAGAGGTGGAATACTATTTATCCCACATGTGTTATGGGATGTAAATATTCCATACCTATAACTATATAATAGAGGTGAAGGAGGATCATTTACACACATGCTATTATTGTGTCCTTGTGACATGATATGAAGATGGAGTGTGATGCGATGCTTATGTGAGTGGAGCTCAAGCGTAAGATTGGATATTTATGAAGAATAAGAAGACAATACCTTTCCATGGATGTTTCCCCATTTGAGGTTTTACCATGTATATCTAGTGTATCATTTATTTTCTCTTGTCTCTAGTTTCCTACTTTGATTATTGTTGATTGTATGCCAGGATATAAGGATAGGCTAGTAGATTCTTGGTTTGCATGTTAGAAAATATATTTTTGTATGTTTATGCATATTCTCAATATTCTAACATGGTATCAGAGTTGGGAACTATGCTCTAACTTCTTGGATTTTTTTTTTCCAAGCAACAGTTCTGAACAACATTTTGGGGCCCCTCCATGTCTATTAGAATTGCCATCAGATCTATCAAAACCTTGTAATTATTCTTTAGATATAGGCATTTTCTACATGTTTGAGAATTTTTTTCTCAAAACCCTAACCCTCATGATTATTTTTCAAAAAAAAAATCAAGTTTCTCTTGATTTTTTCTGTATATCTAAGTTAAAATCTATTGTATGCTAAATTTTTATCAAGGATCTATCTTTCTTGCAACAAATCTGTTGTTTTTTTAGCTTTGGTTGTGTTTTGTTGTAGGTTTTTGTACATGATGGTGATTGGTTTCACAACTTTCTATTTTGGATAATTTAGATAAATTTCGGGAAGACACACACCTTTTGTTCATAGGATATGCGTACACACACACCTTTCCCACAAAGAAAGTGCATAGACATGTGCCAATTCTATATAGAAAGTGCATGGGCCCCATTTTTGGAAAAAAATTCACCGAAATCGATTTTTATTCGTTGTTTCTGATCTAGGTCTGCATATATGTTAGTAAGTTGTTGCTAGAATTAATCATTAGGGAGAAACTTTAGTTAAATTATATGTTTCATTCATGCATTTATGATTCTTATCATTAGCTTCATGTCTTTCTTGCATTAGGGTTTAGTTTCTTAGTTTATTCATCAATGTTTTTAGAGGTTGTCTCTTGTTCCCGTTTTACTTGTCTCTAACCTTATTGTGGAGAAGATGTTTGAAATTTTCAAGGGAATGTATCTCTAGAATTTTTATCATGGTGACCACAACAATCCAACCAATGCCTAAGACTTAGTTGCTTGATGATTATATTTTATAATCCCTATGATATATTTTTTATTTGATCATATTTTTTTCAATATTCTAACATGGTATCATGTGATCAACCCCTCAATATTCTAATGATGATGATGCTTCAAACCTGGTATAGTATTTTGCTCAATATTTATATGTTGTTGCTAACGCTTGTTTGTGTAAAAGCAATTTCATATTCTCTATCTTTTATATATCATGTCATGTATTTTTTTGTCTCTATGGGCTTATCATGCTCGTTATATGCTTTAATCTTGGAAGTTATTTTGTGCAGATTAGCTCTCTGTTTACTTCGGTTTCTCCACAAGGATATTTGTGAAGAGTTGTGGGACGAATTGGTTCTATCATTCCTTCCTATATTAAGCATATTGATGTTGTTCTCTTTGATCATTCGACATTGTTCTTCTCTACAGCTTATCCTTGACGACCACAAAGTTGAAACCTTTTTCCACTTTATACAGAATGTTTGAAGTTGTAACTAAGAAGGAATGTAATGTAATAAATACCATAAAATATCACCTTATTCCAGATATAATGTAAGGAAAGGAATGACCATATTTTTCTTTCATTCATGATGATTATTTGTTTGCCACATGTTTTGATGGATAGACCATCTAAGGGTCTTGTATTCACGATGTAATCTTTACTAGAGTTCTTTGGTTATGAAGACTGTCTACTGGAAACATTTATGATGTCTAGGCCATCTAGTGTTCTTGTATTCATAATGTCATCTACTACAGAGTTCTTGCATTTTTCAGATTGGTTGTGAAGATTGCAAGTGTGACACATTTTTAAATGTAAAGGTCATTGGGGTTCTTGTATTCATGATGAGGTCTATTACATATATCTTTTAGCTTTCAGTGAGGTTACATTTTTTATGATTTTATAGTTCAAATTGGCACTTCTCTTTCCATGTGGATAGTTCAAAAGATGATACTCAAAGTGTCACTCTTTGTTTAAAAAAAGGACACTTATGGATGGAACAACCTATGATTTGACCCTCATTAATGGCTCTGATCATTGAAAGTGAGACCTCGACACCTTCACATTTCAGTTTGAGAGTGTAACCAATAAAATGGAAAATGTGTGCCTTGCACACTAGAAAGGCATGAATCATTCGCATGTTGCTCTTGATAATGGAACAAATGCATCAAAAACTACCCATTCGCACCTTGTACATTTGAGAGGTGCAAATCATTTTCATGTTGTCTTTGAATAGGTCACAAATTACCAATAATTTCATGAAAAAATATAAAAAATGATATAAATAAGTTATGGAAGTTTTCAAACCAATTTTCCCGGTTGCAACTCCCTAAACCACCTGGTAACCATTTCCAACTATTTCCTTCAAACATAAAAGGGAAATGAAATGGAACAATGGGGGACACCCAATATACCAAAGTAATGATGATTGAATCACTCACCATCACATCCATCCTTCCCATCCATCAACTAACTTCATCCCTCATATATATTTAGTGGATTGGAGTGGGATTGTTGGAGTGCATGTGTGGAGAGACTGGAATATTAAGGTTCGATAAGGTACCATACATTGAGAAGGTATATATTGTACTTATTTTACCATCTTAATTAAGATTTTACATCTTTCCATCCCCCAATCACATGTCTTTCATGATTGTTGTTTGACGTAAAGGATATTTTGTCATTTCTATTGAAATTGATTAGATAGCTAATTATCTTCTCGTATTTTAATTCATTCCAATTCTTTGCTATTGTCAAATTGGATTGAGGAAGGTTGGCTTTGTTGGTTTTGCAGGTTGAAACTAGGCAATAAGGAGTTGATCTAGAAAGAGACAAAGGAGCATCTTGGATCAACCATCGAAAAAGGTGCATACATCTTTTCTCCCTAATATCTTCCCTAGTTTAGATTTTCTTATTGAATTTTATGTGTAGTCTTATGTGTGAATAAGTGTCTAACATTCCTATAATCAAATCCATTTAGTTCAGTCTCATCTTACTCAATACGTCGGTGATCTTTCCCTAGTCATACGATTTAATTCCGGACAACAGAATTGGTGAATTTGTTGGGGATAAACCAACCTCTGTAGGGCATTGTTGATTGATTTTTTCAGTTTGTTTTGGGTGTTTTAGTCTCTGACTAGCTTAAACATATCCTAGATACGTTAAAATTCCATGGAATTTAGAAGTTTTGTTTCTTCTTTTAAGCATCTCTCAAGATCCATTTGCACTATCCTATACTTACAAAATCAAATGGTAGGGGTATTCGTTCTTTCCTATGTTGACAAGCATGAATATTCATGTTTCTTCTTTTGGACAAGCGCGAATTATCTGTTCTTTGAAATTTTTTCTTAGAATTAGCTCTTTTCTTCTTAATGAATTGAGTTGTTTGGTTTACCTATGTAGTCTAGAAACTTTTGTGTTATGTTTGGATCAGTTTGGGTGGTGTTTTAGTGTGTTTGTCTTGAGATCGAATCAAAATTATGTGAAAAGTTTTAGGAGTGTTTTGTGCTTCATTTTATTTTCATTTGATTGAGTGATTGATAAGACTTGAATGTGAATACCTGGAGCATAATCAAGTTATTTTTTCTCCTGTTTATCCTTGATTGAAAGAAAATTTGGCTTCCAAAACCTTGTCACCTAGTATACCTAATAACTTGTTTGAGTCTAAGAACGATTGATTGACTTGTTTCTTCTCGAAATTGGCTTTGGCTTGCGGTCGAAGAGGCTAGCATTAGAATCTATTTTCACCATAATGATAAGAATATTATTCTTGATTTTCGTTGCTTGTATTAGTTTAGTTGTTGTTTAAAGTTGCATTTTCATTAAAAAGTAAAATGGTCGTATCTTTAAAAAAATGTATTTGGTTTATGAAATAAAAAATTGGTAGATTGCATTTTCATTGAAAGACTTGATTGTGTGGTTTGAAAAGTGATTCATTTTTCATTTTAAAGAGTGTGAACATGTGCATTTTCATCATAGTATATTTAGTTGCAGGTAATTTATTCTTCTTTTGAAAATCTTTGAAATTGTTAATTTTGAAAAGCATAAGCATTTTAAAGAATCTAAGAGATTTTATTTTCTATAAACTCACTTAATAGTCTAGGTTCTAGGATCTTGGAGATAGGTTTTATGAGATAAATCCTCCAAGGCCACACAATATTGAGACTAGGATCAATTAAAGAGAGTGAATTCCATCAATAGCGTGAAGTACTTGTTGGGAAAGCACCTCTAACACATGCGTCAAGCGATACGTAAAACTAGTCCAAGTGGGAATATTGTCCCATGTTGCTTGGATTAGTTGGGTTATGTGAGTTTGGGAGTTGTTCAGGTGTGGAATGTCCTCAAGGTGATACCACTTCTCACTGACAGCTTCAGGTCTAGGACTTTTGTCCTACGTTCCATCATCATTCACATAATCTCTTTCCAACAACCATTCTACCTAACTACCAAGCATCAAGTAATGACCCTAATTTCCTTTCCTACGATATTCATAGGTGCCTACAAGGAGAACATCTTATGGTACATGAGGAATATGTAGAACCTCTGTCTCAGCTCCTTGGGGGGGTGTTGTCCAAATTCAAGTTCTTGCATCCATGGAAATTGTTGCATGAAGGTTAGTGTAATTGTTTCTATCAAATATTCATTGGTTGGACTTGGGCTCTAATCATCCCATGATGACCTCGAAAAGACCCTTATTTGAGGCTCTTCATTGATTGGTATTTGGTCCCAAATAACCAAGTTCTTATCATTGGGAAAGTATTTATGCTTGCTTAAAATATTTTCACAAACATATTTAGTGTGTGCAAATTGTTTTATTTCTCAATTTTCAAATTTCTCCCTTTATGTCTTCAGTAGGCTAACGTGTCCAATCAAAATTTGCATAGGTCCAGAATGGTTCAATAACTTTCTCCTGGATGGAGAGAGTTACCTACACTAAGGTGAAGACTAGATTACAACAATCTAGTGCCACCATTATCATGGATCCATTGCTCCTCCAATTCATGGATCCATGAAAATCTAGTGCCACCATTATCAGAACTATACCATTATGATCTTAACTATGTAGACATAAAAAAAACCATTTAATTTCATGTTTCATTCTTGAAAAAGGTTGGACATTAACACAAAGACGTTAAAAAAACATTTAATTGCAAGTTTCACTCTTGAAAATGGTTGGTATTTAATGAACTTTTAGAATCTTTGGATAGTTAACCTATGTTAAACCCACCATTCGTTAAAAATTTCAGCTAGCTAACTCATGTTGAACCATATACATAGCTATTTTACCCACCTTTATGCTCGGAAATCGTCTTAATTTTCTAGTATCTGGATAAATTATTTCCCAATAGTTGACCCACAAAATTTCTTTACAATTTAAAATTATATTTCCAAAACCACGTGGCCAATTCTAGCCAATAAAAAAAAGCATATTTTAACAAAGAAAATCATCTTTTGACATGTCTTGATTATTTTTCTTAATGAAATATGATACATCATAGAAGTGGGTAAAACGTTATAACCCTAGTGGAGTCCCATTTTCATACAATTAAAACAACGTAGATGCCCTAGCGGAGTCTCATTTTGATACATTCAAAGCATTGCAAAGGGATTTAACACTCACTCTTCTTACTATGCTAATTTTGTAGGTTGATCATATGCTTCCCAGAGGCATTTTAGAGTTAAAGAGATAAAAGAGTTATACATGCTTGAATGGGCCTTCAAACAATGGTCAAAATATATGTTTTTGTTAAACAACTTGAAAGGTAAAATTAAAACAAATCCAAGGGCTACATGAATGTTGAGGTAGTCAACTTATGAAATCTACTTACAATTGCTCACATGCCACATGGTGTGCTTACACCTATGTTGCTTCATCATTTTGCTTGCTTGCTTCCCTTTTGTTTACTTTCTTTTTATTTCTCCCTTACTTCTCTTTTGTTGCCTTTCTTTTTATTTCTTCCTTATTATCATTTCTTACCTACTTACTTTCTCTTCCTTCCCTTTGGATTTTCACTTTCTTTTCTTTGCCTTCATTTTTTCACCTTTTACCACCTTAAATTCGCCTTTGAAGTTAGAGCTTGTCTTGTTTAGCACAACGTCAAGGATATAATCAACATCTTCGGGGATATAATCAACATTGTCTTATTTTTCCATAAATTTCATCAACAACATTGTGTTTAAGGCCAAAGATAACATGTATGAATGGGTTTGTGTATGATATTTGAACGGACCAATGCATTGAGGAGACTCCTTGAGCTAGTGACATAGGTATACAAATATATTGGTAAGTTTGTAGTAGCTTAATTTGATCACATTTTGACTTTAGTGAGAGGAAAGAAAATCATACGGAACATTTGAGGCTAGTGTTTAATGTGTTTGAAGCATTAAGGAAAGTGTTTGAAGCATTAAGGAAAGACTAGTTATTAGTTCTTCATTATTTTGAAGAAGTTTGAATTTTTTATGTTGGTTAACTTTAGGTTAAAATATAAATTATATGTGGATTTAGAGAAGGTGAAGGAATGCCTATATTGGTCCATGACTTGTAATGTCATTGAGGTAAGGACATTTTATGACATTGCACTTATTAGAGGATTCGACATGATATACATCCCAAATATAAGTTATCAAAGTGATAGTGTTCTAGTAGATCATGATAGCACAATAAATTTTTAAATTGTTAAAGAAGAAGATTATAAAGGCACGTGAAATAACCTAATTTCATTAAGAATTTTTAGATGGACTATGATGCAGGCATATTATCCATTGACATATTATTAAGTCGAGAGGAAAGGTCAATAGAATTATGCTATTCAGCAAAAAGTTGAATGGAGAAAAAAAATGTACTCTACTTATGATCTCTAGTTTCATGCTATTGTGAAATCATTGAATCATACGAGACATTATCTATTACCAAAGGAAGCACTTAAGTCTAGTAACAACTATGAAAAGATGGACCAAAGGAATGTGAGATGGTTCGAGTTTTTGCATATTTAAACATTAATGTTAAAGAAGATAACATGTGAAGAAGAATAAGGTCACCGATGCTGCAAAAATGACAAAAGTTATGTTTATATTAATGAAGAGAAACGATTTGTTTTTAATAAATTAGGAACGTGTATGACGATGACAAGAATTGTGTATAGATCACAAAGATGTGTAAGAACCTATTACTACAACATGTTAATGATGTCATTCACACTAGGAAGTATATAGACTAATCATACAAGCCTCCAACCCATGTTGAATAGTTTAGTGATGATGATGATATAATGAATTTTAATCCTTTCAAAATCCAATGAACATGGTGTTTAATAATAAGTGGTGTTATGGTTATTAGTGATTTTGACCAAAATGTTGAAAGTTATATGTCCTTTAAAGTTAGAGGAAGAAGGAAGGTATCCCATGCAAAAATTCATAATGAGGGAAAAAAAGTGATGTGATACATACATGTGTGAATTATAATTATTGAAATGGTTCAATCAACTATACATGTTGTGATTAATTAGGTTTTTGGAGAGACAATATTTTCCACTTAAAAATAAAACAAATTTGAAAAAAATGAGAAGTTTCATCAAAACATAACATACATTAATTAGGATGTGACCATGTTGTGACTACTTTGGTGTTTGGCACAAAATTTTCCACTTGAAAGTAAAACAAATTTGAAAAAATGGAAAGTCACATGAAAACATAACATTGAATATGATGTGGCCATTATTATTAAACAATTTGACATAATATCTAGTGATAATCATCAAAACAAAATACTAAAAGAATTGATGAGATTATACTATATTATATTAAAATTTTCCAAAATGTGACCATTTTTATTTAATGAATTGACATGATATTCCAAAATGTGACCATTTTTATTTAATGAATTGACATGATATTTAGTGAGAATGTCATCATAACAAAATACCAACCACAAAGTTTTTAGTTAGAAAAAAGGACCTCCTCTCCATTCCATGTGACAATGAATTATAAATGCTATTTCATATTTGAATATACAACATGACAAAAAAAGGCCTTATAATAAAGAAGTGACCAAAAAACCTTATAATAATAAACATTGCTTAAAAAAACTCAAATTAATGAAATATACTATATTATATTAAAATTTTCCAAAATGTAGCCATTTTTAATTAATAAATTGACATGATATTTAATGAAAATGTCATTAAAACAAAATACTAACCACAATGCTCTCTAAGCCATTCCATGTGACAATGAATCATAAATACTATTTCATATTTGAATATACGAAGTGACAAAAAAAAATCCTTTTAATAGAGTGACAAACAAAACCTTATAATAATAAACATTGCTTTAAAAAAACTCAATCAATATCAATAAAAAATCCTTATAATAAAGAAGTGACCAAAAAAACTTTATAATAGTAAACATTGCTTTAAAAAACTGAATCAATAAAAAAAAATGCATAATTAAAACCACCCTATGGAAAGAATAAGAATGAAATTTAAATTGAAAAAGTAATTAATACATAAATTAATTTTAAATGATTAAATTTATTTAATTATTATTTGAAAAAAGTTAAAAATGCTTTTTTTAAATGTGGTTTGCACTTATTATTTATGAAGAATCAAAGTATTTTTAATATCCAACATAACATGTCACAAGCTAAATTTAAACTTAAATTAGGAGTATCACAACTTATGTTTCCAACCACTCCATCTAAGCTTTTACATGTTTTTATTACATATAAAATATTATTTTCATTTTCATGATGTGTAACATATTTTAAAAGTTGTAAAAAATTGTATTGAAGAAAAAATTAAATTAAATTAAAAATAACAATAAATATCTAAATATCTAAAAGTACTATCTATTAATACTTTTTTTGTTTGCTAGAATCTTTGCACTCATCCTAGGCCACACCAACCCTCAACTGGTTGGATTTTGGGTATCTCCTTTCAATTAGCTCACCCCTAAGAGGAATTGAACCCAGGTCACTCTGCTAACAAGACCCACACCTTAACCAAATGAGCTAGCGAGATTTGACTTTATCTATTAATAAATTTTTAAAAAAGTCTAAAATGATTTATAAAAACGTTAATATCTAACCAGTTTAAACATTACAATACATCCTCGAATTTGAAAATAATGATACAATCGAATGATGAAGTCTAATTAGAAAGAAGTATAACCAACATTTAAGCCATTCTCTGTCTTATCCATTATTTTAATGTTTTTTTAAATTTCCATAAAGATATAGGATTTCAAATATTTTAGTGTGATGAGCCAAAGAGGTCACATCATGAGGGTTTACAAAGGAGCAGGGTTGGAATTGGATTCATCTTTGTCCATCATATAATTTTTTTTTGATGTTTTTGGTCAGGGATAATTTTAAGGACCTATACTTATTTAAAAGTGTATAAACCTTGGTGAATCATACCAATTCTTAAAATGTCAACTATAAAATATTTGACGATATTTTTCTAAAATTATTTCAATTTCTAAGGATTTTATATAGTTTATATAATAATTTGTCGATTTTTAGAGTGAAAAAATTTACCCCATCAAAATGGGGCGAAATGGGGCTTCAAAAAATGCAAATTGACAAATCTTTTTTTGAAAAAAAACATGGAAAAATAGCCCATGGGATAAATTTCACCCCTAAAATTATCCTTGTTTTTTTTTCTTATACTCATCTCCATCAAACAATGTTCTATCAAAATTGTGACCAAAAATGAAGTTTTTATGAGAAATTAACCTTTGAATAATGAAGTTTTAATTAAAATATTATACTTTGGTGTAATACCCCCATTTTTACCCTTATAATATTTTGGGGTATATTGTAAATATTGCATGCATCTTATGTATGGTTCCTAGCGTGGAGCTCAAGGCCAAGGCCCCGCTAGTGAACACTCGACCTTGAAGAGGCAAGTAATGTATATTATGTTTCCCATGTGCTAGAGAACCATGGGAATTGTAAATATGCATTTTAATATAAATGCCCACAACTAGCTATGCAATGCAACAAGAGATGGGGGAATGATATTTACAAGGAATTGGGAGGGAAAGATTCAAACCCTTGAGCCAATCAAGTCAAGCCAAGTGTCAATGAGAGAACCCATGAACCCTCAACTACCCATGTTGACTTTTGTGAACAATCATTCATTTCTCCCAAGATTTGGTTGAGGTAGTTAATGCCTTGGGGAATGGAGAGGTATGGTTGTCCAAATTCGAGTATGGGCAAGCCACCCTTCCTAGAATTTTGTGTTTGGATTCTTGGGCAAGAAAAGAGTCACGAAATTGCCCCCAAGCCATTATTCAACCAGTAGTTTTGCTCTCTCACGAGTTTGGAGCTGCCTGGGCGTTTTTCTCCATGGATTTCATGTGTTATCCTTCTTTTTCATAGCTAGGAAGGGCGTTTTTGTTGTGGCTAACAATGTGGAAGAAGGGGAAATTATTTGGGGGTTTTATAGAGGCTGTTTTGGCCCATTGTATGCTCATACATCTGTGGGAAAAATCGGTTTTCTTCCCTCGGGATGATTCTCTCTTTCCACAATCCATTTTTGGGTGTGCACCGATTTGGGAAAGACTCATAGACCGTATTCTATGAATCCCATTGTTGAAATGTGTATCCATGCCCAGTTTTGAGTGGTTGTGTGTAAATAAATGTTGGGGTTGAGATGGGTATCCATGGCTTTGGGTTGTGCTGAGCTTGAGTCCCCTTTTCCTTGTAGATATCATTTCCAGCTCGGGGATGGTCTCTGAGTGCTGAAATACTACAGGATGGGCAGAGACCTATGGTTGGGTGGAACATTGCAGTGACATAGCTAGTTGCTTGGGACAACATTGCAGCGAGATAAGTAAATTCGTTTATGTGTATTTTCTTCTGCACTATTTTAATTAATGGATGGTTGATTTTTAATATGTTGACTGCATGTGAAATGTGTGTGGATGATGTTTATTCCAATGTGCATGTTTGCTTGATTTGCATCTGCACACATATGCATTATATAAATAATGCCAATTGATTATATTTATACAAAAATAGAATGTCGGAATGGGCTAAGTCTTATAAACGCCCAGATTATTGGGTATCATGTTCCCTTCCTTGCGTTGATAGGTGGGAGGGTTTGTGACATTTGGAATAATGAAGTTTTAATGAAATTTTAAGTTAAGAACTACCCTTGACCCTTATTAGCATCGATCGCAAATGTTGAATAATAAATGCCTATAAACTCAATCTTCAAGTTTTGAAAAAAAATTGAAAATTCAACTTTGTAATTCAATTTTAATCTTAAATAAACACTCTCTCAAATTTGTTTTTTAAATTCAACCTCCATGTAATCCAAATCTCTCTTTTTATGTCTCTCTCTAGTGTATTTTGTGAAACCATAGCCACTGTGTAATTTGGAACTTTTTAATTTTTGGGAGTATTTTGTGAAACAATAGCCATTGTGTAATTTTGAACCTTTTAATTTTTGGGATGGATATGCTAATCAAGGGACCTACTAGGATTATGATTTTAGATAACTTTCTCTTGTTGACTTTTTCATCCAAGTTACTGCACATAGAAAATTTGTTGAAGATCTTCATCAATTTTCAAAATACAAAAACAATATAGGGATTCAAGGATAACAAAGGGACAATTCAATATCTAGAGTGTTAGGTTACCCACTTGGGAAAATAGGGAAATTGGATAAACAAATCCAAATATATAATAATGCACAACAAAGACAAGTAGAATATCGTGAAAGCACAAATTCTCATTGGAAAATATACATATATATACAATGAGAAGTGACCATTGGTTTCAACTTCCAAGTGGTCTCTTGGACTCCCAAATACTTTTCCCATTCAATGTGACTCCTAGTATTCTCTTCATGTGAATAGGAAGATAATAATAGAATGATTTTCCTAACACCAAGGTTTAGGTTCCAACAATTACACCCTTAATCCAAAGGGGTGTATGTGATTCCAAGAAAAGAGAGTTGAATAACTAGAAGTGGATAGCTACGAACTGTTGAAAATTTCCAACTCGGCAATCCAACTATGCCAAGCAATATAAAAGACATTGACATATCTTGCTAAATATAAGTTCTCTCTGAAGTGGTGGTTGTGGCTCACCACAAACCAAAGGGGATAGCATGAGTTGAATTCTTCTACTAAGTGGGGGGTTTTAAGCTGACCACAAACTCTCGATCTACACAACTATAAAATCATGAACCATGAAGGTGGTTTAAGGATAACCAAAAACTCTAGAACTTGGCTCAAAGGCTCAAATGTTCCTAGAACATTCCAAAAGGTTAGCAGAAGTTGTATGTCTTCTATGGAATGAATGGTTTTAAGCTAACCAAAAAATATCGAACTTGGCTCAAAGGCTCAGAGGTTCTTGAAACATTCTAAAATCCTAGTAGAATCTAGTGCAATATTCTACTAAATGGATAGTTATGCCTCTGGCTCTGGCTACAAATTTGAGTATGGTGGGATCAAGGCTCTGGATCTGATGCGAGATCGCTTATTCTTGCTAACTTGTTCTCACTCGCTTGTTTTTTACTATTTATCATTTACCCCATGTTAGGAACAATGTGAGGAGAAGAAAATGTCTCAACTGCATGATGTGTCAATACTTGTGAATGAACTCTCTGGTATGACATATATATCTTCTTGGCTTTTTATGACCATTTCCAAGAAGTGATCCACCCATAGTGAATCTTCTCTCTTGCAGGTTTCTTCATAATGAAGCATCTATCTAAAGAATGAGTGTGATTTCCACAATGCTTGCAAGGATGGAGATCAAAACACTGATCTTTCATGTGCCCAACTTGATCACAGTGTTGGCATCTAAAACTTTGAATTGGAATGGATGAAGATGAACTCTCATTGAGGAATCTAACATTCTAAAACTGAATAGGCTTGGATAAATTAGGAATGTGAATTGTCACTTCCTTGTTGTATCCAAGACTGATTATGTGCTTTTTTTGGTTGATCTCTTCCCATGGTATGATGATGGGTTGGGAACAAGCAGAACCTCTGTATGCATGTCTTCATCTTCTTTTTCTTTTTCGTCTGTACTAGGGCAATTGATTTGCTTATGTGCTTTTGAAGTGGCATCATTCTTTATGCGCTGCTTAATGGAATCATAAAGAGGATTGTTCTGAACAAGAACAAGTTCAAAATGTGTTTTTATTGTTGAAGCTACAACTCAAGTTGCAAGAATTCAAGAGTGTCTAGTGAATCTTGTACACAATATCGAATGTGAGTGAGAGTGTTCTTGTCCATCATGATAGTGTTGTCGACATAGGAAAATAGTAGAATGTTTAGTAACTCTACCAAGCCATTTAATTTCACCATGTGATTAAGGACTCACTTAAATGGAGAAGGGATTCTTGTAGCTCCTCCATTTTACAAACAATACTCAATAATTGAAATATTTTACTCAGCAACTAGAGGGTTTCGACCTCTACCGAAAATGCATCCGACTACAATGCAATTTAACTTGATTTTGAAAGGAACAAAATAAACTAGTTGCAAGTTACAAAACATAAATGTACTTACAACAATTGTTGATTATAAAGTTGAACTAATTTGATGCTTTAAAGTTGATGTTGATGCTTTGAGTTCCTTAATTACAATCAAGATAAGTTGATGATGCCAAATCTGTTTGATTTAATAAGTTGATGATGCTAAATCTATTTGATTTTGATTTTGTTGAGTGAATACATAAACTCAATATATGTTCATATCAAATATCAATATTGGTCATTATAGCTTTGTACATGTATCATATGTTTTCTGCGAACTTGCATGAACTCAACATCTGCAACAATCTTTGCAATGCAATACACTAGGCAGCAACCTACAATTCTTTTCAGTGGAAAGGAAGACAGACTTAGTTTCTCTTGTAATAAAAAGCAATTATGTAATAATACTCATAAACAACGTGAGTATCCGAGCAACTCAACCCATAGTGTAAAATCCAACCAGCACACAAATGTTTTAATGCTCGATTTCTGATAATAAACCTTTCCTCTAATTCAACAAATGAAATCAATTAATTGCATTTTCCATCAGCTCATTAAAAACAAAAAATCTGTTGACAATTGCTAAATCTGTTTGATTTTGATTTTGTTGAGTGAATACATAAACTCTCTCCCCTCAACAAAGCAAATAAGTGAGCTGCTCAAAACTATCAATAATAATCTATCTACAATAAATAAATGTTCATATCAAATATCAATATTGGTCATTATATCTTTGTACATGTATCATATGTTTTATGCGAACTAGCATGAACTCAACATATGCAACAATCTTTGCAATGCAACACACTAGGCAGCAACCTACAATTATTTTCAGTGGAAAAGAAGAGAGACTTAGCTTCTTTTGTAATAAAAAGCAATTATGTAATAATACTCATAAACAACGTGAGTGTCCGAGCACTCAACGCATAGTGTAAAATCCAACCAGCACACAAATGTTTTAATGCTCGATTTCTGATAATAAACATGTCCTCTTATTCAACAAATGACATCAATTAATTGCATTTTCCATCAGCTCATTAAAAACAAACAATCGGTTGACAATTGCCTCTGTCTTTATAGAAAAACTGTTCACATACCACTATTGGGTGCTTGGACTATCGATGACGTTTGATAAAAAAACAACGAACAAAAGCTCATATTGGCATCTTGAATCGACTGCCACATATGGTTTCTTTAACGTTATAGCATATTTTGTGTGGACAAGATAAGCTGAAGCTGCCACAGCTGCAAAGATTGGAGGAATCAGGAAATCTACGTTTGATTGAGCAGGCAGGCATATGACATCTCCTGGTTGCCTCAAGTACTGCCAACATGAATTCTGTAAACGATGAAAAATTGGACTCACCGACGCAACTCAGGTAGGTCGTAGCTCATTTGGATTCCAAATACCACAATTGAGGTCGCAGCTTGTGGGAACTCATGCATCCAATAGGTAGTCTTAAAATAGACACAGTCGTTCAACTCTGAGATGAAGCACTATCCCTACTCTGTTTAAGAGCTCCACACACTGTTCAACAATCTATATAGTCTGAAACCTTCTCATGCACATTGTACACCAGCATTCACTTCTCAATTACTCGGAGAAAGCGCAGTCTACAATGGTCTGCATGCACTTTCACCAAGAGAGAGCTCCACGCGGTTTAGAGTATTCACCACCCATTACCATCATCTTATGCAGGCCTCCACGAAACTCTTGCAAAGATGAATTGCTAGGGTTCGCTCCAGAAGTGGAGGGTTCAACGTTGGGCTTCAATCATTCCAATAGAAAATAATACGTAGCAGCAGAAAGGGGATCATAGACATTGAAACTTCTGAAATGAATTCTCCTCAAAAAAAACTTGCAAACTTATATGTGCACAATACAATCAATGGCAACAATCATTCTCAGCCTCAATGAGCAGCTATTACTTACAGTTGAATGTGAGGTATTCCCATCGGTTTGAATTCTTTGAGCCCCATTGTCGTCCTCTCCCCATATGAGAAATATGTATACATACCACACAAACATTCCATAATTCTGCAATTAACGGTGTTAGATTGTCTGCGCTTGTTTTGACCATGCACGGTCATGCAAACCTGAGTCCCCTCACAAACAAATCGATCACAGTTTTCAATAATCGATCCCTTGATTCAATGATCTATTTGGCGTCCACAAGTCAATTATCGTTGCCCTTTTTCATTATCTCCAAACAACCCAGTGGTAATGAATAAGACTCAATATTGTTCAGAACTCCGTAGTTGCAGTGGCCAACCGTGCTTGAACCTCAACACCTTCACAACATCTCCAACAATACCAACCACTCCAACTCAATCCATTAACATAAGGAATATATTGATGGTATTTGAAAGATAACCACTATTTTCATTGAATGCTGCACTTGATTCTTATATTAGGAAACAAAAAACTGGAGAGAATGACTTGAATCCTCCACCAAAATCACCGCACTAACAATTGACAGGTATACGCACTATAAATGATACTTGCATGCATATACATGTAGCAATACTTACATGAAGAGTACATAGTGACTAAAAGAGGTTCACGTTCTCACTAACTGGGCCTTTGAATTTTACCAATCTTCTTCCCAATGTTTGCAACCAAGCAATATCATGCAGTTATAAAAAAAATAGCTGTTTGAAACCAAGCAATATCATGCAGTCATAAAAAAAATAGCTGTTTGCAACCCAGCAATATCATGCAGTTATAAAAAAATAGTTTCTTTAGCTTCCAAAACCTATAAAGATCTCTCCAACCTTTAATAACTAAGGGCTTTGATACAATTGTTAGGTTTCCCAGTTGGGCAAATAGGGAAATTGGCTAAACAAAGCCAAATACACAATAATGCACAACAAAGACAAACATAATAGCATGAAAGCATACATTCTTATTGGCATATATATATATAATGAGAAGTGACCCTTGGTTTCAACTTCCAAGTGGTTTCTTGGACTCCCAAAGACTCTTCCCATTCAATGTGACTCTTAGTCTTCTCTTCACGTGAATGGGAAGACAATAATATAATGATTTTCCTAACACCAAGGATTAGGTTCCAACATAGAGAAATCCAAATGACTTTATGAGGATAAGAAAAATAGGTTTTCCATTTTTATGTACTAGATCATCCAATTTTTCATTAAACAACAAACGCCAAACATAAGATAATACAAATTGATTATGGAAATTAAAAATAACTGATTTTGAAAACCTAAAAAGATAATAGCCATAAAAAGAGTAGGAGAATACAGACACATATAAATGCAAGAAGTAGAATTGAATTTTAAGCACCTCCAGAGCATTTTGAATGGCATTGAAGCTCCTCTTCTCATCAAATAGGTTTTCTTCGTGCAAGAAATCAGCTCAACGAGAAAGGAAAAGAACAAGGGTAGGTAAAGTTCCCATTTGATTCATTTATTTTTTCCAAATTCAAGTTAGTTATTTGAGTAGCTTAAAATGGCCCCAATATTGTGAGGATAAAGTTTATGATTTAAATTTTCATCAAACTATGATTTCTAATAAGTTATCACATAAAACCTTGATTTCTCTCAATATTTTCGATTACACATTCACTTGTCAATAATCAACTGGACTTTGAGGGTTTGACCAGCCGAAGAGAATTTATCCAGATGATTGCTAAGGAAAATTTTCCACTAAGTTTTCCCACTTATTGTGATGATTAAATGTTCCCAACCTGAAGCATAATATTCCATAGGAATTCATAACTGCCTTAAGATGGATATTAAATGGATCTTTCAATTTTGAATGATTGGAAAGTATTTGTCATCAACTAATCGTATAACCTGTTTTGTTGCTTGGATAGGAAGCAATGAGAAGCATGCCCTGAAGGTTTGTGTGTACCAACGCCACTTCAAGAGAATGAAGACAGGTCTATTTAGATCCTCTGTGGTTGAGATCCACTATAGACATAAAAAAACAAAGAATCTCTATTGATTAATTTGAGAAATGGTGTATGTAATAGAAAATGACTTTCAATGTTTCCACTTCTCTTATCTTCTTTTTGAATGAGTGCATCTTCCTGCATGTAAATTGTAGTAATATAATCATGTTCATTGCCAGTTGCAGAAAGCGTGAACGTTATGATTCGATCTTATCAGTTCCACTCCAAGAAGCTTCCATCACCCTTTTAATGACAAAACAGAGGAACTGAGGGAAAATGCAGAGTATTTTTCAAATTTAGGAATGGGTGTGAAAGGGATTCAAGGTATGTAGATGCATCCTTAAATGTTGCATCCTCATGTCTCTGGATTTGATTCTATACTCCATGTACGTTAGGTCTCGCCAGCCATTGACAATGGTTTGTGTCACAGTCACGTAGAAACGATGGAGCAAGTCGTCAAAGGATGGAGGGGTTAGATTACTATCACTTTGCCAACTAAAAATAATGACGTTTTATAAAAGTTATTGATAGCCAAAAACACGACGTTTTATAAAAGTTATTGATAGCCAAAAACACGTTTTGGTTAATTAGTTACATGTTTGACTAAACAGATTGATAAAAGTTTTGCTTATATTTAACGAGAAAAATGCCCATCAGATTCCAACTATGCAAAGGAGTATTTTAAAAGTTTGATGATGTAAAAGGTGATATCATCAATGGTTTTATAATAAGTTTGATTTTCACAAAAAGAACATATCATGTGACTAGCACATGGTGGGATGATCTTTGAAATAAAACTTTTAAACCTTGTTATGACATACATGAACATGAAGAAAAAGGATATGCACATGAAGAGGACGTGTTTTATTTTATGAGTGGATGAGGAAAAGGGTGGCTTCTTTTGAAATGTCTTGAGAGCATAGGAGTGATATCTCATTATCGTATATGATGTAAAAGGTGGCAATTTTCAAATTGAATGTATTATAAATAATAAATAAATGAAAAATAGAATGAAATGTACAAAGATAACATATTTATAAAAAGTTAAAAAAATGATATGTGACAAAGATAAAAGACACTATAGAAAGAATACAAAAATATGTAGACAATGAAAGAATACAAAAGGATGTAAACAATAAATGAGATATGTTCATGTCATGAACATTGAAATGATACAAAATAAAAAGTAAAAAAAACAAAATTCTTATATAAATTAAAAGGGATGTGTTTACGTTTTCAATATAAATATATCATGAACATTGAAATGATACAAAATAAAAAATAAAAAATAAAAAATTCTTATATAAAGCAAAAGGGATGTTTATAGATGAAAATTTAAAATAATATGTGAATACAAATATATAATAAAAATAAAATATATTATATCTAAGAATATAAAAAGATGTAAATAGAAAATGAAACAACTATTTGTTTTTTAAAAATTTAACATTTTTTAAAA
Source organism: Larix kaempferi (assembly GCA_027924585.1). Taxonomy (NCBI): domain Eukaryota; kingdom Viridiplantae; phylum Streptophyta; class Pinopsida; order Pinales; family Pinaceae; genus Larix; species Larix kaempferi. The sequence goes on along the minus strand of BSBM01000500.1, from coordinate 8,200,917 downwards.
TACAATAAATTGGGTGTAAAGGAGATACTGTTTTATAGTAGTGTTGGGAGTTAATAACAATATATTGAAATGGATTAAATTGTTGGAATAGTAATGACATTAAGTTGAAGGTTTGTTTTTATATCAAATTTGATATTCTTATTTTAGAAAACTAATATAAATGTTCCTGAGCATAGAACTCAAGGATTAATGAAAAATTATGGTGATGATTAATTCGTTAGTCAAAGTTGATCATTAAAATACCTACTTATATACTACATGTTTATTCATTACCGAGAATGTTGAATACCTTAAAAAATATAAGTAGATTCATAAGGTTTGTAGAACCTATTATATTGTTGTAAGAAAGTTCAATGTGTTAATAAAGAATTGGATCTTATGAAGCATACACTATGAGGTACAATATAGTGAACTAATAAGTTGTGACATTTTATTAGAATCTAATACCTTTTCTTTATAGTTAAAAATTAAATATATTAAAAATTTATATATAAATCTATTATATAATAATAATAAAATTTTACAAAATATATTATAATTTCTTTAATAATAAACAAAATTACAATTCTTATTTGTATATTATAATCTTCAAATAACATTTATAAATATAAAAATATAAAAAAAAAGACTCAATATCTTCTACCACACCCCACAACATACTCCCTTATGCTCCCAAAAAACACAACCACTAAACAACCTATGAAACAACCTACAAATCTTCTTTGAACTCCTATGAGCCTAACAAATAAGTATAAATATTTTAGAAAGTATGATATACAATGCAATGTTATATTAAAGGAAGTTTTTTTTGGATGTTGTGTTTGACTTGTATTTTTCCATGTTCGTAAAAAAATATATTATGTTAATTTAGTAAGTGGTGTGTTGTATTAAATATTTTTAGGTAATGTTTATTAAAAATTAGTTCGTCTAAATATAATTAGAGTTTTGTATAAAAAGAGTATTATATTTTATATTACAAATATTTATTAATATTATTTAGATAAATTGGTAAGTTGTAGGGACAAATATTATTCATGTAAATTGGTGAGTTGTAGGCCTTATAAACTGTATAAATTATATGGTAACAAAGTTGATAAAGTTTGGGTGTGTTTATTATAACATGTACTACATACTAAGTCTTTGATTATGAAAGGTTCATGTGAAAACTGGAAGAACTTTAGGCATTTCATCGCTTTCCAATAATTGGATGAAAAAGTATTTTTTTCCATGAAAAAAATATTATATTCAATATTTTATAGTTAATATTAGAATGTATGTCATCATGTTTAATTGACACTTTCATAGTCCTAGCATAATATTATATGTTAAGCTTACACCACGCATAAAATATAAAAATATAGTTAGAATGCAAGGTGCAAGATATAAAAAGTATCAGTGGAGGAGTGTTAAAAACATTGCAAGGGAAAGGCAGTTTCAAGAGAAGTTAAAGAAAAAGTATCAACATGAAGATGCACTTTAGTTCATTCAAAAGGAAAAGTTGATGCAAGAGTTAATACATTTCTAAATATGATATCAGTTTAGATAGGTATTTGTGGAAAATATAAGTAAAAAAGAAAGCATGGAAAAATAAAGTGTGTAACAGAAGACAAACATGATAAAAGGTGAATTGCTAGTGATACAATAGAATAACACAACATATAGTCTACATACAGAAGTGAAAATCACATGACAAGCAAGGAACCCCTTTTAGGATAATTTTAGGGAGGACATGATAGAAAGAACAAATGAGAAGCATGATGAGCACATATTCCAATAATGCACCAAGGGAGGGACGTTGAAAGGTGACAATTGGAATATGGAATGACAAGTGCAGAGTTGAGGCACCATAGGAGGATGAAGAGATGAAAGAGGAAGTTGAAACAACATGGAGGTAAAGGAATAGTCATAGTAGTAGTTGAATGGTGAACACAATTAGAAAAATAAGAAATTGAAACCATTAGGGTCAATTAGTCAATCAAGATAAGTGTCATTCAATAATTTTTGGATCATAAAGTTATTAGGAGTTGGATGTAGAACCTAGATTACAGTATGAAGGAATAGATTAAATTAAATCCATGTAAATTGTCTACTAAGTAATGAGATTAAATCTAGAGAAATATATCCCCACACTTGTAATATGGACCTTCTACCATCTAAATGTTTAACCATTGTAGTGCATTGGTGTTGGAATCGTGTTGTCTCATTGTAATGTGCACTTTGAAAATGTTCGTTTAGTGGATCCATTATACTCCTGATTGTACCAATAAAATTGAAGGAAAAGCACATTTGGTTTAATTCAAAGGATTTTCATGAAAACAAATGTTTTATGTAGCATAAGCGAGTTCATCTTTTGGTGAATCATAAATAAAATGGATAGAAGTTTTTCATTATAAAGAAAAAGGGTTTGTTTTTGTTAGAGAGTGACATTTTAAAAATGATCTATAATATTCACATTAAACTATGAACTTCATGCCACATTACATTAAGCACAACATTTTCTAAGCCCAATCTTTTACTCATGTCCTTGATTTAAAAATAGATCTCATCCATGAGAATCCCCATGTTATTTATCATTGATCTTTCTCCTAATCCATGTTGATAGGAAATGACTCATTAAGTAATATATTCATAAAAAATCCTAGTATATGCACTTCAAGAGGAATAGTTCAATAAGTGCATGACTCCCTTAGCCACTGGAATGTTTGGAAGTTGGATAAATACTTACACGAGGGACTTGTAATCCTTGTGATGGAAAATAAAATGCCATTGATAAGTTGCTCAAGTTTTAAGCATAGGAAGGGAGAACTAATACCCATTTAAAAATAAACATCACCCTTTGTATGAAAGCATGGTTAATTGAAGTACATTGTTTTCCTATTACGCTAGTTAGAGACTGTATAACCTGAACATGTAGTGGTTGTAATTCAACATAGAGGTAGTTTTTTTTTGTAAGTAAGTTGAAAATATTAGAAATAAAAAAGGAAAATTATAGTGATAGTCTATTAGAAAAGAGGTATAAAGCACTATTTCCAGTCTAATTTTCAAGCATCCCGACCAACTACCCTTGCAAGACAAAAACCAGGAATTACACCCCCCCCTTCCTTGAGGAGTTGCAGAGAGCACAAAATTCTTAACCGTCATACAATACCACATCAACCATGTATCCATTGCCTAAAAAATACATAACAAATGTCCATATTACATATTCCCACCATGACTGAATTCCAACAAGCGACATCATAGCCATACTAACAAAGATTTAACATGACACAAAAAATAAAAACTATTCGGAAGACAAACAAAGAATTAAGAGTCATATGCCTGATGGACGAGCCAAAATAGTTAACCACTAACTATCCCTCTTCATCACTCCAATCATGATCTCGATCAATTCCAGGAGTTGTTTCACCCAACCGAATAGCCTCAACACGCTTCCCAAGTTCCGGACTAGCATCGGCAGCACACTCAGGACCAAGACAACGAAGAAAGGTGATTCCAAGATGGTGAGTGATAACATCAAATTTCTTATGCATCAGAAATGATTCATTACATTTCTCCTTCCAGAAAGGGATTGGGATCTCGTCCCCTTACAGCTTCGCATCCCGCTCCACCAACACATGATCTAGCAAGCCCTTGATTACCTAGACCAGATAAACAGACCTATCATACAACGATAGGCAAGCTCGAGTCATTCTTGGATCACTAATCCATGGCTCCATAGCCTTGAAATCTTGCACATGCTTCTCCAATTCCAGGTCCTCCCAAAGGGTCTGCTCAACGTCCTCTACCTCTTCATGAATTGCCAGGAAAACAATGGCCTCATACATCCAAGCCACGTGAGCAGCATGAAGTTGCTCACGTTTAAAATGCTTCCTACTAGACCCTCCCTTAGCTTCCTAAGGAACCTCCATACCATTCTCACCTCTCAGCACCCGATTTTCCTGTGACCCCCAAGCTACCACCTTTCTAGAAATGAGACCCTGTGAATATGGCATCCAAGCAGCTGGGTCAGGGAATTTATAACCCATCGTTAGCTTCAGGGAAATCACACCAGCTCCCGTGTAAATGATGTCGTATCCCAACCTTGTCATGCAATGATTGTCCCATAACTCATATTCATCACCTCCCAAGATTGCCTGATCGTCATACCTACCACCTTGTATTGCCATCACAAGAGCATTGAAGTATACCTGGTTCCCTATACCAAGCAACCCCCACTTAATCCTCCAACACATATTGCTCTGCGCTCACTCTTAAACACCATCCGTGACAAGGGTGAGCCGCCACCTCAGACACGCGTCTCCCCCAGCTCACCATGCACCTCCTAGACTCCTATCTTTTCCACACTTATGCCACCAACATTCGGGGGGCACGGAGTTAGTTATTCTAAAACACTAGATCGAGAATTTACAGGTTTAGTTGAGTAATAATTGTATTCTTCTAGTTAGTAAAGGTATATGTGGATAAGTACATGTTCTTTATCGTGTAGTTTCAATTCAATTAAAGGCCTTTTAGTGATCAAGAAGGAGAAATTTGTGCTAAGATAACATTTTTTTATGAGTAATATATTAAAGCATTCAATTACTAATCATCAAGAGAAATGTACATAATGTTACAAAATTGGCCTATATGAGAATTAGACCCATTGTCATCCATAGCCCTCCAATTTCAGTTGTCACTTCCCTTCCCATTACATAATATTCCTTCCACTCTAACGCAGAGAATAAAAAAAATTCCCTCTACAAACCAAAGTCTTTACCCAACAAAGTTGGCTCATGGCCATTACAAAAACCATACCATACCCCTGGCACAAGGCCTTTACATCGAAAACCAGGAATAAAATACATCACCCAAACTAGAAAAATACCAAAACAGAACATAAAAGAAAACCAACATTACCCCTTGCCCACCGCTAGAGGTGTCCCATCTTCCAGAGAGTTCTCCATGCGAACCGACATCGGTTGAGCAATAACCGTCAAGGGAGAATCAATATGCACTGAATGGTGGAAGAACATAGCCTTCATGAGTTCTAGGACCCCCACCATGTCCACTAGATTCCTTATCATGTCCTCCTTCAAATTAATGATAACCTCAGTTACCAGGTCTCCAAAACTCTCCCATTCCATCATCGTTTTAGCCAATAATTTCCTCATTACCTAGTAAGGACTCAACATTGTGGACGTGCCTTGTTCCTCTATCCTCAACTACATTTCCTCGTCCTCCATACTCGAAATTGTGTCATTGATATGAGGGGGGGTCCCCTCCATAAAATCCTGCCCCTGATCACCTTCCTCTTGCCTCCCCTCACTTCTACCTCTCCCCCCACAATGGCTTCGCATCCACCTACGAGGATCCATCGCCACCTTCTAGATTGCCGGTGTTTCGAGCTTCCTCCACACCAGCAAAGCCTTAATGCGCCTCTGCACCTCATCCTTCATATCTTCAATTGTTAAATCTCTTCTTAAAACCTTTCTGCCAGTATATCCATTCAATATCTTCATCATGGCTCCTGTACTATCATTAATTACAAGCTTAATGACCTCACTTGAACTACGTCCCTTGTCTTCCTTGCCATTAATGGCTCCCATGCTTTCACAGTACCTATCATTCATCTCCCAAACGTTCCTCCTTAACCACACCATCATACTGCTACTTCCTTCCTCGAAGCTGTCAAGTCCATTTAAATGGTGCGACCCTATTTCCTCCTTAACCTCGTAACTCCACCCCCCTCGCATGCCTTGTATCTATTCTTCCCGCCTACCACCAGATGGTGTTGTGTCTTCTAACACCTCTTCTCGTCCACCACTCACCACATCCCCTATTGCATGTGGCCCATCTACCACCTGTCCACCCGCATCTGGGGCATGCTAAGATAACATTGAATATTCCTATGATTTCGAATTACCTTATTGAAGAGTACCTTATCGAAGCACCATCTTTAAAATCCATAGAGATAAAGTTGATTTTTTTTTATTGATTTGAAAAGTACTTGCACTCATACATGGTGCCCACAAAGTTGATACATATTTTTAATTAATTGCAAGAGTTTTTAATGGCACCCAAAAACTCAAACTTACTCAAACCCTTTCTCTATTTCAATTTCTCTTTCAACTAAATCTCCATCACTTTGAAAAAACCAATAAAATATTACCAATATTAAGCTTAGAGCTTCTAGTTGATAGTATTAATGCTCGAAACATTTTCATTTATGAAGTACCTTGAATTGTGAATGTTCGTAAGGGAAGTTCCTTATCTTAACTATCCATAGGTAAGACTTTCACTATACTTGTTCATGTAAACTTCTATCCTCAAAACACCTTCCTTATGCTATTCCCATGGCCCTACCTTCTTTGTACTCACTTAAGGTGATATAACTTATCTAAAATGATTTCATAACAACAAGGGAAGTAACAAACCTACTATCATCCATTATATACTTTCCATTAACCCCCACGGGAAGCCCAATTTACAATCAGTTTTAACATTATTTATTCTCTCCCCTGGCTTTGTGTTTTGTGGATATACACTTCTATCTTCTTGAATATCACAACTATTTAATTTGTGGTTAATGAATATTGATAAAAGTGTTACCAAAGAACATGTGCAATCACACCTGTACTAAGAACCTCTCGTTTCTGTTTCAGTCAACCAATTTGAACTCCTCTCACTGTCACTTTTGGTCGTCCCAGTCACCTATGATGAACAACGACGAACATCTATTAGCAATAGAATGAGAAGGAGATGTGCAATTCTAGCCACTAGAGAAAGCAAACGATTTGCTTCCTCCTACAGGAGAGAGAAAAGATTCACAATAACAATAAGATCATAAACCCATGATGACTGAACCCAAATAACCATATACTTGAAAAATGATGATGAAGAATTTACGAGAATCTACCATTGGTGGATAACAACCTCCATCCTAAACCAAAAATAAAGAGAATAACACATATAAATGTAAAATGTGTTTTGAGGATATGCCTCTAATCCTTTCTCCATTCAATTATTTATTTAAAAATGTATGATAGGTGGATATACCTGTAATCTTTTCTAGAATAGAAAGTCATTTATTTATTTATTTAAAAATATGTGTTAGGTGGATAAACCTCTAATCCTTTCTAGAATAGGTAGTCATTTATTTATTGTTTAAAACCAATGCTTCTGTTTTAATATTAATAATAAGCTTCATATCTATATAATAGTTATTTAAAAAAATTCAGCCCGTTTTGTCCCTAGCATTGAAACAATGAGCGGTTTCCTTAATGTACGTTATCCCCCTATATACATACCTTTGTTAGCATTCATCCGATAATATCTCATTATACTTTTTTCAAAAACGCAGAGCACTACACTCCGGTGGCAGAGGGCCTTGATTACTCGCTTTAAAAATCGCAAGAAAGGTTCCTATCGGATTCATATGTTTCGTGATTCAGCTATGTCGTCTCAGTCGAATAGCCAGGTTTTGTGAAGCTTAGCAATTTCTCCTTGTTTATATTTTACACGTAATTTTTTCAATTGAATACAGTAACATTCAGGTATTATTCATTGTGTTAGCTGATGGATCTTTTGGCTGTGCAGAACGAGGGGGGGAAGGGGCTCAGATATCTGGGATTTTTTCAGGATGCCGCTCAGAAGGCCACGGCTCGTCTTTCTAGTCTCTACGTGTATGCCAGAGAGAACTCAGGGCCTTTAAAACAGGGGGTTTATGCCATGGAGGGAGCTGTTAATTTTTTCGTCATGCCCGTATACCAGAAGGTCGAGGGAAAGCCTTTCGAAATTCTGCAATTTGCAGATAAAAAGGTATCGGTCTTTGCATTCCAACCCTGAAACCCCAGTTGATTTGCTTTTGATTTTAGTTTGGCTTATTAAATTCGCTTCTATCGCAATTTTAAACCAGTAGAAGAAAAATCTAGGGTTTCATTTGGGTTCTTTGTTCGTAAATTTACGAAATGACGAAAAATCGAGGGTTTCATTTGGGTTAATTGTCATTACCAGAAAAAGAAAAATATAGGTTTCATTTGGGTTCTGTAATTAAACCAGGGCTGTCTGTAATTTTCTTTTGTTTTTGTTTTTTTAAAGGTCGGTAATGTGATCGATAAGCTTGACAGTTTTGTACCCCCAACACTGAAATCACGGACTTGTGAAATTTATGGGACGGCGAAAAGGGCACCGGAAGTTGCCAGGTCCTTCGTGACCGATGTTCAACAAGTCGGAGTACTGGGAAAGAGCAAGGAAGTGGCGAAGACTTTGTATTCCAAATCTGAACCCTCAGCCAAGAACTTGTATAACAAGTATGAACTTGTTGCAAAGAAATGGTGCCTGTTGGCTTGGTATAAGCTTCGTCGGTTTCCTTTTGTTCCCCAACTTGTAGAGTCGCTTATTCTGCCCAGTGCTTATTGTCTTGAGAAGTATAATTATGGGGTTCAGTATTTGTCTGATGCGGAGTACCAAGTGGCGGCCTGCCTCCCCATTTTTCCTGTACAGAAGATTAAAAACACAATCTACAGGGAATTGGGAAGGAAGGAAGGCAAGCAAATCGAAATCACTCAAGGAAGTGAGGATAAGGTAGATAGTTCTGATTCTGATTGATACTGTGCTGTTGAGATTGCATTCACTTCCTACTGTCAAGCCCAAATTTTGAGGGATGGATTTGTAACTGAAGATGAAAGGGGCTGTTGTGATGGGTTGGAGGTTTGGCTTGTTTGGCTTGAGTACGAAGTATATAGGGGCTTGACTTCTACTTTTCTTGGTATAAACAGTTAATTTGTAATCTTGACTTTAGTAATTTGTAACTTTTATGTTGTACATTGGTTTGTGATGATTGATGCTATGCAATGAGGCGGATAGTTTTAATACAATAAGTTGCAAATGTTGCAAACTTTCTAGAAAAATTGGAGTATGGTGAGAAGTTGGTATAGTGTCTCTGGTTTGCTTACTATGCCATCTGTATAAGTTGCAAATGTTGCAAACTTTCTAGAAAAATTGGAGTATGGTGAGAAGTTGGTATAGTGTCTCTGGTTTGCTTAGTATGCCATCTGTACTGGTCAGTAAGTACATTTGCAAACTTTCTAGAAAAATTGGAGTATGGTGAGAAGTTGGTATAGTGTCTCTGGTTTGGTCAGTAAGTCCTATTGATATGGATAGTTTATTTGTAACTATAGTGTTTTGTGATAAATAAATTACCATTTTGGATATGCTTTCAGGAAACCAGTGATATGTTTAAATAACTTCAGATGCATAAATAGTCCAGTTCCATTGCCTTCTGGATCTTTAGAAAATATTGAAAAGCAGTTCGTATAAGTAATGATTAAAAATAATAATAAAAATCCCATTCTATCGAGTCCAATTAGTATCAAACAGTTGAGAATATCAGAAATGTCATTATGAATCCATCAAGTATATTGAGAAGTGTCATCATCAATCAATGAAAAATAGCTAAAAATGAGAAATTTCAAACTATCTAGAAAGTGGTTTTCAACCACCTAAGAACTTTGTCCAAATGCATCAACTAGCACCACTTTCCCTTGTTACTCATACTGAACTTCCTAGGATAGTCACATGTCCAAATGCATTCTTAGGATGCCTTCAAGGTTCTTGCTTCCAGCAATATTTACACTCAAACATTCAATTTACATGTCAAGTTCATTGTCATAGGATTTATCTTTAAACAAGGGTTTAAAAACCATAACCGAATCATATACACACATATATTCATATTAAATAAGCAAGAAGATGCAAAATAACTAAATACTTATCTTTATTGGACATCTTCACGTTATTCCACAGGCTCTTTCTTTTTGCTTTACAAGCCTTGGATCACTTGTGAATATAATAACGAATGTTTGGCCATCACGCAGGCTGCTCCACAACATTCAACGCCCAACCAATGCATCAACTGGATTTACCAAGCGTTTTAAGGAATGTTTGGCTAGCACACAAGCTACTCCACAACATTCAATGCTCAACCAGTACACCGATTGGATTTACCAAGCATTTAAGGAATGTTTGGCCAACACACAGGTTGCTCCACAACATTCAATGCTCAACAAGTGCACTGATTGGATTTATCAAGCATTTATGGTGCCAAACCAGTCCCATACCTGGTCTTCCCTCTCCATTGCCAAGCCAACACTTTCGTCTGGGTTAACAGGCCAATGGAAGGAAACTGCACCATAACCATTTCCAAGCCAAGGCTCTACTATGGAGCCATAGGCATCTTCACGCGTTCCCGCTAGTCTCGGCACCTACTTCACTTTGCTTCTTAGCATGCATCACCAATTGCATGTGTAATACTTGACAACACAAGATGGGTAGGTAAGCTCGTCAGTATTGCTGATATAAAATTGTAACATACTTCATACAAGTTCACTCTCTAATATTGAAACACTCGGAATGTGTCCATTCCTATAGGGTGTAGGCAATGTTGACAACCATAACACAACACAACACTCGAAACGTGTGCACCCTTTTTCGATGTGAGTCTTGTAGACCCTAATCACACTCGAGCAATCTGCTTAATCACACTTGAACAGTCTAAAATAAAAACATGCTATGTATATTAATTCTAATAATTAGACATGCATATTTTCAGCTAGGGTTATAAAACACTTATCGGTTTGCAGATGCATTTTCTCTTCCTGCAATATGTCCTCTAGACACACTTCTCAAATAGCCAAAAAATCAACAATATTAATAATCAATTTCAATTCTAAATTTAAATTCTATTCACTACAGAACTTTGGTTCATTCAACCATGAGACCATCCTCATATTGCTTGGCTCTTGTAAGTGGTATCATTGTGTGAGTTATGGTTTAGGCTTGCTCCCATAGCATAGACATCCACCTTCAACATGTCCTCTTGACACAATTCTGGACTATCCAAACAATCATTAACAATTATTAGCAAAATCTCCATTCTGAAATTCAATCAGCCAAACCCTTATCCATCTGCAGTGTTACAATTTAGTAAATTGTAGACCTCGTCATATGTCGTAGATTAGCAATTTAATTGACACCAAAACATTAGTGTTATGTTTGATCATGACGACGTCCTAATGAGACACCAAATTATTCATGTTGATATGTCGATGACTAGCACCATTATAATTATTGACATAGAGTAGATCATTTGCAACACTTGTATTAACGAACTTATATGAAGTCTTTTGTTCTTGGAGAAGAAGCAATTTGCTTATTGTTATATAATATAATTGTAAACAAAACAAAAAATTAGCAAATAATTTAACGTTGTATAAACATATAAACATAAACATAAACCTCTAAATATATAAACATAAATATTTTATATAACATAAACCTATAACTAAATAAACATAAACATTTTATATAATATTATTGTAAATATTTTATATAATATAATTGTACATGAAACCCCTATCTTTTGTATCCAAGTTCTATGTCTACACCAAAGTCCTAGAAACAACCCATTTATGTTACTCTTATTGTTCTATATTATTAATTCAATATGGCTTATAAACATCTTGAAAATTCCCTTAAGAACTAATTACTTTGAACATACAAAAAAGCTATTAAAAACTTATCCCTTTAACTAATATATTTAACATTTTCTCTTTTATTTAATTCTTAACCCCAAGTTATTATCTTAATCTCAATTCTGATATCACCATCAAAACTTGACACATCTACCTTACCATCAATTTGTTTTACTATGATTCCTGTATGCTTGCTTAACCATGTACACTTTAGTGGCATATGTGCCATTATACATTTTCATTTAGAGAATAGTGGATGATGTCAAACCCCTATTTGCTTTTGGTGATTACGGTGGAAACATGTGGAGTAGGATATTTACTTTGAGAATGGTTAAACCAATATCTCCAACTTATATAGGATCCCGATGCAATTTCGTGTACTTTAATTTTTTCTAAACCAAGGGAAAATAGCATGGATACAAAAATAGCGATGAAAAGAGTACTAATATTTGCATCTATACAATTATGTTGAAGAGATATTAGGCTGAGTAGTTGAGAACATGTTTCCATGGGATAAATTCAAACAAAGCAAGGATATCAAGAAAACTGATGGAACTAAGCGATAAATGTTGACTAGTATCACCAAGCTTGATGATGTAGGTGGCAAGCATTCTTAGAAATGTACCCTAATTTTAACAGAGGGGAATTCATCTGGATATTCTCAACCAACCACTTGAAAGACCTGCATGGAGAGATTCAATGTGGATGATCTACCAAAAGCAAGAAACCTTTGCACATTGATAAGTTTTGAACAGTAGACCTCTTTCCCGGTCATGAATTGTTAGGGGACTAATAGATTGATTTCAAATGGAGGTTGCTGGTGTTGAAAAGGGGTTTAATATGATCAATGTTTCTCACTAACATTTATATTTCATATTACAGGTGTGCACTGTGTAGGTGAATCACACTTTTGGGTTAATGTAGATGGTTCATATCAAGAGGAAGGTAATAATATATGGGGCAAGGTAATTAATTCTTGAGAAATTAATTTCATCTTATAGGATTTTGATTCTTGTGTAATATCTTCCAGCTTAAAGCTACAGTGATCAATTTCCTCCAATGCATATTTTTCTTGTGGGCTTTGGTTGTCATTTTCACTCTCTGCTTTGAAATCTATTTCCTCCTTTGAAGAATAGAAAGAATTAGTTAAATGTTCTTGAGGCTCCTTTTCATTATAAACTTGGGAAAGAAAGAGATAATTTTATCCTCCATGGGTTCCTGTTGTGCTCAAGTGCACATGTTCTCCTTTAACATGTTTTTCAGAGGAGCTGCACAAGGGTTCATTCTAGCTCTCCACCTCTTTCTCAACTCCCTTGACAATTTTCCAAGAAACCTCTAAAGTATCATCATCGACAAATTGGAGATCAATTTCTGCATCCCTTTTGACTTCTTCTTTTGATTTATTATGTTAGGTACATCTCCTTAAAGCCTTATTTCCTTCCTCGAGTCCAAATGAATTCCCCCCCATATTAATCCTTGAAGCTGACTCACCATAAAGGCTTGTCACTGTGGCATTATGTTTTATATAATGTCCATCTCTAACACCAATTCTTGTATCCTCCTAGAACCTAGCAGAGTAATTGATTCCAGAGACCTCCTCTACATAATTATTATTTCTCATCTCAGATCCCTCTATGACCTCACATTCAAATGTTAGCTCTCTTAAATATTTTGTGTTCCTAGAGGAGTCATCAACATTTTCAGTGGTATACATCTTGATTGATAGTCACTAAAACTCCTATATATGGATGTGATCATGCTTATACTGATAGAACTTGAATCATTAAGTTTAAATCTCTTTTTTTGGAAACAATCATTTCTCTTATCCTTTTCATTAATCTCACAAGAAATAAGACCCCCATTTATTCCTTTTGGAGAGCCATATTCAAGGTTGAGAAGCCTTGATAGGAACTTTAAGAGTAGTTTATGGACAAGATATTTCTTGTCCAACTATAGCTTTAGTTGATGCCACCAAGCCTATTTGTGACTTCCTAGGAATATACCTCTATGTTTCCTTAAATGTAAGAGAATTACGTGCCTACTCAGTAGGCTTGTACCTCTAAATTTCATCCTACAAATCCATCAGTTCTATAGGTTCAATAATTGTTTCTATCTCTGCATCCTTCGATTTTGGGGAAGACTAGATACATGTGGGTGGAACATCATCAGCAGAGTGCACAGAAGCTTCTTCTGCATCAAGGAAGATTTTATTGCTTGATATCTCAACGTAACTTAGTTTAGAAACACATTAATACATCACAGATCCATTTAGATTCATTGATCCAACCTATTTGGCACATTGGAAATCTTGTTGACAAAATAACTCTTTCATATCCTTCACTTCCTCTAGAGGTAACCAATCTATATTAACATGCATACTATTTCGTTGGACTTGGCTTGCATAATCCTCTTCTTCATTAGAACCTCCTCCAATTGCAGTAGAGTTAGCATCTTTGGTGCATCTTAAATTAGTTATTTCCCAAACAATCCCACCCTCTCCAACATGCACATGCATGGAGTCATGGATGGGCCACCTTTAGTTTCAACCAACACTTCCATTTCCACATTTACTTGTTATTTCCAAATATCAACCGAGTTCATTTCCTTTACTTGTTTTTGACATTAATGACAAAGATTCATAAATATCCCCCTGTCAACTATGTCCCTTTTGTGGCAGGGTTACAATGTTCATTTTATCTTAATGAAGAGAGATAATTCCCAGATTTTTCCTAAGATAGGAAAATGACTCTCTAGGCAGTGGTTTAGTGAAAATATCAGTTATTTGTTCCTTTGTATAAACATACTCCAGTTTGACAACCTTTTGTGAAACTTTCTCTCTTAAAAAATGATATTCGATTGGAATATGTTTTTTGTTAGAGTGCATAACATGATTTTTGGATATGTTTATAGCACTTGTATTGTTACAATGTATAGCAATGGTATCCTCATATTTTACAAGTAAATCTTCCAATGTTTGCTTCATCCAAATGACTTGTGTACAACATGATGTAGTAGCAATATACTCGGCTTCTGCTATAGATAGTGAAATGGAAGACTGATTTTTCTTAGCCATGACACCAAGCAATCTCCTAAGTAAAATGCTTCTCCACTAGTGCTTTTTATGTCATCAATAATTCCTTCCCAATTTGAATTAGTGAATTTATTGCTTTTTGGATACCATAATCCATAATTCATAGTACCTTTTAGATATCTAAGAATTCTTTTTACTACAGCCAGATGTGTTTCTTTCAGGGCTGATTGGAATCTGGCAACCAAACCTACAACCTGCATTACATCTAGTCTTGCAGTTGTTACATATAATAAACTACCAATCATTAACCTATACATAGTATGATCTACTTCTAAGGATTCATCATCCTTGCTCAATTTACAGCTAGTGACCATAGGAGTACTAACAAGTTTGGGTTCTTCCATTTTGAACTTTTTCAACATCTCTTTGATATACTTAGTTTGAGAGATGAAGATCCATTTTTCTGATTGAGATACTTGTAAACCTAGAAAGAATGTTAGTTCTCCCAATATTGATATTTCAAATTCCTTCTTCATTTCTGAAGCAAATTTTACACTCAAAATTTGTAGATCACTTCCAAATATGATATCATTTACATAGACTACAACAATGAACATATTTTTGTTTTCAAACTTTATGTATATATTACTGTTAGTGGCCCCTCTTTTATATCCTTGATGCTTTAAATATTTGTCAAGTATTGAGAACCATGCTCTTGGAGCTTGTTTAAGACCATAGAGTTCCTTCTTAAGTTTGCAAACATAATCTCTATTTTATGATAAGAGAAAACCTTTAGGCTGCTCAACATATACTTCTTCTTCAATTTCTCCATTAAGAAATGCATATTTTACATCCATTTGATACATTTTAAAGTTCTTGTAGCACGCAAAAGATAAAAACATCCTAACGGCTTTAAGTATTGCCATAGGTGCAAAAGTTTCTTCCAAATCAACACCTTCTACTTTAGCTTATCCCTTGCATATTAATTATGGGTTTTATAAATTAATAAGGACTCTCGAGAGTAATACAACTTAAGCTTTAGTGGCATTACTAGAGGCACTTTATTCAATTATCCTACTAAGGGATGGTTATTTGAATTACCACATAAGTGTAAAGCTTTAACTAGGCATACTTTACTCTTTTAACATCTTATATCAATTCCAAACTTAAACATGTAAGCATATGCATTTGCTATTTCTATAAGTCTTATACACACATATTTGACAGAGCACATAAAGTTCTTTTCAAGATAGCTATAACATCACAAATGATTTATCTTTCATTTTGCCATCCACACCAAGGAGACACACAATATTCTTCTTTTCTGAGCGTAAATATGTTATCAAAAGTAAGTTATCTTCCCTAGACATGCTATACAATATTAAGCACTCATATATATATATATGATTTTCAATAACTAATCCCTCTCATGCAAATTCAAAACACTTTTACTTTTTCCTTTTTGGATGTGAAAGGGCAATTTCACATAAGTTAACTACTTTTCTATGCATCTCATGCAATTGATCACATTTATTAATCTGTTTTCCACCTTTTATATCCTTCTATTAGATATTGATTTTCAACCATATATGAAGTTAGTCTCCTATTAATAAAGTATAAAGTATGATAATGATTGAGATATTTTCATACAATCCATGTCATTAAATATTATAATGTATCCTATTATTATTTCATAAATAAAGTATAAAGTATGATAATGATTGATATATTTTCATACAATCCTTGTCATTAAATATTATAATGTATCCTATTGTTATTTCATAAAGTTTAAATAAGAGTTCACATTCTCATCATTAACACATCTCTTATTTATCTCACGCCACTATTCTATACAACCCACCTCTTAAAACTACACTCTAATATAAAGTGGACATATAAGTTTCTCATCCTTTTATCTAACTAAAACATAACGATAGAGATAATTAGCAACATGTCAACCTTTTTCACATAGTAGTTAAACCGGCAAGCTCAATATACGAGAGCGCTGAATCTGCCTGGGTCACGGGGTCGATCCTGGGTGGGGACGGCCACAGCCGACCGCCCCAGCCACCCGGCCATAACGGCGGCCCCAGCAACATGTCAACCTTATACAATGATTCCCAATGTATACTAATCCGATACACTTCTGACTAACCTTATTAATTTAGCTGGATGTTGTCTACCAGACCCGTCAAATACTAGACATCAATATCAAGGATGCTCATGCGCATTAAATAAAAGGAATCAACTCAGCCCGTGAAAATCACCATCCATTTATAAAAAAAAGAATTATTTCCATATAGCGCCGAATCTTAAATTTCCAATCTAAAAAGTTATACTTAAAAGATTTTTAATTGCACAAATTCCTTAAGTATAACACATCAATAATAAAAGGTAATTGCAGTAAGGGAATGGCAGAAAATCATAAATCCAAGTCTACGTGGTTACACTTGAATGCAAGGTTCTAATAAATGTAATTCACTAATCTTTTAACACTGCAGTCGTTCATTCTAAATAAAATTTCGCTGAGGTATAAGACCGAGAACTAACAAGTCGAAGTGACGTAGGTGAATCAGTACAGACACTTGGTCAATATACCAAGCACGTAGAGATTGCTCGATTAACTAGAGGTCAAAATTTCTGAAGGTCACGGCGGTTAGTTCGTCCAACTTGAGTGCACTACCCAGCAGCATAGCAATATAGTCTTGAAATCTAATTAAGGAGTAAAAAGGGCAGCTATGGAAAATCTATAATAATCCATTTCAACATATGCTTTGCTCAATTAAAACATAAACATAAACATTAAACTCCTTCTTTCAAATATATTTAAATACAATTATAAACATGAATCATATAATTCAACTTCAATATTCAGGAGCACTGATATAAGAAATATAACAGTCCCGACTCGTATACATCCGAAAACCGTGAAATGCGTCAATCTAAATAAAAGAATACAGGGATCAAGAAATCTGAACGAATACATATATCCGAAGAACAAGAAATGCTTTAATCTTAATAAAAGAATGCATGAATCAAGAGATCTGAACGGTTACAGTGCACCCTTATAATCCCAGTCGAATTTCAGTCCTAGTATTTGAGCCCATTACACAGTAAACAGACATAGATCTGGATCTAACCATTCCTACTAAGTATAATGCATGAGATCTGTATAAATAAATCTACGTATTCCCTTTCATATTTTCAACCACAGAAAAATTTACAAATACAATATATTAAATAGATAAACTTGTTTTCGACGATCAGGTGTATGATGGCTGGAGTGTTCAAATACCGTTCGATCTGGTTCCTTTCTAGCTTGACAATTCCCCGACAAGACACCTAGGTTAAAAAAAAAAATGTCTTTGGTTCTCTCAAGGCTCGACCGACTCTGATACCAAATGTAGGGACTCCCATTTCGGGTTCCCCAAAAAAACTTCCACGGAATTGAAAAATATAAGTATAATTAAGTTTATAACTTCCAGTATGATTTTTTTTTAGAAAAAGATATAGAAGCCACAAATCTAGTTCTATTGTCAAAAGATATAGAAGCCACATATCAATATATAAAACTATATACTCATATTTATTCATTGTAAAAAATATTTAGCAAAATAAATAAAATAAATACTTCAAACCTGTTTCGACGGTTGGTCCAGCGAATCGATGGAGTCCTCGAAGTAGTTTCCGTACAATCCAATCCAATTTCCTGACAGAGTACCGAATGACCCCTCGGTTGACCTCCCTACCGTATCGGGGTTATTCTTCTTCACCCCGAACCCCCGAGCAAATGGGGTCGCAAGAACACACAAGCTAGCCTCCCGAAAGGATCTCCCAATCCCTGTTCCGGCTAATCCCAACTCCAAGGATCATAACATAATCCGAGATTATGATGTCCATCCAGCATTAGGGAGCAAGAGATCCCTTTCTCTCCTTCTCCTCCCTCATTATATAGCGAAAGCCTATGTGCCATGTGTCTGTCCATGCACATATTTAATTTAATTTAATATTTTAATTTCCAATATTCTCAAACACATGTGTCTTCTTAATGTCTTTAATGTGCACCTAAATCCCTAGATCAGTGGGAGTTAGGTGTAGAAGAGTTCTACTTCTCTTTTGGTTCTCATTTAGTTTACTTAACAACCTTTTAGTTAGATTTATTGCTTCCTACTTTTCTTTCTTTTCCTAACATTAAGATTGAATTAAAAGATGATTCATTTTACTAAAAGTATAATCTATTTTGAATTTTCTCTTTATAAAATAATTTAAATGAATAATAAAAATAATTGAAATAAAATCTTGAATAATAATAAAAGAAAAACAATTCTTTTATTAATGACCTATTTCAATTCTTTCTCAAAATAATGAAGTCAATTAAATAGAATCTTTAATAGAATGATTTAAAATCTATAAAATTAAAATCTTTGAATAAAAAATAATTCTTTTATTAATCTTTTTCAATCAACATAATTAATCAAATTTAATATTGAATAAAATCAATCTCTTCAATTCTTTTTCAAGTTGATAAAATCAATTAAAATGAATAATTCAAATTAATGAAATCAATTAAAAATAAAATCTAGAATAGAGTTATTCAAATTAATAAAATAGAACAAAATGAAATAGAGTATTTCTTAAATATTATGTGAAATTTTCATTTATACCATTGATTAATTTTCTTCCTCTCATTCTTGTCTAGGTACCTCTTCGGTGGGCCCTTCTGACAGTTTCATTTCTTCCTTCTTATGGGGTGTACTGCGTAGCGACTGTGAACCGTTACCGCGATCCCTCAACTACGC
Source organism: Larix kaempferi (assembly GCA_027924585.1). NCBI lineage: Eukaryota > Viridiplantae > Streptophyta > Pinopsida > Pinales > Pinaceae > Larix > Larix kaempferi. The sequence goes on along the minus strand of BSBM01000500.1, from coordinate 8,181,574 downwards.
TCCTTGGAGACTAAGGGATGTTGGGGGATAAGGCTCTCCTTATTGCGCACCCCTCAACTCATCGTACGTGACCAAATCATTTTGGCCTTGCCCGTATGGCATACGCTTCCCCGAGTGAGCTGAAACGGCTTCACCCGTACATGGATTGCTAATCCATGGTCGACAGTCAGTCGTCGTACCCCTATGTGTTCTTTCCGTTCTTGCGAACCCTATAATTCCATTGTGGGTCAGTCGATAAATCATCTTACCTGCCACTGCACACACACACACTCAAGCGCACGTTAGTAGCGCTGCAGTATGAAATATTTCATCATCCATCATAATATCTCAGTCAGTCGAGCATATATTTCATTCCTCCTTTTCTCTCAATCAGTAAATCATATCTATCATTCATCATTCTATCTCAATCAGTCGAGCATATGTAACATTCAGTCATCCTATCTCAATCAGTCGAGCATATCTAACATTTAGTCATTCTATCTCAATCAGTCGAGCATATCCAACATTTAGTCATTCTATCTCAATCAGTCGAGCATATCTAACATTTAGTCATTCTATCTTAATTAGTCGAGCATATCTAACATTTATTAAGTAAAGTAATAGTTTCTATAACTGTCGTTCAAGCATTTTCAAAGTGAATTCAAATGGTTCGTCTTTTACTTAGCCGGTTCATTTCAAAACTAGTACCTCATTATTCTAAACAGTTAAGGTACCGAGGCAGGCATTACATTCCTTCATTTTTAGACTTTCAAATTGAGTTTTAAAAATTTGGAGTTTCTCCCTTTTTACCTTGGTGTCTCCTTCATAGATGGTCTGCAATTTGTCCCAGATATCCTTCGATGTTTTGCAATGCATCACTTTGGAAAAGCCTGTTCTGGGTAATCCAGCCAAGATTGCATTAACAACTTTAGAATTGTATCCAAATTGTTTTATTCCTTCAAGATATGTAAGAGGATTTTTCAGATATATATATCATGTTTTTATAGACATCCAAACATCTAGTCCAAGAGACATTATATGGCTTCTCATACTGATGCTCCAAAAAGCATAATCTTCTCCATTGAATATTGGAACCTTGGAGGACATTTTTACTTGTTGATCCATAGTGATAAAAAAATTTTATCTTCAAGTGTTTTAAACTTTTAGTGAAGACTCAAGAGCCTGCTCTGATACCAATTATTGGAATATCAAGTAATACTGAGAGGGGGGGTGAATCCGTATTATGCTATCTTTTTAATTTTTTATCATTTTGAAACAAAATCAACAATGAATACAGAACACACAATATTATCGTGGAATCCTAATTGGGAAAACGACAAATACTTTCTATTACTGCAAAATTATATTTACAAATAGTTTGCAAGCACCAACTTGTTGGATGCACCGATATCCAAATTTTCAGCAACAACTGAAGGATTCACCAACACCATGTTTACCATAAACAACTGGAAGGATGCTACAACCCCCTACAGGATTGTAGCATTTCCTTCCGCCTCCCAACCACCCTTATTTTTTCTTTTAAGAATATTCAAAACTCCTTCAAGAACTGCTACTATTATTCTCTGTCTTTGACCTCTGCTTTTGATTTGCTTATTGGAACCACAAAGACTCCTTTCATTAGATTGAAATCTTTTTATATATTCATCATAATCACAAAGAGCCATCGTGTATTTTCATTCAAGCATCAAAAGAATTCATTCTGTCTTTTCACCAACTAATTATATCTTTGTTTTAATAAGCTTCATCACACCCTTTCATATCCATGCTTGCCAATAATAATTATTGTTTTACAGATTTTAACTAATCTTTTTACATTCTCCATCACAATGGGAGACATCTCTTCACAAAGTCCGTGGGAATATTTTATATCTACAAGCATCACCTGATGTATGAAGATATCAGAGTTTTTGTGGGCATATTTTTGTAGTCATCCTTCATAAACCTTTGGGCATACTGTAAAGTGCGAACAACCATATTTTTTCTCTGTTTTGGAAGACTAAAATCTCGCACATGTGACCATCAAAGAGGAAACCAAGACCATGGATGGATGGAAAAATCATCAAGAAACAACCTCATACCATTTGATAAATTTATTTACAAAATGAGAGCATATGTCGTGCATTTATAAATGGCCTTTTAAACTATTGGGTTATACACTTAGACAGTTTTTCAAAACCCTAGGTCAAATAAGATTATTTTTATTTTCACCAATATTGGAAATATGAAGCATCCAGAGCATGGGGGACATCATGCAAACTCCATCCATGTCAATTCCATCCTCTGCAACCTCATCCTCTCTCCTTGGCGGGCATTTTACTGGGACATTGTAAATCATGCCAGAGGGCATTTTTGGCAAGCCAACATCTTCACCCTCAATGTCGACTATTTTGGAAAACTAATCATATGGTTAGATGCACAAACCAAAAATATACATTCCTATATCCTCAGACTTAATTAATCAATCAAATATAGAACATGGAATACATTTTCCTGAGGCTACTTAGGCAGTTTTACTAGAAGAGTTTATTTATACTTAGCCAAATCCTTCAATTTTCAAGGTGAATTTTTATTTCACCAAAACACCGAAGCTATGATACCAGACAATAGTATTGATCTAACTGAGCTCATAACAATTGGTTTCACTTTCAGATTCATCATCCTCTGACCTGGGCGGGAATTTTATTGAACTAGGTTCCCAACCAGTAAAACAACCTAAACCCTTGTTTTGGCAGAACTGTATCATTCTCCTCAAACACTCTCAAAGAAAAATGAGACCATGGTTAGATGCGCAAGTCAACAAGATACAACCTGCAACTCTTAGATAATTTTTATCATTAACCTATGATATATGGAGGGAATTTTCCCAGAGAAAATTAGACTAATTTTCCAATACTTAGTCAATTTCCATAGTTTCACCAAACTGTAAAACCTTTATATAATGATGTAAAATTCTAACAATGACATCATGAAGGTACTAGAACACCATCAGATGGATTTTCACACTCATCACACATGCCACATCAACATATATTCCATATCATCATATCCTTTGTCATCAATGAATACTTTTGGCATCAATGGAAATTATACTCAACAGAGAGATGAAGATCCCACTAAAGCCTGATGTGAAACCTATCAAACAACAGCCATATAGATTGAACCCAAAATATAAGGAAAAGGTAGGAGCAGATGTTTACAGAATGCTAGACATAGGAATTGTTGATCATATCAAAGAGTCTGAATGTATTAGAACAATGGCGGTCCAAGATAAATACTGGTGAAATACGAATTTATGTAGATCTCAGGAAAATGAATGATGTTTGTCTACATGATCCCTTCTTGACACCTTTTACAGATGAAGTATTAGAGAATATGGGTGGCCAAGAGGCTTACTCATTCACAGATAGATTTTTGGGGTATCATCAAATTAAAATATCTAAGGATGATTGATAGAAGACCACATTTGTGATTGAATGGGCTTGCTATCAGTACACAGTGATGCCCTTTAGTTTAAAGAATTCACCAGCAACTTTTTCCCGGGTCATGGTCACAACCTGTAAGGAGTTCATACATAAATTTATGGAGGTATACTTCGACGACACTACAGTCTACAGACTGTTGAAGAACCATATTGAGAACCTTAGGGTGATGTTGGATCGCTGTAGACAGTAATATATATCATTAAACTTGAAGAAGTGTATTTTTTGTGCCCCATTTGATATATTGTCTGGTCATGTGGTTTGTAAATAGGGTCTGCTAGTGGATCTTGCGAAGATTGCCATTATAGTATATTTTCCACCACCAACATCAGTTCGATAATTGAGAACAACTTTGGTCCATATAGGGTACTATATAAATTTTATTAAAGGATATGCATAGATCGCAACGCCAATGGAGAAGCTATTAAAGAAGGACACTAAATTTCAATGGAATGATGAATGCCAATATAGCCTTAACACATTGAAATAAAAGATGGTAATTGCCCCTATTTTAGTCACATTTCCTGACTGGAAGTAATAATTTCATGTTCACGTTGATGATTCATCCATTGCATTGGGTGCATCTTTGGCTCAACTAGGAGAGGGATCTATTGATCATCTCATCACATTTGTTAGCAGGAAATTGTCCACTACAAAAGAAACTACACTACAATAGAAAGAGAAGTATTAGCTATGTTTATGCACTGCAGAAGTCCAGGAATTATCTATTAAGGAGTCACTTTAAAATGTTAATAGATCCTTCTACTTTGAGATACCTAGTTTGCAAGACCATGTTTGGGAGAAGAATATGCAGATGGCTCTTATTGTTTTAGGAGTATGATTTTGAAATTATAGTTAAAGCTGGAAGGTTAAATGCAGGACCTGACCATCTGTCTAGGTTAGAAACAAAGGAAGATTCGGTTAAATTGGATGATAACCTCCCATATGCGCAATTGTTTTCAGTCAGCATGATGGATGAGTACTTTGAAGACATTATAAACTTTTTGGCGACATGAATGACACCCGTAGGGTTGTTTGTCAATAAAGAGAAACATTTGGTTGTCAAAGCAGCAAATTATCAATTGATAGCAAGTCAGTTATATAAGCTGGGACCAGATGAAGTATTAAGACATTGTGTTACGAAGCATGAGAAACCAATGGTTTTGGTTGAAGATCATGAAGGTGTTGCAGGAGGCCACTATGTAGGAAAATCCAAAGCTCAAAAGATATTGTGAGAAGGGATCTGGTGGCCTACACTCCATAAATATGCTAAGGGGTATTTTTGATCTTATGACGCCTGTCAAAGAACTGGGAAACCATCCAGGAGGGATGAAATGTCGTTAGTGCCACAAGTAACTTTGCAGGATTTTGATAAATGTTTGTTTACTTTGTGGGATCAATCAATCCACCTACGAAGAGGTCAGGAGCATGTTACATTATTACTGCGATAGACTACTTGACCAAGTGGGATGAAGCTGAACCTGTGAAAGATTATACTGCTACAACTACTACGAAGTTATTGCTTCAAAATGTAGTTACTTAATTTGGTTTCCCGCGATTTTTTTTTAGTGATCAAGGATCTCAATTTGTCAATAATATTATTGAGGCACTCACTCAGGAGTTCCAAATTTATCATTGGAAAAGCGCTGCATATCACCCATAAGATAATGGTACCATCGAATCCTTCAACAAAATACTGGAACATACTTTGACAAAAGGTTGTAATGTGAACCCCGACGATTGGGACCTGAGGATCCCTACAGTCTTATGGGCATATAAAAAAACGTACAAGAATTTAACATTCCTGGCACACTTCAAGCTGGTATATGGTAAAGAATATTTCATGCCAATGGAGTACATTGTGCCAAGTTTGAGGGTTGTTTCATTCACAGGTATGTTGTACACGTGTGCTGTCAAGGAGAGGTTGTCATAGTTACTACATTTGGAGGAGCATAGATTTATAGCAGGATTTTAACAACAAGTCCAAAAATATAGAGAGAAGGCATGGAATGATCGCAACATTATGAAGAAGCAGTTTCAGAGAGGAGATCTAGTAATCCTATATGACAATAAGTTCTTTAAACATCTAGGTAATCTAAGAAAGCACTGGTTGGGACCTTATGTGATTAATTATATGGAAGAAGGAGGTGATGTACAATTGTAGAAATTGAATCGAGATATCCTAAAGGGTTTGGTAAATGGAATCCGGAGGAAACCTTACAGGGAGAGTCGTGCCTTCCTACACTGAGCATGCTTGTAAATACTGAAAGAAAAATAAAAAAATTTGGAAACCCCAAGTTATTGTTGTGTCGAAGTTAGCCTAGGTCGGAGTCTAGTATGTGTCATAGTTTATTCTTTCATAGTAGGGTTTTGTACACAACTTATATTTCTATCGAAGTGAAGGTTGTGTCGAAGTCGCTTGAATGTTCATTAATTACTACATTTATGCATAACAAAGTGGCGGCATAAATGGATCATCTCGTAATAAATGTCGAATAGACATGCTTTTGTGAACAAAATTTCCTCTGGAAAGGGTCATCATTGCAAAGTATTTTGTCCAATTCACCAAATATTGGGAAAAGAATTGACCTGACAAATTGGACACAGTATTTAAAATCCTATCAAGATGAAAAATTGGCCCATTATTTTCTAAGAGATTAAGTGCATTGTGAGGGGAGAGATCCTAGAGTGTTACAGTGCTGAAGAAATACAAGTCTTAGTCTCTAACAATGGAGGTAGTGATGTCTAAAGTAAGTGTTGAGAATATATATGTTGCATAAGTTGTTGTCAGGGAAACCATTCCAGTTGAGAATGAACAACCGGAAATTATGTCGACGCATGTGGAACACCGAGTCCGGTGATGCAGCAAAACAAAACCTGAATCCCAGGTTTACGAAGGGAGATAATCCATCTCTAAGAATATTATATATGTAAAAATTGAATGGTGAGTTACAATGATAAGATAGACTAATTTTATAGGCTTGATAATGACTCTTTCAAAAGTCACGTCCTTTTAATATTTATGCTATTTAATTATTTATTTATGCGATTATTTATATTGTTATTTATTTTATATTTAATATCATTTGTATTTGTTACAGCACATTCCAGTCAAGCCACTGAAGAAGTGGTCATCAACACGGAAGGAAACTGCTGAAACAAGTTCGAAGAGGAAAAATGACCAGGAAGCATCATGGTTGGAACTGGATTTGCATCACTGCTTCCATAGTATGTTATTCCGAGGAAGCTAAATGTGAAATCCATTAATATTGGTAGGAATGCTAAGTACACAATGGTACTTCCAACGATACCAAAAGGTGTCATCACTCAAGAGGATATGATGGGAAAGATTTCCAAGCTATCATATGCATATCATGATCTTTGGAAGTTCCCATAGTTTTCTCCCATAAAGTATATGCAACCGATTTTAATGGAGGGAAACCAAACTACTTTTCTGGAGCCTATGACATGGGCTCTAGGATTGCAACGATCGAGTGTTTTATTGCTGCTCGACATACCGCATTTTGGGAGATACATGGAATTTAATGCATTTGTAAAAAATTTGCTGCTCTTTATGCATGGAGGATTCTTGTGGCTCGACAAGAAGATTTCTATTGATTCCAAATTAATTGCACAAATCACGGGCTTGTCGAAGGTAGGCCTCAACCCTGCTAAATTTTCAGGGAGCTTGAAAATCGTATGAAGGAAACGTATAATTTGACAAAAGATAAGAGGGGATGTGAGATAGCCACAATCAATGACCAAGGGGTGCACTTTGCAGCAAATGCACTAGCAATCAAAATTCTTAGGAAATGTCGCTCGAACCAGGTACTTGTAATAATAATTGCGGCAGTGGAGCAGTGTGTACACGGGGTGTAGATGAACTAGGCCACCTTTCTACTAAATGAATTTTTTAGATATTTCCAAGATGCATTGGATAAAGGTAATCCATTTCAGTATTCTTGGCTCATCATTTTAATTTCATTTTTTGCTTGGGTGGAACCTGAGGATTACCAAGAAATGGATTGCCATACTAGTCAATGTTTTTCCATGAGGTATGCTAACCTGTGTTTTAGTGATGATACAAAGAGATAAATTGACAACAACGTCGCATTATACATGCATAAAGAAGCACTCTAACATCATGTCCCAATGATTCTACACATAGAAGCGTCAGTGGTATCCAAGTTAATAGGAGTTATAATATTTAATGTCAAATCTCACCATATGTATGTCTAGGAGAGACATGATCTAGATGAGCAATGGTTGGTGACTCACTACAAACTATTTGAGCAAGATATACTCGCCATTACTGATGAATGGACATTGGAGTGGAAAGTTCCCATTGAGGTTGAGCAGATCTCCATGGATGTGTCACAACAAGATCAGGGATAGGGTGGGACCTCTGCATAGAATCGATCCCATGGTGATGATAGATATTCGCATCCTGTATGGAGTATTATGTGAAACAATCAAAATCAATAAAATTTGCAGGAATAATGTCGGAATTCGAGCACCACAGAGACAAAACCGGAGCCTAGTGACAAGAGAAAAGAATCAAGTGTGACGTGTGGAAGAAGGAAGAATTCAAAAGAGGAGAAGAAAAAGGATATCATGGCCTTAACTGAGGATAATATTAACATCCTATATGACCGTATGACAGAAATGGAAGAAGAAAAATAAAACATAGTAGAAGAGAAAATCTTACAATTTTTTGGGGGAGTGACAGATCAGCTCAATTGTATGCAACAAGCCATCCAGGGACTACATATTTCTCTAGTCCAGTCGGGAGCTGCATAGCAAACAGAAGGAAGAGAATATGAGGAATCGATTCCCTAGGCATCCAACAACCATGATGAACATGACAATTCAACTATTTCCAATGGAAATAAGCTTTTGCGAACCGAGCTTACAAGAGCAGGATCATCACTTGAGCTACATTGATTTGAAGGTCTCCATGCTACCCATGTTCATGTTTCAAAACATTCAGTAGCATGTCACAGAGGAGATACGGCTGCATGAAGAAAATACATAAGGATAAATGATAAAGTTCCATTCCCATAATAGCACATTGCAGGAAGAGTACGAGAAGCTGTAATGTCACCAAAAATTCCTTATATATAATTATTTTATTATTGAGAATAGAATTAAGACAGTCCTTTATCCAAGAAAAAATTACATTAAATACATTCCTTGCTCCAAATGCATGAACAGTTCCATGTCTTGACATATATTGGCATATACGCATAATTTCATACTTAACACTACTACATTGGTCTCACATCCATTAACATGTTGAAGCATAATATTATCCATTTATTTGATAGGCTTATATTTATTCTCCAAGGGTAGCCAATTATGGTCTATGAGGTTTATAATACTTAGATCCAACTCTTTTAATCCTAATGTAACATAACTATTTTCATAATTATTTTAATTCCAAGTTAATATAATTATTTGTTTGTTTAGACTAGGCCTTAATCCATTTAGTGTTGGCCTTTATTCGTGGAGTTCCTGGGTCTATTATGACCAACAATTACCTAGTTTCCATACTTTTTATGTATGATTATTAAAATCTTCTCATTATTTACCAATCAAATGATTACTTAGTTCTGGCATACCATTTTAAATATGTTGTATTAAACTATTACCATTGTTAAATTCTTTGATTGGAATAGTCATGATATCTGGTTTGAATTTAAATATGCTTGACTAATGTTTTCATTAGGCCAAGTCGAACTTGGTTCGGTCTCGTGGCCATTAAACCATGTGGCTTACTTATCATTTACTAATGACCACGTTAACATTAAATTGCAGGTGGAAAACAAACCTTGATTAACATGTATAGCCTTATCCTAAGGCCATGATCCATATACAATATATGAGATATGTGATTATGCAAGGTTGAATTCGCCCTCGAGATGGCATGGTACTTGGTAATAAATGTGGGTAGGTGGCTTTCTCCTCCTCCTACTTCCACCTGTGCATATGATGGAACGAAAATTTATTGTTCCTTAATTACATTCCTCTATGTGACAAAACCCAACCTTTGAGACCATTTTTCCTCATTTTCATGTTGAGGTTGGGTCGTGAGGCTCTCGTCTCTCACAGGGAATTCCCTCTCCACTCCATCCTCTTGTCACGTCCCCTCTGATCGATCCAATGCAAGGAAGGGAACATTACAACAGATCTTGGGCTTTTACATAAACTCAACCCCATTCATTAGATTCATAAAAAAATATGTGTGTACATATCAATCAAACACAATGGAAGTAAAATTATTCTACACACATATATATCATGCAATTTCCAGCTTATTTATAACATTCATCAAATAATTAAAACCTTGCAGAAGTAAAGTACATAAATAAAATACTCATCTTGCTGCAATGTTGTCCCAAGCAACTAGCTATGTTGCTGCAACATTCCACCCAACCATAGGCCAACTGTGCTCATTAATATCTCATCATAGTTTCCACCCCCGAGCCAAGCATGATTTATATAAGGAAAAGGGGACTCTTAAGCTCAGCACATCCCAAGCAAACATCACATCTAAGCCAAGCTAGCCCATAGCTAGGTATATTAGGCTAAGTCTGAACCCTCTTCATCTCTGGATACTTTCACTCAGGATCAAGCCAAAACAATGGATACCCACAACCCAACATACTCTATACACACACAACAAGCTCAAAGGTTGGGCATGGATAAACAATTTTACTATGGGATATACAAAAATAGGGTTCCCATGGATTCTTCCAATTCGTGGCACACCCAAAATGAATTGTGGGGAAGGAAAACTGACCACAAGGAGAAAAAACAAGTTCTTGAAAGGTATGTGGACGTTCATATGAAAAAAACCACCTCTATGGGCTTGTTGAAGCCCCGGGTGTGTAGGTTGCTGGAATGGGTTCCAAGGCTAACAACAGAGGGTGAAAACCCAGCCTGAAAGGCTTCAAAAATCCTTGCACAAGAGCAGTTCTATCCCTAGTCGGTATGATGTGGTTAACTCCCATGGATATAAAGGCCTCCGCTGGCACTTATGGGGCTGGATCCTGAAAGGATCAGTCTTCCTGTGAGGGAATATTAAAGTGTTCTAACTCTAAAAATGGATCTAAACCTAAAACAAATCTACTGTGAAGGAAATCTAAACTAATTCATATCTAATCTAAAGGAAGTGTTTTGTTTGTATACAGGATAACTTGATCTGAAAACTTAATAAGCAATTTCACCAATTTGACAGAAATGTGAAAATGGATCTTTTCTTATTGCTTCAAAATACAATGAGACATTGAAAATTAACTGATAATAGTTTAAATATTAGGCCCATGCAAGGTTACCCTATAGCTAGAATGCTAATTGAAAAATTAACATGAATTAATTAATTTATGTTAATCATTTGTAGAAATAGATAAATATTTTAATTAAATAAATTCACTTAAAAGATTAGGATACACAGACCATGAGTTAAGAGATATCTAAACTAATGATCAATGTATAAATAGTAATTGCAAAATCAAACAGTGTTCATTCAATGATTAAGGTGAAAAAATCAGATATCATCAAAGAAATTTGACAACATAGATAAAGAAGATGCCAAAAGAAACTAACTTTGATTCATCGGGTTTGCAATAAATTACAAGATCTTAAGTAAGACATCGTTTCTCCAGTCCTTCGCTGGCAATTTTCTCCCCTTTCCCCATGAGACCTCTATCCTTTAAATAACAATTACCAAATAGTTACAAAGGATAGGCTTCCCATAAAACAGGTATTACAAAATCTATTAATCAAAGAAAAACATCCTCGGGAGTGATTAATACCGACTTTTTCACAAAATTTCCAAAAGATTTTCATCACACAATTTCAAAGGAAGTATCCCATAACAAAATGTGGAGGATAATGATAATCCACTAGCTATCTATGATGGAGGCTGACAAACGCTTCCTAGAAGATTCATGATGATTGACAATGCCCTCAAAAACAAAAAATCGGCCACTTGTCCTTCCTTCAGGGAAATTGGTGGAGTCACAGGGACTTCATTGATTATAAAATCTCGGATGACTGTATCATCTCGATCAACATATTTTTTAGTGATCTTCCTCCTTTTCTTCTGCGGGAGTCGTATATAGATGGATTGAATCTCAGAGTCTTCTTTTTCACTACCAGTGCTGTCATCAGAAACATCTACTTTGAAAGGTGGCGACAGAGGTTCATGATATTGAAGAGGCTGAAGTTCTTTCTCGTCACAAAATATGACTGAAGATTTGTGATTTTTTTGCATCTCACTCACAGTATGTAATTGTTAGAAGGAAATCTCTGAATAACAAGACTTTTCTTTGGAATATAATAACCAATGAATTGCTCATGTCGATCTCTATATTTAAGAAGAACAATAAAGATACTGTAATGAATAACTGTAATGAATTTCCATGATTAAAGCTTTTCAATTCGAGAACTACGATTATCACATCTGCAACGAAATAACACATAACATGCGTCAACAAAATTTGGATTAAGATTAGGTATGATTTTAATTATATCGTGTTTGGCCAAGTGGCCAAGGATGACTGTAATTGCACAATATTATTATTTAATAAAATAAAATAGGAGACACTCACCCAAAGAGATTATTGAAAGAGTGTTTACTGACCCACTAGGTGGAATGGAATCTAGGGTAGAAGGCAATGGACAACTGGCAGCATCAGGAACTCAGTAACTAGTTGTTGTTATGGGACAACTCCCTTGATTTGTGGTCAAAGTTCCCTGAAAGATGGGACTAGAGCTTCAGACTCATTTATTTGGAAACTGACCACTAAAAGACCTAGGCATCTTTATAAGCCATCGAATTTAAGCAGAGGCTCACACTTTTTCTGATGAGAAAATTTACCTTGTAGTTCTGCTATATGCACACAAGATATTCGATGAGGGAAAGCTATGTGTTGAGTTGTAGTGTAAGTCTGTTTCACTTCTACTAAGTGCAGAGTTTACTGCTGAATGCAGAGAGTTATTTTGAGGTGTATTGCAAGTCTCCATTGATTGCTGGAAGTACATGTTGATGTATATGTAACTTCAGAATGTATTTCATCTATGTATATTGTACTCCTATAGAGATGTCATTATTCCTCTATACAGAAGTGTCTTCATTTGTATTGACAAGTGTCGCAAGTGTTGTAACGTGCCGATGGGTTATTAGACCACCTTAATGGGGTCAACCCTATATGAGTCATGTGATTAAATGGGTTATTAGACCACCAAGTGTGGGGTCGGCCTGGATTAGTGTAACCATGGGTTATTAGGCTAAGTTAAACAAGTCATCCCCACTGGTTTATTGGGCAGGACGGGACAAGTGTAAATAGAGATCGGGAGATCTCTATTTGATCATCTCATTTTTACTCACTCTTCCATCACTCGGAAAGTGGCGCACATGTGAGGAGGAGGATCAGCTGCTAGGAGAATACTATCTCTTGTACTTTGGTTGTATCATTTCTCTTTCTATCTCTGAGGAAGTTGCGGGGTTTTTCACCTTCTTGGTTTTCCCCGGTGAAACTCTGTGTCTCTTGTGTGCTTGCATTATTGTGTCCATGATTGATATGTTGTAGATATGCTGTAGATATGATGTACATGTTATTCTCTCAGTTAATATCTTATATTAGATTGAAAATTCTGACAAACTAACATGGTATCAGAGATAGCCTGAAAGAAGGCATGGTATGGCATTTATGACACTTGTTGCACTTGCGAAGCTAGGGCTTGATATAGCAAAAACCAGTCATCGTAGAACTTTCGCTATAAATCCATTTCAGCAAGGTTTCAGGATTTGAATCTCTTACAATTCAAAGATAAGATCCCCATGTACCTTGTGTCCGAAGCACAACTTCTAATTCGTTGTAATTTGTGTTTTATGATCTGTACAATCTAGGGTTTCTGCCTCTTCCAGATCTAAGTCATAAACAAGTGACCTAGGAAAAAGGTCATAACTTGGGATAGGAAGCTCCAAATAAAATTTTGTAAAAAGTGACAGGTAGGGCACAGACTGTACTTTCATAGGCTGAAGGTTCAGAGGCTGAAAGTGAACCAGTGACACGTAGCACTCCATACAATTTAGCTCTCCTGTTTTATCCCATAAACAAGTCATGTTGCGACACTTGGCCTAAATCTCTCTCAAAGAATCCAATTGAGGTCAGACCTATGGGGTTGGAAAGATGACAAGTCGAGCTACCATAGGTAGAAGTGTCAGACCCTGTGGATTCGTAATTTCAGAGTTACACCAGAAACAATCAGGTGTATATTTCTGTCAAAACAGAATTGGATTTGGAGCACCTTCATTCATGGGTCCGAGAATTAGGGTTTCGAAGAAAGTTGGTATTTTTGTAATCGGAGACCACGGCTGAATGCTACTCATCAAAATCGAAATTTAGAGACCAAGATCAAATTTTTTGGTTGGGTAGAAGGTCGGGCTTGATCAAACCCTAGTTTAGGACTTTGATTGGACAAGTGAAAAATCGGGGCTTCTACAAAAATGGGAATTTTTGAAATATGTGACCATAGCTGGAAGCTCCTTGGAAAAATTGAATTTTAGAGCTTTGGATAAAACTATTTGGTTGGGTGAATCTATGGGAAACTCAAACCCTAATTCAGGGTCCTCCCTAGTGAATCCAAAAATCTAAACGGCAATTTTGAGGGGTGAAACTTTGTAGTTTTCAAATTCTGAGTATGCCAGCTTGACCAGCTCAGAAAGGTGCATCTTTCTATCTTTTCAGAAGTTTGAAATTCAAAGTTTGAATTTTTAGGGTTTCTCTGACAAACCCTAATCCAACTCTAGATCCAGTTTCTGCAAATCAAACTAGATTGGGTTAATCCTAGAAGAGAATGGATTAGTCACCTGCATAAGTGAATAAGTTCTTGTTTCAGAGGGATTTGAGGATAAGGCCTTACATAAGAATATTACAAGCAATCTTAACAGGTATGACTTATCCAGGTATGTTTCGAGATTTGTTTATAATTAAGCTTATGGTGTTGGTTGTGGAGCCAGATCTTCTAGTCTCATAGATGATATTGTATCAGCCGTGTTTGTACCCCAGTTCTATATGATATGTAGGTGGACTGTACACTCTCCCTAGTGGGGGGGTGTGGGGGGGCATCGCCTCCCCACGGGGTCCCGTGGTATTTTCCCATTGTATTTCCCCTATAAAATAAAGACATTGTAATACGGCTAGGGTTATTGATGTATTAGGTTTTATGCATTGTAAAGATCTCTGAGATCAAGAGAGAGACTGTGAAACAGTGAAGAGGAAGTACAGCGGTTGGGCTGCAGGTTGTATCCCTTCACCTTGCTAGATGGTAATAATAATAAGAACTGGCAAATTCAGTGTGGACATAGCCCAAGTTGGGTGAACCACGATATATCTGTGTCTCTCTTGTAATGTGTATGTGTGATTATATTTGCATTTATGTTTATTGTTATTGCTCTGCGATCCTGTTTTTCTAACAATTGGTATCAGAGCCAAAGGTCTATTTGGCAGTTAAACCCGCAGGAAGCTAGGGTTTCTGGTTCGAGTGGGAGCAATGGCCGAAGAAGGAAAGTTTAAGGTCGAGAAGTTTAACGGCCAAAACTTCGGGTTATGGAAGATGCAAATGGAGGACTATCTGTACCAGAAGGATCTATTCCTACCGTTGGGAGGAAAAGCAAAGAAGCCGACGACTATGAAGGACGAAGAATGGGAGGTTCTTGACAGAAAGGCTCTGGGAACAATACGGTTGAGCCTGGCTTCGTCGGTGGCTTTCAATATCTCAAAAGAAACGACAACAGAGGGTTTGATGAAAGCATTGGGTAAGCTGTATGAAAAACCCTCGGCCTCCAACAAGGTATTTATAATGAAGCGTTTATTTAATATGAAGACGTCTGAAGGTGGATCTGTTACTGATAATTTAAATGAGTTTAATACGGTTACAAATCAGCTAAGTTCTGTAAGTGTGAACTTTGATGATGAGGTTAGGGCTCTTCTAATCTTGTGTTCATTGCCAGAAAGCTGGAATAGCTTGGTCATGGCTGTAAGTAACTCTGTCTCTGGTTCAAACACCTTGAAATTTGATGATGTTATTGGTGTTATTCTTAGCGAGAAAATGCGAAGAAAAAGCACAGGTGGGACATCAGGTAATGCGTTGACCATGGAGAGCAGGGGAAGACAAAAGGAGAGAGGAAAGAGCCAAGGTAATCGTGGAAAGTCTAAAACGGGCAGATCCAAGTCCAGATTGGGAAAGATAGAGTGCTGGAACTGTGGAAAGAAAGGACATCTGAAGAAAGACTGCAAATATCTAAAGAAGAAAGGAGATGCACAGAAGGAAACTACCCAGGAAGCAAATGTAGCAGGTGATGTGTTACAAGATGCTTTGATTCTTGCATTAGATAATACTAGTGATTATTGGGTAGTAGATTCAGGATCTTCATGTCATGCTACACCCCATAGGAAATACTTTCATGAGTATGTTCCTGGCGACTTTGGACATGTTTTATTGGGTGATGATGAGCCATGTAAAATTGTTGGAATGGGTAAGGTATGGATAAAATTTAAGAATGGAATTGATTGGTTGTTGAAAGAAGTTAGGCATATTCCTGCTATGAAAAGAAATATGATCTCAACAGGGCAGTTGGGAGATGGCGGCTGTCTATCTATGTTCGGAGAAAAGTGGTGGAATATCACTAAAGGATCAATGGTGATAACAAAAGGAGACAGAGTGGGTACGTTGTATTTATGTCCTCATAATACTGACCATTCTATCTCTTTAGCTTCCACAGGAACAGATATAGCATTGTGGCATCATAGGCTTGGCCACATGAGTGAGAAGGGGATGCAGATTCTCCACTCAAGGAAGTTGCTGCCGGATTTGAAGCAGGTAAGTTTGGAATTCTGTGAAAACTGTGTTTATGGAAAACAGAAGAGAGTCAGATTTCTCAGGGTTGGGAAACATAAGAAGAATGAAAAATTAGAGCTTGTGCATACAGATGTATGGGGACCGGCTCAGGTACAATCTCTTGGTGGCTCTCATTATTATGTTACATTGATTGATGATGCAACTAGAAAAACTTGGGTTTATTGCATTAGACAGAAATATGATGTGTTTGCTACTTTTAAGAAGTGGAAATCTTTGGTTGAGAATTAGACAGGAAAAAGATTGAAGTGTCTCAGATCTGATAATGGAGGTGAGTACTGCGGCAAGGAGTTTGATAGTTATTGTTCATACCATGGGATTCGTAGAGAGAAGACAGTCCCAGGAACACCACAGGAAAATGGTGTGTCAGAAAGGATGAACAGAACGATCATGGAGCGTGCAAGGTGTATGAGACTGCATGCAGGGTTGCCCTTACAGTTTTGGGCGGATGCTGTAAATACTGTTGTTTATTTAATAAACAGAGGATCTTCAAGTGCTTTGGATAGTGGTATTCTAGAGGAAGCATGGACAGATAAAAGGTAAACTACTCATTTCTAAGAACATTTGGTTGTGAAGCATTTGTCCATATTGATAAAGAAAATAGAACAAAGCTTGAAGCTAAATCCAAGAAATGTACCTTTATTGGATATGGGGTTGATGAATTTGGTTATCGTTTATGGGATTATGAAAATAACAGAATCATCAGGAGTAGAGATGTGATATTCAATGAAAAGGTCATGTATAAAGATCAGTTGCAGGGAAAGAAATAGGAAAAGGAAAACACAAAGTACATAGTGCTTGATGAAATTAAAGAAAATGAAGTTCCGAAGGTGCCAGAAAATCAAGAGCAGCAGCAAGTAGCTGAAACTCCTGCAACTGTAAGAAGATCTACCAGGTTAAGTAGACTCCCTGAACGATACTCTCCTTCAATGTATTATTTATTGATGACTGATTCTGGTGAACCAGAATGTTATGAAGAAGCAATGCAGGTGGAAACTAGAAAGAAGTGGGAGCAAGGCATGAATGAGGAGATGGACTCATTGGTAGGAAACTAGACTTGGGATTTGGTTCAGTTGCATGCTGGTAAAAGAGCATTGCAAAACAAATGGATTTACAGGTTGAAGGAAGAAGAAGGAGGTAAGAAGCGGTACAAGGCCAGACTTGTTGTAAAGGGGTTTGCACAGAAGAAAGGTATAGATTTTGATGAAATATTTTCTCCTGTTGTTAAGATGACTTCAATTAGGACTATCTTAAGTCTAGTGGCGGTAGAAGATTTGCATCTTGAACAGTTAGATGTAAAAACAGCCTTCCTCCATGGGGATTTGGAGGAAGAAATATATATGCAGCAGCCACAAGGGTATGAGGTCAAAGGTAAGGAGGATCTGGTATGCAGGTTGAAAAAGAGCCTGTATGGCTTGAAGCAAGCTCCAAGGCAGTGGTATCTAAAGTTTAACAGGTTTATGACAGAACAAGGTTATAGTAGATGTCATTCTGACCACTGTGTTTATTTCAAGAAGCTAGACAATGAAAAATATATTATCTTGTTATTGTATGTGGATGACATGCTTGTTGCAGGGTCTGACATGCAGGATATAAATGTACTCAAAAGGAAGCTAGCTAATTCATTTGCGATGAAAGATTTGGGTGCTGCAAAGCAAATCCTTGGCATGAGAATAACAAGAGATAGGAAAAATCGCAAATTGACATTGTCTCAAAGTGAGTACATACAAAAGGTGTTGGAGAGGTTCAGAATGCAGAATGCAAAACCTGTAAGTACACCTTTGGCTAGCCATTTCAGTCTAACTAAGGAAATGTGTCCCAAGACACAAGAAGAGACAGATTACATGTCCAAGATTCCCTATCAATCAGCAGTTGGCAGCTTGATGTATGCCATGGTGTGCACAAGACCAGATATTGCACATGCAGTGGGAGTTGTGAGCAGATATATGAAAAATCCAGGTAAAGAACATTGGAAGGCAGTACAGTGGATTCTCAGGTATTTGAGAGGTACTACCACTGAGGCATTATGTTTTGGAGTTTCAGACACTGTTCTACAGGGATATGTTGATGCAGATATGGCAGGTGACAAGGATAGCAGGAGGAGCACCACAGGGTATGTGTTTACTGTAGGTGGAACAACAGTAAACTGGATTTCAAAACTACAGAAGGTTGTTGCACTTTCAACAACAGAATCAGAGTATGTTTCCATTACAGAGGCTAGTAAAGAGATGATTTGGCTGCAGAGGTTTATGGAGGAAGTGGGTAAGAAGCAGAAGGATAGTAGATTGTATAGTGACAGCCAGAGTGCCATTCACCTTGCAAAGAACTCAGCATTCCATTCCAGGACTAAACATATACAGCTCAAGTACCATTTCATACGCTCTGTTCTGGAAGATGAACTGTTAAAGCTAGAAAAGATACATACTAGCCAGAATCCTGCAGACATGTTCACAAAGGTAGTGACCAGAGAGAAACTGAGTTCGTGCTCGGTTTCAGTTGGCCTTCTAGCATGAAGGTGAAGAGGAGAAATTTGCTAAGTCCAAGTCCAGCAAGTGCAGCAGTGGTGGAGTTGCTGTGATCAGTCTCCAAGTGGGAGATTGTTGGTTGTGGAGCCAGATCTTCTAGTCTCATAGATGATATCATATCAGCCGTGTTTGTACCCCAGTTCTATATGATATGTAGGTGGACTGTACACTCACCCCAGCGGGGGGGTGTGGGGGGGCATCGCCCCCCCACGGGGTCTCGTGGTATTTTTCCATTGTATTTCCCCTATAAAATAAAGACATTGTAATACGTCTAGGGTTGTTGATGTATTAGGTTTTATGCATTCTAAAGATCTCTGAGATCAGGAGAGAGACTGTGAAACAGTGAAGAGGAAGTGCAATGGTTGGGCTGCAGGTTGTATCCCTTCACCTTGATGGACGGTAATAATAATAAGGACTGACAAATTCAGTGTGGACGTAGCCCAAGTTGGGTGAACCACGATATATCTGTGTCTCTCTTGTAATGTGTATGTGTGATTATATTTGCATTTATGTTTATTGTTATTGCTCTGCGATCCTGTTTTTCTAACATATGGTATGTTTGTCTTCATTAAGGTTAGTACAATATTGATTAACTTTAGACTTGTTGTATCACCTTAATAAAAATATGAATGCATGATAGAAGATATTCATTGATTAGGGTTTTGACACTTGTGATTGTACTAATGCATTGTGGTGTTGTATGAGGTTGATGTTGTCTGCTAACATGAAAGGTACATCAAGAAAGACAAATCATGTTCTAGTTCAAGAACATATGACCATGGTGACATGAAGACAAAGATTCATCCATTGTCTTGGATCACATAGAAGATCTACTTACGAGGTATGTATAACTTGGTTCTATAATCATTAACCTATGAGATATGCAGGTTACTAGCACAAGTCATTTAAGAGAACAAGAAGACATCATGTGGGTATGTTAGACATAACCAACTAACATATTAATCCAGGTATGTTTTTCCTATATCAAGTTAGAATCCTACCTTGTGTTAGGATCTTATAGTGTTGTATTGTTGATAATGATTATTCATGAAGTTAGAAATGTAAGTAATCAAGGGTTTATGCATATTATGTCTCTTACCTTGATTGATGATATGACTAACCAGAAAAGTCCTTTGGTCAAATATGAATATGCATGAGTAAGAGAAATATTTCCTAAAACATTGAATGCTAATGCTTATTATCTGTGTTTGAAATGATCATGACTATACATGTTTAAGATTATTGTGTTTTGATAGTATTGAGATTATACTAATGAATGTATGATTATGTATGAGATCTCAATGGTAACACAATGATGACACTAGTAAGCATGCATAGTGATCGAGGATGGATATAAGTTCAAGGACAGGTAATCCAGGAAGCAAAGATCAAGAAGGAGCACACTCCAGTATTTTCTGCAAGGATGAAGACATTCAGAGGGAGTCGACCACTTCTCACAATCCACATCAGAATGGAGTTGTAGAAAGGAAGCAAAGACTAAGAGGGAGTCAACCCAACAAACAAACAAAGATAAGTATTTGAATTATCCTTTCTTGCATATTTGATTGTTTAAATAATACTGTTCAATGATGTATATACTGATGTTCCTAGAATTAGGTTGTGTATTTTGGCATATTAGAATAATTGCATTAATGAACAGCATACTATAATATGCATGTAATGGGTGAGTGGCCTATGGCACTGTACAACATTCCATTGCTACTTATCTAGATGAAACCTCTTTGATGAGATGTTGAGAGTAGTGCAAAACTCTTAACAATGTTCTGGTAGAGATTAGAAGGCATCTAGAAAGTTACAGGATATGGATGAATGTTGTATTGAAGCATTGGCTAAAATAATTGCATGACTGTATGACATATTTCTTTATGTGTAAGAATTTGTTCTAAAAAATATGAGAAGTTTCTAATCATGCAATTTAACTTATTTTGTAGGAAAGATCGTATACGAGCACCTACAAAAGAAGGACTACAACATTTGTTTCAGCAACAAAGTTATCAATTGAAGATATTGAATATATTGAAGTTCCCAAGATTCGGGAAGAATGCCATGATCGAGGAGTACTAGTCGATCATGAAGAATGATGTTTTGGATGTAGTCCCAAGACCTGAAGGGAGGTCTGTTGTGAATTCCAAATGGATATATAATATCAGGCATGCTGCAGATGGTAGCATGGAGAAATACAAAGCGAGGTTTGTAGCTCGTGGCTTCTTTCAGAAAGAGGGATTGAGTATGAAGAGACTTCTACACCTATAGCCAGGCACACTTCCATCAGATTAGTACTTGCTTTGGCTGTAGTGATGAAATGGAAGATACACCAAATGGATGTCAAGACAACTTTCTTGAATGGTGTAGTCGAAGAGGAAGTGTATGTGGAGCAGCCACTCAGGTTTGAGACACATGACCGAGAGTCACATGTGTGCAAACTGAAGAAATCCCTGTATGGTTTGAAATAGGCAGCCAGGACCTGATATGGCAGGATAGATGGCTTTCTATCTAGTTTGGGCTTTACCAAGAGTAAAGCGGATTCCAACCTTTACTACAAGGTTGAGGAAGGAAATCCAGTGATACTACTTTTGTATGTGGATGACCTGTTTGTTAAAGGTGAGGATAGATTGATTGCCGACATGCAGCGGAAGCTTGCTGCCCAGTTCGAGATGAAGTACTTTGGTATTATGCACTACTTTCTAGGCATGGAGGTGTGTTAGAGTGCAGATGGAATCTTCCTTGGACAAGGGAAGTATGTAGTAGATATCCTGAAGAGGTTCGAGATGATGGACTGCAAGGCCATGGCCACACCTATGGAATCGAACTTGAAGCTTCTGTGTGATGCTTCATCTGATCCAGTTGATGTCACTGTGTATCGTCAGATGATTGGGTCCTTGGTGTACCTGACGAACATGAGACCATATATTTGCTTTGCGGTGAACACATTGAGCCAGTTCCTCACGGATCCCAGACGTGTTCACCTGGTTTCTATAAAGCATATTCTGAGGTACCTAAATGGTACAATTGATTATGGGCTCAAGTATGATGCAAATCAAAAGTTTAACCTGTAGGGTTATGTTGATTCAGATTGGGCAGGCAGTGCTACAGATAGGAAGAGCACATCTGGGTGTTGCTTCAGTATGGGATCAGGTGTGATCTCTTGGTTTAGCAGGAAGCAATCCTGCGTAGCACTGAGTACAGCTGAGGCAGAGTATGTTGCAGCATATTCGGCTAGTTGTGAGGCAGTATGGCTCTGGAAGCTACTGTCTGAGTTATTTGATCTCTTGTTGGATGCTACTGGTATATTTTGTGACAACCAGAGTTGTGTGAAGTTGTCTAAGAACCCGGTGTTCCACGATAGGTCGAAACACATTGAGATCAAATATCACTATATCAGGGATATGGTGTAGAGAGGAGCAATGAAGCTCCTGTATGTTGCGACAGATGAGCAGGTTGCAGATGTGCTAACAAAGCCATTAGCCAGAGTGAAGTTCGAGTACTTCAGAGAGAGGCTTGGTGTTCTTCAGATTGATGACACTTCAAGGAAGAAGTGATGGACACATTTGTAGGAGCCATTCCCATCATGGTGAGAGGAGGATCCTTCCATGGCTGCAGATGTAAGTGTTGGATGATGAGCATCAAGATGATGCTCCAGTTACTGCTCTGTATATGCATCATGTTGGATGCTTGTTATGATCAGTTGGATCATGTATATGTATATGCATCATGTTGGATGCTTGGACCATGTATCTATATATGTATCAGGTGGATACATTGTATGATCAGGGACATCATGTATGTTGATATATATCAGGTGGATACATTGTATGATTAGATGGATCATGTATCTGTGTATGTATCAGGTGGATACATTGTATGATCAGATGGATCATGTATCTGTGTATGTATCAGGTGGATACATTGTATGATCAGGTGGATCATGTATGATGATATGTATCAGGTAGATACTTGGTATGCATCAGGTGGATGCATTATATGATCAGGTTGATCATGGATGATGAGCTTCGGGATGTTGCTCCAGATGACATGCATAAGGATGATGCAGTGATGATGATTAGGTTGATCATGTGATGATGTACATCAGGATGATGTATGGTGAGTATCAGGTTGATACTCTGTGGCTGTGGAAAGGTTGTGTAGATGAGCATATAAGTAGACCTAGGAGATCCGACAGGTAGAGTTCTGTGCTTGTAACAGCCTGGGATGCTCTTTCGAGGCATTGCTTTGGGAGGACATAGAAGTAGACCTAGGAGATCCTACAAGTAGAGATGTGTGCTCGTAATAGCCTGGGATGCTCTTTCGAGGCATTGTCCTATGGCATGTAAGTAGACCTAGGAGATCTGATAGGTTGGGCTGTGTGCTTGTAATAAGTCTTGGGATTCTCTTTTGAGGCATTGCCATGACCACATGTAAGTAGAACTGGGAGATCTGATAGGTTGGGCTGTGTGCCCGTAATAAGTCCTGGGATGCTCTTTTGAGGCATTGTGGTAGGGGTCACATGTAATAAGTCCTAGAGATCTGGACAGGATGAAAAAGGCCTCAGATGCTCTTTAGAGATCTTGCTTGGCAAGACACTCTTTTAAGGTTTTGTGACAGTCACATGTAAGTAGACTTGGGAGATCTTGCCGGTCGTGCTTCGGCACATAAATGGTCTTGGGATACTCTTTCGAGAATTCCACAGTATGGCCAGTGATGATGAAGACCTGCAGGTGGTGGGCCTACATCCAGTATGAAAAAGGACTAGCTCTGTAGAACTTCCTATGACAAGTATATTGGAGATTGATTGAGATAGCAGCAGTGACGATGATTCGATGACGATGATCTAGTGATGATGATCCAGAGAAGAAGACTTGTGCTAGCAGATCTATGTCGAGAAATACCTTCCTAGTTAAGAGGGAGTGTTGATGTATATGTAACTTCGGAATGTATTTCACCTATGTATTTCATCTATGTATATTGTACTCCTATAGAGATGTTATTATTCTTCATTACGGAAGTGTTGTCATTTGTATTGACAAGTGTCTCAAGTGTTGTAACTTGTTGATGGGTTATTAGACCACCTTGATGGGGTCGACCCTATATGAGTCATGTGGGTAAATGGGTTATTAGACCACCAAGTGTGGGTTCATCCCGGATTAGTGTAACCATGGGTTATTAGGCTAAGTTAAACAAGTCGGCCCCACTGGTTTATTGGACAGGACAGGACAAGTATAAATAGAGATCGGGAGATCTCTATTTGATCATCTCATTTTTACTCACTCTTCCATCACTCAAAAAGTGGTGCACATGTGAGAAGGAGGATCAGATGCTAGGAGAAGACTATCTCTTGTACTTTGGTTGTATCATTGCTATTTCTATCTCTGAGGAAGTTGCAGATTTTTTCACCTTCTTGGTTTTCCCCGGTGAAACTCTGTGTCTCTTGTGTGCTTGCATTATTGTGTCCATGATTGATATGATGTAGATATGCTGTAGATATGCTATACATGTTATTCTCTCACTTAAAATCTTAGATCAGATTGAAAATTCTGAAAAACTAACAGTACAACCTAAGTGCCTTGCTTATACACAGAGTCTTCTACCTAGTGGTTCAGTAAACAGGCTCGGGGGTCCAAAGGAGCAAGTGATATTGGTTGCTTCTTCTGGAGAAGGTTGGGAGGAACATGCCTCTTTGGGTGTTTGTCCACCCTATCTACACTTGCAGGTTCTACTGTTATTTCATTTCCTAAGTAGTTATAATTTATTTTCTTAAACTGTTGATTTAGAATTTATTAGCTGAATGTTGTTAGTTATCATCATGAATAAGTAAATATTTGATTTTCTGAATTGATTATGATTCTACAAATTGTTGAATAAGTTATATGAAATGATAGAATAAATTACTTCCCTGTATTTTTCCACACACTGTCCTTGTGTCGTACTCTAGTACAAGGAAGGGTGTTTAAAAATAGATAAATGATATGCAGTAGATAAAATGATTGAATAAACAAACTCTGTTATGTTTTCTTTAGCTATTTACATTTTACAATTAAAATATCTATGTTCTCAGTCATAGAAAAACATAGCAACTTTTATATTATGCAGACATTAGAATATCTATACATCTATAGAAATAGAAATAGAACAACTCAAAGAGTCACTTATTTTCTGCATAAAACCCTAAGTACTGTTATAGGGTAACCTTTTACATTTCAGAAAACAAATAAGACTTTTAATGTTTTTTCTATATAAAGAATCCTTTATTAACTCTTAGCTTCTGCCTTTCAGCATCGAATTACATAGAAACTATTCAACACTAATAAACTAATAGTTTCTTTCATTTAATTAACCTTGAAAACATCACTGTTATTATAAATACAAAACAACTCTGATTGTTGGACGAATGCCCCTTTGTGTCAAACCTTAGCTAGTTACAACATATAACACTAAGATTAATATTTCCATCAACATTTATGAATTTAAAACTGTTAGGATATTTAGACACTTAGGAGTTAGTTAAGATCAATTTGTGTAATATATCTTTTAGGTAAAGTGTGTTTCTTTAGTATGCATTAGTATGCATTTGTAAATATTTAATCCCACGGTCACGATATGTTCTAGACATATATTGCTCCGACGGGTCAACTTCTCTTAGATCATACCTACCCTTGATCTGTGGCTTAACACCCAATTAGTCCATGATCTCTATTTAAAGAGCATGGAGGGTCATTGTCTAGTTGATCGATTATGAGAAGCTCATTTGTAAATTTCTTTCTTTTGCATAATAAACTGCTCTGTAGAAGCTATTTGGCCGGGACCGTGGAGTGTTTCCCTCTCAAGGGTTTAAACCATGTCAAAACATCGTTGTATCGATCTGTGATCTATTTGTGTGAAGTGGTTGCTCTATGTGTTCGGTATTTTGGGAGTACCCTATGTACCCAAACATGGTATTAGAGCTTTTATGAAGAGTTGCTTCCGGTTATGATCTAGATCTTGAACTGTTGTTGCCGAAACTTGAAATGATTTTTTGTTTTGGAATTTATGTGCATTTTTGGGCTGTGGGAGGTGTTCCATTGCATCTGGAGCACCATTTCCATTGGAAAATAGTTTTCATTCGATCGAAAATGGTTTCCGGTTGCTTCAGAAACGCGTATTTCATCAGATCTAAAGGTATAATGTTACAGTGACATTTTTTTATTATTTTAAAAAATATCTCATATTTTATCAGTTTTTATTATTAGATTTTTTTTAGTTTTGGATTGTTGTTTTCCCTGTCTGCGTATGCTCTTTGTCGTGCACCTTGTGCGATCTCGGCGAATCAGAAACAGAAAGGGAAAGGGTTTTTCTCGGCTACATATACTCTTTGCCGTGCACCTTGTGCGATCTTAGCAAATCAGAAACAAAGAGAAAACATAGACTTTTTGTTTATGGTGTGATTTGCAGGAAAAGAGGCAAGCACGGAAACAGAGAGAGAAGAGTAAAATAAAATAAAAAGCCCCCTTCCCTCTTCCCTTCTTTTATGTACCTTTTAACATTAGCTCACTTGGTTCAAAGTTAATAGGTCTTGAGTTCAAGTCTTATTAAGTTACTTTTAAACAAAAATGCATGCAATTTATATCTTTAAGTTACTTTATTGTAAAAGTGCATCTCACTTAAATAATAAAAAATATATAAAAAGTGAGTCACTTAAGTTCTTTTTTTTGCTGCACTATTTAAAGTAACATCATTGTAAAAGTGAAAATCACTTATTTTATAAACGTGATTCACTTAAAAACAAATTTCTTGTAAAGTGATTTTCAAAGGTTCATCTTGGGAAGAGGGGGGTTCTTTTTTTTATCTAGACATCTCTATCTGCCACATCACTATTGGGGACATCTTCAACTTTTTCTTTGTTCAAACACAACTTCATCATACGGAGTCAGTTTTCAGTGCCATTTTTTTTAAACTGCCTATTTTTTCGAGCTCTTTGCATCTAGACTATTGGCTCCCATTTTTTACAGCCATTAATTTACAATATGGCTGCCCCTTGTGATATTCTACTTACCAGCTCCAACTATTTCTCATGGAAATATCGTATGGAGGATGTTCTACGAAGTAGGGGAATTTTTAGAATTACCTCAGGGAACAAAACAGAACCCACTGATCATGATAAGAAAATAAAATGGGCAAATAGATGTGATGAAGCTTGTGGATTGATTGGGATGTCAATCTCTACTGATTTGCGATTCCACATATCTGGAATTGATGAACCTGATACTGCTTGGGACAAGTTGGAAGCTGTGTTTGGTAAACACAATGAAATTCGAGGTCATCAACTCGAAAATGAGTTGATCTCTTTAAATCCAAGTGATTTTTCATGCATTCTAGATTATTCATCTAAGTACAAAACTTTTAAACTCTTATGTGAAGAATGCAAGATTAAGAGGGAAGACAAACAATGCATTTATCATATTCTTTCAAAACTTGGACCTGCATATTCTGTTTTTGTATCTACATTTTACTCCATGAAAGAATCATTGAATGGAGCTAGCTATCAAGAGCCTAGTCTTGAATCCTTTTGTGATTCCTTGATTAGAGAGAAAGATAAGCTCATCCATCTTGGAATGATCAACAATGCAGATACATTTGGGAAAGCCTTACTATCCCAACAAAAAGATAAGTCCAAGCCTCCCAAGAAACAAAATTTTCGCAATAATAAGTCAAACAAGGGTCCCAAACCCTCTCAGTCAGCTCCTTTAAAAAATGACAAAGGATCCAAGCCAAAAGGAAAGAAGACTGAGCGTCATTGCAACTATTGCGGGAAAGATAATCATGATGAATCTAAGTGTTTCAAGAATATGGCAACCTTGGAAGCAGCAATGAAGAAGCACCACATCAGCCTATATTCGCCTTCAGAAAATAACTCTCATGGAAATGCACTTTGTGCTTCTGGTTATTCTTATAGTGCATCTTCTTCTTCTACTTCAAATGAATGGCTCATTGATTCTGGAGCATCTTATAATATGGCTAAGGATCAAGCCATCTTTTCTACTATGCGTGAATGTAACACCAAACAAATATTTGTTGGTGATGATAGATCTCTAAGTGTTGTAAGATATGGAATAGTTTGAGTAGATAATGGTCATTTTAGTGATGTACTATGTGTTCCAAGAATTTCCTGCAATTTGTTATCAGTCTATCAAATCACTCATTCTGGTGAAGGTAAAACTGTGACGTTTACACCTCACCAAATTGTAATCAAGGATTTTAAAGATCCTCAACATTTCCTAGCTACCGAAATTGTTGATGATATTACCAGGTTGTACAAATTTAACAACTTTGGGTCATCACCTTTTCCTTCAGTTTTTGTTGCTCATAGTGATAACTTGAGCAAACTTTTGCATGAGTGATAACTGAAGCGTTGTAATTGGTTTTGGTAATTTCTGAGTATTCTATTGTGCATTGGCTAGTGATGCCTGCGACTATTTGTACAATGTGGGTGCTTTAATATAATACGTTCCAAATGTTGCAAACTTCTTATAAGTGCTTTATTATTATGAAAATGTAGAATGATATATGAAGAACTATGCAAAAGTTGATTACAGGAGACAACATTATGCTCATTGACGTTGGTGTTTGTGCTTTATTATCATGAAAATGTCGAATTATATTTTAATCTTTATTGATAATTTTACTTGTGTTTATGGGTTTAACTTCTGTTTACGGGTTTATCAGTCAATACCAAGACCAACGTTAATCAGTAAACTTTGTGATTATTGTTTTGTTTTCCAAAAGTGTGAGTTGAGTATAGAGTTGAATGTACATACTCAGGAGACTGAAGGATATGACACAACTATATGATAGGGAAACATAATCCACTAGGAAAAAAGAATGGATGGGTGGAAAGCCACAAAAAGCTAGTTAGTGATGACGGTTGTCATCCTAATATGTCGAGAAAATATCGTTAAGTTTCTACAAGAAAATAAACTAATATATTTTCCTATTTTCGGGGGGTTAGTTTCTGTTTTGGGCAGCTCATCTTGATTATTTTTATTTGCTGGGCAGCCTCTTTAGAGGGAGTCGAGCCTTACTAGTTGTCTTTGATTGTGGACGGAATCTCTATAAGAGAGGCGAGGCCTAATATCTTCTAGGTAGATAGAAAGATTGTTGTTTTAATTCTAGTGGGAGAGAACACGCAGTTGGGGGATGAGTGTTACCATGCGGCTTCTCTCAATAGAGAGCACACAGTTCTGGTTGAGGGTTATCATGCAGCTTCTCTCCAAAGAGGGCCAAGCTAATTGTTTCAATGTAACTTTCCAGGAGGGATTCCATTCCCCATGAGAGGCAACGATTCTTACTATTCAATGTAACTTAATAGAAGGGATTGCATTCCCCATGGGAGGCCATGACTCTTTTACTGTTTATGTTGGTAACGTGGACTCTAGCATTTTTTTTATATATTGCATAAATGATCTTAATGCAGAGAGATTTGAAGGGTGACTCTACCATGGTGGATAAGGACTCCTTGAACTATGTTGCGAACCTCCATTTTCTTTAAGTTGGTTCTCTTCCTTACGTCACGGACTATGGAAGACGTGTCTCATTGATATTACCTTATTCCTTGTTTACACTATGATATTATGTTTATAATGCTGCTGCAATTTTTAGCTATGCCGAGGAAGGGAAATCTCATTGAGTTTTTGTTTTGTTCGAAGTTATGTTTTTCCTGGATGCTGTGAGAGTTAGGGTGATAATATTGAGGATCGACCCAAGAGTTTTAATGATCGGTAGTTGTGTTTTTTTTTTTTGTTGAATAGTATTGTTGTTTTTACTACAAATCACTCTCCATCATGGAGGAGAAGGAGGGCGCAAGTGCAACCCATTGTGTTTGAATGTTGTATTTCTTTTTACTTCAGATTACTCTCCATCGTGGAGGAGAATAATATATAAATGATTGTTGGGTTTGTTGTCCTCCAAAGAATGGAGAGGGCGCTGACAGTGAGACGGCGCAAGCCTGTATGGTATATATATATAGTTGTATTCTTGTTTCCAAAGAAAGGAGATGGCGTAACACTGAGAAGGCGTAGCCATGGGGATCCTTTTGGTGTTGCTTAAATAATATAGTTGTTTGATTGTGTAGTTATATTCTGGAAAGAATAAAAGATTTAGCTACCACTTAACTCTTAATCTAGATGTAGTTGTATTATATTATTTAGGCAAGAAAGAAGTCAAGGTAGGGCATTGATTTTAACTCAATATTTGGTGCATACTTTAAATTCAAGAACATAGATACATATTAATATGTTAACGTAAACTTAGAAACTACCCATCCCCTTTTTGGGTGTGTTAGGGATTTGTTTTATTCTCTTGAGTTATAAAAGAGTGAGAATATTCTCAGTTGTAGAAAAACTCCTATCTAGTGGATCTGTTTCCCATCTCAAGGGTGGAATCTCAGTGGGAAAACACACGTCGAATAGAGTTCAGTGGTTGGGTGGAAAGTTGAAGTCAAGCATTCAATTGTCTTCAGCCACACATTCACTCGGGTCATATTTTGAACTAAGTATTATGTGAATGTTACATTTTTAATTAATTGATTATGTTTAAATTTCATTTACCTTATGATGATGATGATGATGATGCTTACCTTAGTTAGAAATTGAATAGTTTGTATAAGTGTGCCATTGAATTACTTTGGTAGATGCAAACTAATGGATATGTGGTATAATGAATTATTGTCGTTTTAATGCAATAGATTTATAAATATTGGATATTTTTTGTAACATTACTGAATAAGTTGTCATGCAAATGAGTGGATGACCCAAGTGCTTATTCTCTTATGGACTAGGTTGATGGTCATCAATTATTAGGAGGATTTTCATCTTATATGTTTACTTGATAAGAATTATATATATTATGTCGTTTCATTGTTTTTGTCCATTTAAAGGCATATGAATGTGGTTCAATTGCATGTTAATGGCTGCCAATGTGATGCATAATCAGGATCAATAAAACAAATCCAATCTGCTATCCTCTTATTAGTCAGGTTCCAAAGTTAGCAGAACCTCCAAACTTAGCCGAAACAGCTAAGTCTGTCTTCCGCAATGGCCGTTGAAGGGAGGACTTCAAATAGGCAGTAAGATGGATTTTATAAAACTTTCGGATCTCACCTGATTGTGAAGCGTTAAACAAAATTCCTTCTGCAATTGTCTTCCTACAATTTCCTTCCCACAATCGCCTTTTTTCAATCATCTTCCCTCCCGCAAATGCGGGTGTTCCTTCCTTCCTCAATTACGGGTGTGTTTTGCAACTCCTTCCGCAATTTGTTCCCGCAATTGCCTCCCGCAAAGTGGCTCCTGCAATTACTTTGGATCATCGAAACCATCCAAACTGTTGATCTCTTCGGGGCCTATCTCGTCCATTGATCTTCGATCAAGTGCGGAATGTTCCTTTGGAATTTTGTAGGTCTATCTTCTGTGTACTTTACCTCTGCGGAATACCACATGGGTCGCCGATCATTTTGGTCTCAATCTCCACCGTTCGATATCTGTTGTCCACGACTCTAACAAGCTTGTACCTTGTCTTTCTGGAATCTTCCTCAAAAGCTTACAAGGCCCAATTTTATTGAGTTTCAATTTATTGTAGGTTCCCTTAGGAAACCTCTCCTTCCTAAGATATGCCATCACTAAATTTCCAACCTGAAGATTAACTTCCCTTCTCTACAAATCTGCTCTTTGTTTGTACTTTTTAGCACTCTCCTGCAATTTATTTTTGACATTTTCCTGTAGCTCTTACATACTATATGAAAATTGTTCACCATTTGCACTCCTCATTCCTAATTCTCCCAAATTTCTCAGTTCATACATGCCTCTTGGATGCATCCCATACACAACCCGAAATGGGCTCATACCTGTAATCCTTTTAGGTGAATCATTATAAGCAAATTCAGCTTAAGCAAGAGCTAAATCCCACTGTTTTGGATTCTCATAAATAAGAATTCTCAATATATCCCCCAAGCTGAAATATTTACCACTTCAGTCTGACCATCAGTCTGAGGATGATAAGCAGAGCTAAAACTAATATTGGTTCCCAATTTCTTCCATAAAGTTCTCCGAAAATGACCAACAAATTTAGTGTCTCTATCTGATGCAATGCTCAAGGGAAGACCATGTGACTTAACAACTTCTGTGAAGAAAAAATTAGCAATATTTGTTGCATCATTGGTCTTTTTACAAGCAATGAAATGATCCATTTTTGAAAACCTATCCACTACTACATAAATAGAATCATTCCCTCTCTAAGTTCTAGGAAATCCCATAACAAAATCCATACTGATGGAATCCCAAGGCCTAGTTGGAATAGGTAGGGGTTGATACAATCCAGTGTTTTTTCTCCTCCCTTTGGCATGTTGACATATCCTGCATGTCTCAACAAACTTATTTACATCATGTTGCATTCCTGGCCAAAAATAAAAAGTACTCACCTGAGCAAATGTTTTGTCCTATCCAAAGTGACCCGACAAACCTCCACTATGCTTCTCCTTTATCAATTTTTATCTTGAATAGAACATTTAGGAACGCACAATTTACTATTTTTGAACAATAATCCTTCTTGTAGCATGTAGTACAACCATTGAATTCTATTGTGGGCAACTGGATTCTCACAAGTTGCATATATATCCTTGAAATCCACATCCTCCTTATGCATATTAATCAAATTTTCAAATCCCAAAGTGCTGACCTTAATTTCCTGCAAGATCAAATTTACTCTACTTAAGGAATCAACCACCTCATTATATTTTCCACTTGTATGCTTGATCACAAAATTAAAGTTATGCAAAAATTCCACCCACTTAGGATGTTTCTTATTCAATTTAGGTTGACTATTTATGAATTGCAAAGCATGATTATCTGAATATAATATAAACTCTTTGGGAATCAAGTAATGCCTCCACTTCTTAAGAGCTTGCACAACAACATGCAATTCTTTGTCATATGAGGAATAATTTTTGTTTTGCTTCATTTAACTTCTCACTAAAATATGCTACTAGTCTTTGTTCTTGAATCATAACAACTCCTATTGTTGTCCCACTAGCATCTATCTCCACTTGAAAGACTTTGTCAAAACTTGGTAAAGCCAACATAGGCTTCTCAGTGATATTCTTTTTCAATAGATTGGAATTTCTGTTAGTTTCTTCTGTCCACTTGAAAGGTTGTCTACTTTCCCTTAAGGTGTCTATTATGGGTGCACAGATTTTACCAAAATTCCTGATGAATTTTCTATAAAAACTTGCAAGAGCACGAAAAATCCTGGCCTCAAAAGTACTCTTCGGGATTGGCCAATTGAGAATTGCTTGTATCTTTTCTAGATCCATCTTTAACCCTTCTTCTGAGACTACAAAACCCAAATAAATCAACTCATTCTTATGAAACTGCACTTTTTCAAATTTATTAGCAGTTTCTCCTTCTATAGGGTATCCAACACCAATTTCAGATGTCTCATATGTTCTTCCTTACTCTAACTGAAGATTAGAATATCATCTAGGTACACTATCACAAAATTTCCAGTGTATTCCTTCAAAACCTCCTTAAAAGTATATGTCCAAAGGGAATTACTAACCATTCATACAATCTATTATTAGTCTTGAATTTAGTTTTCCATTCATCCCCTTCTCTAATTCTTATTTGATGATAACCACTCTTCAAGTCTATCTTTGAAAAATACTTGGACCCACTCAAACAATCCATCAAATCATCAATGCGGGTTAAGGGAAATCTGTACCTGATAGTGATCTTATTGATTGCTCGGGAATCAATACACATACGCCATGCACCATATTTCTTTAGGCTAATCATTGTGGGAACTGCACAAAGACTCAAACTTTCTTTCACCAAAAACTTATCCAGTAACTCGTGTACCTGTTGTTTAATCTCTTCATTCTCTTGAGGAATCAGTCTATAGGATGCCTTGTTAGGTAAGCTTGCACTAAGTATTAAGTCAATATGATGAATAATACTTCTTACACGAGGTAAATCATTTGGTAGCTCATCCACAATAATATCATCAAAATCATCAATCAAGATCCTAACTTCAGTAGGAAAATGGCATCTAAATTTGTGGCAGTTAAAATTACCTTTGGTTTTCCAATAAGGGGAAAATGTAGCTCCTCTTCCTTCTTGACTTCTTGTAGTAGTTCTTTCCCAGTCATCAACAAAAAGATAGGTCATGTATCTTCTTGAGATGCCTCATCTTGCAAAGGTAGCAGCACATGTTCCTTTCCATCCTTTTCCATAGAATAAGTATTTCTCCTTCTATCATGAACAACCTTTCTGTCATATTTCTATGGCCTTCCTAAGAGTATATGGCACACATCCATAGGCATTACATCACCTAATACCACAACTTTGTAAGTACCAATTTGTAAGTCCACCTTGCACTTCTCATTCACCAAGAGTTGATGTCCTTTCTGCAACCAGGACACTTTATAAGGAGTGGGATGTTTCATCCTCTTCAATCCCAACTTCTCTACCATCTCAATGGAGACCAAATTTTCTGTAATACCACTATCAACGATCACCTTGCAACACTTCCCTTGTGACTTGCACTTAGTCCTGAATAGACTCTTCCTTTGTGGTCGTTCATGTACTTATTTTTCTATTTTTACCAAAACTCTCTTCATCATAAGAGACTCTCCTTCCTCAAGAGGATTTCCCATCTCTGGTCTCTCATTGGAATCCTCTCGAGCCTCAACAATGTTTGTATTCCTATGAATTGTTGGTTTGTTCCTTGGGAAGTCCCATGACATGTATCCAATCTCCCCACATGCATAGAATTTCATTTCTCTGCTTCCACCTCTTCCTCTAGCACCAAATCTGCCTCCCCTGAATCCTCCTCTTTGGGGTATTTGGCTACTAGAACCTTCTGCTTCATTCCTAGAAGCCTGAAAATTTTCTCTATTTGAAGATCATTTTCCTCTTACTGTGTACTTCTTCCTCTATTATTCTGGTTTTGTTTTCTTAGTAGCTTCTCTTCTACCCTAGAGGTTTCCTGATAAGCATCTTCAACAGTCATGAAATTCAATAGGTTGATATCATCTTGTATTTCATAACTTAATCCATTTATATACCTGGACACTCTGTCTATGTCTCCTTGTATCTGTCCAGCTCTAATACTCATCCTAAAGACTCTTATGTATATTCTTTAATAATCATACCTTTTTGTCTAAGATTCTATAACTGCCCAATCAGAGTTAACTGATAATCCTTACGCATAAATTGACTTTTAATTTTACCCAACGTTTTATCCCATTTTTTTTATTTTGGACTTACCTTTTCTTTCCCTATGGATCTGTAGTTCATCCCACCAAATGGCTGCATATCCTTTCAATCTGGTTGCTGCGTACTTCACCTTCTTTTTATCTTCAATTTCTTCAAAGTCAAAATACTTTTCTAAAGCATTAATCCATTCCATGAGCTCTTCAACATTCAGGTTACCTTCATACATGGGCACTTCCACTTTAGGCCTGCTACTAGCCTTTACCAGCAACCTCCTTTGGTTCCTCTTCAAAGGATTCTTATTCATCACTGACATCTACAGTCCCTGAGTTTCTTCTCTCCATAGCTTCCATCCTGGCTTGGATTTGTCTCAATTCTCTTTGTGTATCTCCATCTACGGCTTGTCTTCCTTGACCACCTCCAACTGGAACTCCACATGCTCGAACTCGTCTTGGTGGCATCCTTCTCCTTGTTATGAACTATGCTCTGATACCAATTGATGAAAAATCAGGATCAGTAAAACCAATCCAATCTGCTATCCCAGGATTAGTCAGGTTCCAAAGTTAGCAGAACCTCCAAACTTAGCCGAAACAACTAAGTATTTTTTCCGCAATGCTCGTTGAAGGGCAGACTTCAAATAGGCGGTAAGATGGATTTTATAAAAATTTCGGGTCTCAATTGATTGCAGAGAGTTGAAAAAAAGTCCTTCCGCAATTCCCTTCCACAATTTCCTTCCGCAATTTTCTTCCCGCAATCACCTTCCCTCAATCTCCTTTTCGCAATCTTCTTCCCTCCAGCAAATGCGGGTGTGCCTTCCTTCCGCAATTGTGGGTGTGTTTTTTCAACTCCTTCCACAATTACCTTCCATAAAGTGGCTTCCGCAATTAATTTGGATCCTCAAAACCGTCTAGATCGTTGATCTCTTCAGGGCCTATGTCATCCGTTGATCTGCGATCAAGTGCGGAATGTTCCTTTGGAACGTCATAGATCTATCTTTTGTGTACTTTACGTCTGCGGAATACCACATGGGTCGTCGATAGTTTCGGTCTCAATATCCACCATCCGATCTCTGTTGTCCACATATCTAACAAGATTGTACCTTGTCTTTCCAGAATATGTCTTGGATCGTCGACCTCTCTCCTCTTCAGATCTAGACCATCCAATATTCACTCCACGGATTGATAAAATAATGATCTTGTAGATTGATCAATGAAACAATCAGTTTCGCTCACCTTGCATTCGAATGAATACGCCATAGCCTTCAGCTTCTGGGGATCTCTGTTGATGGCACTCTATTCATTCATACGAAAAGAATATACATATGTTTCCAATTATTGAAAGAATACAGTAGATATGCAATCAAACGCAGAGTCTTACAACTCTATTCTTCATTTCATCAACAACCCTTTGATCAATTACATCCAGTGATTAAATAAGACTCCATGAACCTGTCAGATCCGAATGAGCAGGATCTGGACTCCTATAGAAAGAAACTACATAATAGAACCTATCATCGAGCAACCTCTTGCAAGATACGAGGACATTAGTGGAAATTTTCCATTATTACAATTAACTAATCCTATCTCAAAACAAATTAGAATTAGTCACTAACTAACCCTAGAATTCTAAAAACTATTACAAGGAAGCAAAAAAATATCCTTGGCTGCTTATTCAGAAAATGTAGAACTTTGGGTCGATGCTCCTGCATCACAATGATCATAGGAACATGATGGGTATTGTTTTAGATATTATGCATCTACACTTAGATAGTTGCTATCAATCATTTCATTATAATGTTTGATGGATATTGTTGTTTTATAGTATTCCAATTAGTTACGGATTATATTGCTTAACTGTTATATTCCATCTTGGATAATGTGTGCGAATTATGTGAATACAATAGAAAGATGTAACACAGGATTATTTATTGTTAGATTAACTACTATTAACCATCTAACATTATGGGCATGTTGGAAAGAAGTAAAAGGGTTCACCATTTCGTAATTATATGTGATTGTGTATTGGGTACATTTCCATACAAGGAATGTTAATCATAGTTGTACCTAGCACAAATGCAAGGCACATTGAGAAGGTCATTTGACGAGTAACTAGCCTCTATATGTTTGTGGATGGCATTAAAATTAAGATAGAATAATTTGCTATGATGTGTTGTCATGATACTTCATTGATATAAAGGTACTCAATAGGGTGATCACACAATAGTATCTCAACCAGATCTTTTCCTTGATGCATATGGTTAGACGAAATATATTTATTGTGGACTAAAATTACATTATTTATTTGATGATAAAATTGTTATCCTTTATAGATATTCTTTATAAATCTTAGGCATCGATGTATATTGTGATGGTTGTCTTACCCATAATGAGCTTATTGATTATCCAAACAACTTATGAAGTAAGGTTGATTACAAGAATGGTTTTCACATGCTTATAGGTCAAATGACTATTGTTGAATAGTTACACAAATCTTGTACATCATGATAATTACCTCAATCTAATGACTATATTAGTGTAGTTCATATTGATAGAGAGTTATACAAAGAAAATTTCTATACCCCATTTTCTCAAAATACTGATGAAGATTTTGAGAGTGTTACAAAATGAGTGTATCTACATTAGTAGACATAACGCAAACTAAAATCTAGATAATATACATGATCATTATGTAAATTTAAAAAAATACCAAAGCAAGAATTGTGTCATGAACGATACACATTGTTTCAAAACCAAATCTCAAGCCTTCTTTCAACAACTATTCTGTTAGTTCCACTTTCTACTCTATTTCCTACAAATTTTATAACCCATCACAAATTCATATATTTAATATAAGGGATTTTTGTTGTTCCATTAATTAAAAAATGAGATAAGGAAAACAACATACATACTTACAAATTCCACAATTAATTTTTGATACGCCAACATATACTCACAACCCATACTTAACCCAATGTCAATCAAATCTTCCTATGGCTCTTCTTTGTATATTAACACCTGTTTGAAGACATCCAAAGATGGTAAGTGTAAAATTAAATAAAATATCAATACTACAAGAAATATGAAATCTTAAGTTATAACGAAACCACCATTACTCACAAACTTTGCGATCACTCGTTCTCTTCCTTGTCGTCTTGTCTTATGTGCTTAATGGGTTCTATTTTGTGTACTTTTCTGTAAAAAAACAATTGAAAACTATTATTTAACTCCGAATTATTTATTTTGATGCACATATGAGCTAAGGACCCATTCATCACCATTTACATATTCTTCCACAATTTTTATTTTCTTATGACGACATTCCATTCCCTTACTCTCGATCCCTACAGAACATTAAACATATGTGAAATAGATTGTTTGAAACATGTTGTCAAATATTATTACTAAATATACAATAAAATAATTCATATTGAATAGTACTTTTTAATTCACACATTCATCATTATGCATTTTTTCCATCAAGGTTTTATGCTCTTCTGCACTTAGATTGAAAACAATTTTATCGAGCTTCATTATTTTTTGGCTCTGCATGACACACATTAACGAATACATATTAGTGAAAATTACATATAATTCAAACCTATTTATTTCATATAGAAATTACAAAGAACTTGCCTTCTTCTCTTTTGTGGATGTGATGCCATTGTGCCGATTGAATTATTGTTACTTGAACTCTTATCACACATTATTATCAATATACAACCTCTACGATTCAATACAAAATTTATTAAATATAGTTTACATATAAATAATAATAAAATTCAAATAATTTAGTATGCACCGGTGCGTCAGAAACAAAATCACACCAATAGAAAATATTTTTAGTTTTGAGAGAATTAAGTTTGGATTGGAAAATAAGTATCTATTATTCTTAAAAAATATTAATTAGTTTATGAAAATTTAATGTTTGTAATAATAAATATCGGGTTACATACGACCTAAACTAAGAAAAAATGAAAATAAAATTCTATGCCATGGCATAGATTAAACAGTATGTTACAACATTTTTCAGTGTTATATGTTGTTTTTAAACTCATTAGTACATTTCATTTAATTAACGCATCGGTTTCTGTACATTGCTTTTTAATCACGTGTTACCAGTGCACTGATAAAGTAAGTGTGTTGGTGCTTTATACTGAAACATAACATATCAGAAACACTGAAAGCATTTTTTAGAGAAAAAAACAACAACAAGGCGGACAGGGTTTGGGATCTAATCATGCAATAAGTGATCTCCTTGTATCATATGCCAAACGACTTATCTATAGAAGCAAAAACCCATTAAATCTAAAGTGCTTAAAATGAAAATTCCTAATAGTCAAATGATAGATGGAGATAAACCCTATGGTGAAATTTTGTAGCCACTTAAAAAAAGGGAATACAAATAGTAAAAATTTAAATCTTAATAGGAACACAAACAAATAGTAATAAATCTTATTGTTGAGATCAATAGTAAAATTCTAAATTTTTTCTATGTAGAGTTTTGAGTGATACACAATACGTTTCAAATTCTAATCTTCAAAATAATTCGGTTGCATCACAGTCCTCCCCGACAAGTCTGTATTGCAAAACTCTTCCCTCGGAATTTTGGCAAAACAATGAAATAGTGATTAGGTTTTAAGTTTTTAAAACACTTGAAATTACTTTTTTCGAAAAATAAATTCCCTCTCTTTTTTCAATTGTAAAAAAATCAGAGTTTTTTATTTTATTTTAATTTTCCAGTTTTCCAGTGCGAGTTAAGTTATAGAGAACCAGTGCACTATATATCATTTAGCACACCGATTAGACATCATTTGAGAATAAACATATAAAAAGGATTTCCATGTAATTTTTATAATTTTCTAGTTAACGATGCGATATTAGTAAATGGAAGCACTAGTGCGCTAATTTATATCACAAGCACCAGATTTAAAATATTGAAAAATAGATATAGAAATATCCGATAACAAATATAGAAAAATATTTAGTTAGTGGATATTTTAGCAAATGTTCATAATCGGTGTAGTTTGTTTTTTTCGTCGCAGTGCTTCTTATAATAACAAATGCACCAGTACCTATTAAGTTTAAAAACGCACTGATATGCTAAAAAATTTAACTAAATTTATGTTTGAATAGAAAATGGAATATTCATTTCAAAGTTTGATTTGATGTTTAGTTTGTATTTGTGTTTGGGTTGTAATGATACTTTGGTAGTTGAGTTCTTCGATTGTGTCTGAAGGTCTTGGAGGGATCTCTTAAGGATTATGTATGTTCTTCACATGATCTCTCACATGAAATATGTCCTTAAAATTTAATTATTAGTGTAAGTTCACAATTATGTGTGTGTGTGTGTGTGTGTGTGTGTGTGAAATTAGTAGAGGCAATCTATGTTTCAAGTTGCTTTAACTCTCTTGAATTAATGACACTTTGATGACACTTTTGGATATTTATATACGACGATGGTTGAATCACTTATGCGGTTGAGGTGACACATTGTACTTATGCATGGCATGCCTTGTGTGAATAATTAAACTGAATTTATTAAGATGTTTGCAATTAGACATGTTATGGTAGCCTTCAAATCCTTTCACCTCTATCCAAATTAGATTCTCTAGTGGGAATCACATGGACGCTTGTTTGATTCATGATCATATTTTTGGTGATATAAAGAGCTTCCCAATGTTGCAAGTATTATAGGGGCTTGATCGTCTAATATCTAGGTGTTAGGATTTAAACAAAATTTATTGGATGATCACCTAGTAAGAATGAAGTGGAGTTTATGAAGTTAGTTATAATTTTAATAATCTGTATATTTTATGAGTGAGATCTATATGCCAAACTAGTATTATGAAATTTCCAAATAGATAATGAACTCGTGGGTTGTGTGTAGAATTCTTAAACATATTTTTTTGGAAAAAAAGGTTGTCAATGATTAAGTTTGTTGTGATAAACACACTTTCCTCAATCTTGCATATCCAAGAGGCACTCAATCATATACACAATCTAGGGGATGCAATTTTTTTCAAAGTAATTGGATGGTACCACATATACAATAGAAGAATGACATATGAACTTGATTATGATATAGAATCTGTGTCTTATATGAGTCATTGATATTTTTTGAATGCATGATAAGTGATTTTCAATACATTGATAAGTCCTATGTAAAAT
Source organism: Larix kaempferi (assembly GCA_027924585.1). Lineage (NCBI taxonomy): Eukaryota > Viridiplantae > Streptophyta > Pinopsida > Pinales > Pinaceae > Larix > Larix kaempferi. The sequence continues at coordinate 8,140,223 of BSBM01000500.1, read as the reverse complement.
ATGTTGATATATTTTTTCAAAGAGAAGGTTGTGCTACGGTTGTTAAGATATTTGAAACTAATTTTTAATGCTAGAAGTAATGCATTATGCTTGTAGTTTGACCTTCAAAACATTTCACCTCTATCAATGTTGATTATCTCATGTTGTAAGGAAATTCTTTTGTACCTTAACTCCCTAGGTTAGTTCCTATGTTATTTGGTTTATAAATAATAAGAATTATTATCCCACGTGAGTTAGGTTATCTAGTGGCCTTATACGTCACAAAAAGAAAAAAAATAGATAAATCATTTCTCCTCTACGCATATCCTCATGTTTTTTTTTTCTGTTTTTTCACAAGTTTTTTATCATCTCTTACTCTTTGAACGTATGTTTTCAATATTTGATATTGCCTATTGAATGAGGTTTCAATTGGGATTTGGTGTGTTATTTGCTTAAATTTTGAAAGAACCTTTCATTTTTCACCAAGTCCCTTTGCTAGGTAGTTGATTTTTCCAAGGTAGGTGGGTAATGGTAGTTTTCTAGTGTTGGAGGTCATTTTTGTTTTGGTTAAAGAAGTGCTCTTTGTATACCAAGAAAGTGTTTCTTCTCTTACCAGTGGTTGGATTTCATACCATGCAATGTCTCGTTAATTTGGCCATTTAAATATATGCCAAAATTCTCGTTCTTTTAAGTGGAGCTACACATAACATCAACGCAAATATAGGGGACAATTTTCATGTTTGTCAATAAGATTCACTTCAAAAATTGGACAAAATTGATTATAATTTCATCATAAGTTTTTTTTAATACTAACTATTCTTTCAAATAGATAATTTTTTATAATTTCTTGTTAATGATTATTTTAGTAATTAAATTACTAATTGTTATATGTATTTTTTCAAAGTTTCGACTTTTATTTTACTTTTCAATCTTCCAAAAAAGAATTTTATATTTTTTTTCAATCTATGTAATTTAAGAATTTTTCCTTAAGCCATGTTTTTCCCTATTTTTCATGCTTTAATTTTTTGGGTATCTTTTTAAAGATAAACATAAGAAATATTAATAACTTTAAAAAAAAATTGATAAATTTATGAAATTAACCATGATATAAGCAATCACTAACATTGTAATTGATATATTGAATTCATAAAAAATATATTATTGTAATGATTCCAATATTAATGGTTCAAAGATTAATTATTATCCAAGATATATGTGTGTGTGTGTGTGGGTGGGTGTGTGTGTGATTACATTTATATAATACACTTAATTATGTAAAATAATATATTACATCCACATATTACTTTTAATTCACTATAATATCATGTTTTTTTCTTCAAAAATATAATATAGTTTATGATTATGATGGTTAACATCATCTAATGTACCATACTCACCATCTAACAAACATAAACATCATCTAAAATACACATAAAAAATTAACTAACATCATCTGAAATACACATCTACCATCACCTGTCAAACATGATAATGACCATCTAACATTCACATAAAAAATTAGGTAACATAATCATACATAAAGTACATCAATCAAAATTAACATACACATCTAAAAAAACACAACCATTACCTAATAACATCATGTACCATACACATCTAATAAACACAAACATTCACATCTAATATTGTCACCTACCATCATCTAAGATAAACATATTCTAATAATTACATCTAAAATCACCTCACATAATCTAATGTACCATCATCATCATCACCATCTAAAATACACATATAAAATTAAATAACATCATATAAAATACACATCTATCATCACCTATCAAATATTTTAAGCACCATCTAACATACACATAAAAAACTAGCTAAAACATCTAACACATATAAACAACATCTAGCATTAAAATCTAAAAATCACATCTAATGACAAAACACAAGCATTATCTAACATCATCATCACACACATCTAACAAGTATCATTTAACATACACATATAGAAAACATATCTAACATGAACTAACAATATACACATCAATACCAACATATAAATAAAGTACATCAACACGAGCATGAAAAATGCACCATATATATATATATATACATATATCAAACTCATGATACAGTATGTCAAATATACATCTCAAGTAAAATATCTCCTATAGCATATATATTTGGAACATCAAGAAATAGAGGTACCAATACCTCCACCAATAGATGCAAAGGCATTAGTACCTCCAGCAACCTGAGGAATCCTATCAATAATAGTCGAGTTCATGTCTGTAATAGAAGATGATGGATGATCATTTGTCAGTGGAGGAGAGGGTGGTCAATTGGTGTGTAATGGAGTCTATAGATATGGTGTTGGGTTTCCGTGTGTGGAGGAGAGGGTGGTAAGCCAATCAGTGGAGGAGGAGATGGCAGTCGTTCATCATGGTGAGGAGGATGAAGAGGAGCTGGATGAGACAAGGGTTCGTCGGATGAGTGAGGAGGAGAAGGATCTCTAGGAGATGGTACTTGGTCAACTAATTGAGGTGAAGGAGGAGGAGGAGATGGATGAGATGGATCCTAGTCAACTCGGTGAGGTGAGGGAGGAGGTGGAGGAGGATCTTGATGAGATGGTTCATGTTCAACTCGGTGAGGTGATGGAGGAGGTGGAGGAGGAGTTGGATGAGATGGTTCCTGGTCAAATCGTTGAGGAGGAGTTGGATGAGATGGTTCCTGGTCAAATCGTTGAGGTGAAGGAGGAGTTGGAGGAGGATTTGGATGAGATAGATCCTAGTAAACTCGGTGAGGTGATGGATGTGGTGTAGGAGGAGCTGGATGAGATGGTACCTAGTCAAGTTGGTGAGGTGTTGGAGGAGCTGGAGGATGAGCTGGGTGAGATGGTAATTTGTCAACTTGATGAGGTGATGGAAGAGTTGGATGAGATGTTTCCTGGTAAACTCAATGAGATGGTGGAGACAGTGGAGGAGGTGAAGGAGGAGGTGGAGAAGGAGGATGAACACCCTCATCGGATGGAGTAGATGAAGTCTCAATGTTATGGCCATCCCTCAATGATGCTATCAGCCTAGTAGCTTTGATGATATGATGTGTAAGAAGAATCATATAAATATAAAATTGAAATGGTGCGTAGTATGCATACAATGCTTCGATGTGTTCAATACATGACTAGCACCACCGCAGTCCATATATAATAATAGAACGCACTACCATAGCACTATTGGGTAGTCTCAGGATGGTGTCGGTGCATCCCTATTATGGAAGCACTGGTTACCACGTCATGGTTACCACGTAGTCCAGAGAGTCATGGTTACCACATAGACATTGAAGGAGATTAATTGGACATTTGTTGGCCAGAGAGTCATGGTTACCACGTAGTCCAAAAAATGAAAATTTTCCACCATTTGGAAAAATTCAAAAAGCAAGTACTGACAACTGACAAGAGAAATGCAAGTGAGAGGAGCATCGATGGCAGGGCGCCTTAAGGGGGAAAAGGTGGCACTGATGGCAAGGTGCCTTAAGTGGGGAAAAGGTGGCAACGATGCTTAAGAGTTCAAGAGCATTGTGAAATGGTAAAAATGAATAGTTCGAATGGAAAGTTTTTTTTGTTAGACCCTACTTCGGTGTGCCTGATACACGAATGCATTGGCCTATTTTGTTATGGGGTGCATCAATGGTTCTGTTTAATATAAACACACCATTATGTTATAGAAAAGTAAAAAAAAGGTGGGCACGCCATTTTAAATTCCTAATCCAATGCACTTCTATTTTTAACACATCAGTGCTCTCTCTTGGTTTCACGCACCAATGTTGTTGGTATATCTCAACGCACCGTATTTGTTGAAAAATATTAAACCTGTTTATGTGAATTTTTTTTAATTTTACTCGATTCGGTGTTGTAATACACATAGTGCACCGGTACTTTTGTTTGTATCTAGCACACCCTTTATGTTTTTTTTTAAATATATTATTTTTTGTGTATGTTTTTTGGGCTGGTTATGGTGCACTAAATTTATGTAGGCACCAGTGTTTTTATGGGTACTTATCACATCAGGTATGGTTACGGTGCATTCAATGTTTGTACGCATTGGGCCATATCCTGTTTTTAACACACCAATATTGTCATTTTTTTAAATATAACAATTTTTTCCTCATATCAGAAGGTGATTTTCGTGATTGGTACAACAAGTTTGTTCCACAACGATGCATCTATAAATGAGCCGCATTGGTTTGGTTTACGTTTAGGAAATCACTGATTAAAAACCTTTGCTAAAACCTCTGCTCGCTTGCATCCACTAGAAAACTATGCTATAAATGGATAGTTGGGCTCTTTTATTAGGGGCTTCCGCTATAACCCCTGCTAGAGGGCGTTCTCCTTGTAGTGTGGAGCCAAATATTTGAATATGTGCCTCACTAGTGATTAAATTTTAACGTTTACATATTTTTCAGATTGGAATCCTCATATACATTGTGAAATTTGGTGTGCACTAAAGAACAATTTATAGTGAATTATGTTGTTTATTTTTCAAAATAAAATATTAATTTTACTTAAATGGGCATGTGCAAGCTAATGAGGGTCACTTTTGGCGTGTTAGATGCAATAGAAAGCTGAAAAATCAGGCATCCCTCAACTGACTTGGTTTTTTTGAGATGCTTACACAAGATATCTTGCATAGAGTAAAAGAGATGAAACGTAGGAAATTGAATCACATTTCCGAATATATAACTTTTAAGTATTGAAAATTTACATAACTATGTCAAATTTTATTTTTTCTAACAGTCACTTTTTATTTTTTTGGAAAATGATAAGGTATATGTTTTTGTGGGTGCAACCTTTCACTGCCTAAATGATGGTTTCTGGCTAGAAAATATGGTATACATGTATAGAACCCATAGCACTAGTGCAGCGCTATTTTTCCAAAATTAAATGCTTAATTTTTATTTTTTTTAATTATGTAAGTGGGCAAACCTCGAGAACGGTACATCAAATGTGGGTGCAACCTTTGAAGGTCTTAATGTAGTTATTTTGACTTGGATTTTTTACATCATGTAGAGGTCGGTGTCCTCTGGTTCAGCATACACGTTTTTTTTAAAATGGTTGTGAAATGAAAACGTTATGGAATAAACACTAACAGTATGTTTTTTGACCAACGGAGTGATGACACAAGAAAATTAGGAAATAAATAGAAAATCTCAATATTTTTTTTAAAAAATTACATATTTGGAATCTGCATAAAAAATTCTATCTATCCCTAAAATTTCGTCACTAATGGTCAGGTGTGTCATGTTGTAAAGAGCGGTGGAAAACAAGCATACTCAGAAAAATACTGAAAATGTCAAATTAGCTATGGTCTAAAAATTCCTTTGCACAGGTTTGGTAAGTCCGAACCAGCCACATAGGATAGTGGTTGACACGCGGGCGTGGGAGGAGAGGGTGATTAGGCGCTACGGAATGCGCGCGCGTTATGTTTAAATTCAAATAACGAGTGCGCGTTATATTTAAATTCAAATTTTAGTGTGTTGGCGCTCAATGTTATAAGCAACGCGCTAGCGTTATGTGTGTGCATAACACACACGCGTTATGGTATTTAATAATGCTCGCGTGTTATAATCTTCACAAATTGATGTTTTGAAGCGTTAGATTGGGTGAGATAAAGATAACGATAATGAGGATGATGAAGATGAAGATGATGATGGTGATGAAAATGAAGATGATGACGGTGATGAAGATGATGATGGTGATGATGATGATGATGATGATGATGATGATGAATATCATGATGAAGATGATGATGATGATGATGGCGCAGATGATGATGAAGATGATGATGAGGATGAGGACGACGCGGATGATGATGATGATGATGATGATGATGACGCAGATGATGACGATGAAGATGATGGTGATGATGACCACAACGATGATGATGAAGATGACGATGAGGATGATGATGATGATGAAGATGGAGATGATGACGACGATGAGGATGATGATGATGATGAAGATGGTGTGAGTATTTTGATCACAGAAGATCGAGGAGCTATGGAGAACCTCACAAAATCGAATTAGTTTGCAAAAACTGTGGAAAAACTTGAAAAAAGAGATAAATTTACACACAATGTATGCTCAAATCTTTGATTAACTGACTGTCTAACCTGTGAAAATGTTAGTAACAGGTTTTTATTACATTCATGAGAAAATCGAGAGCATTAGGTGGCTCAAGCTGAGTGTACAAGTCATCAATGCCAAATTGGCCTCAATCCCCCCTAGGTGGGTCCAACTCAATCCCAATCACCCCAAACAGCTACAAATTCTGGTGTGGAGGTGGCTGAAGCATGCTGAGTCATTAATTAGCTCAAGGCAGGCGTGGGTGAGCAAATAGAGGAGGTTTGGGGGCCCAAGGGAGCATTAAATGCTCCAAATCTAGCCAAAAGTGGGCAAAAATCCACCCTAGCGCCCTTGGTCAACTAAATTCCCCAAAACAAGGAGAGAGGGCGCACCAGCAATAAATGAGGGCGCACTTGTGGACAAAACTGGAGGCTGGGTGAACTGGTTTGCTCAGAAGTGGGTGTGAACACTCTCAAAGTGGGTTTTTGACCAACTATAGTCACTTAATCCAAAACATGGTTTAATTAAGCACATGGATAATTAAAATTTATGGATTATGGTACTAAGTGTGGTTACTGTTCTAACACCCCCCCTTAACCATAACTTTGTACATCTCATGAAAGATAAGTGGGAGGCCTTGGCAACAAAGGCTCAAGTCACCTCAATACAAACAGAAATTTTATTTGTCCATATGAACCGAGGAAAAGAAGTAAAACCTCATGGGATAAAAACTTCCCTCAAAAATGGACATGGGGCTGAACCTGCAATTAAATTGCAGCAATCACCATCCATCACTCACTCCAAGAAAAGATCTCAAGTAAGTGAAGGTCTTCTCTGTAAAGCACTTGGTGAAAATATCAGCAGTTTGCTCGGTGGATGGGCAATACTGCAGTGAAATCACCTTGTCATGCACCAAGCCCCGAATGTAATGCATGTGGATCTCAATGTGCTTTGTTCTTTGCCTCTGTACTGGATCAGTAGATATCTTGATGGCACTTTGATTATCCACCCAAATATTGGTTGGAGAATCAATAGCAACACCAAACTCCCGAAGAATGCCTTGCAACCAAACACACTGTGTGGCTGCGTTCACTGCTGCCCTGTACTCGGCCTCTGCTGATGAAAGAGAAATTGTATGCTGTTTCTTACTTGACCAGCAAATAGGACCTTCAGCAAACATAAACACAAAACCTGAAGTGGACTTTCTATCGATGGGATCTCCCGCCCAATCGGAATAAGAAAATCCAGCTAGTTGAAGTGAAGAACCAGCTGCATAGTGTACCCCGAAGCTATTAGTTCCTTGGACATAATGAAGGATTCTTTTGGCTGCCTTCCAATGGATCTCATGTGGCTGCTGCATATACCTTGCTACAGCACTTACAGCATAAGACAAATCAGGTCTTGTATGTGTAAGGTACAGCAAACTTCCAACTAGCTGCCTATAGAGTGTGCAATCCACCACCGGAGAGTCTTCAAATTCACCTAGTTTTATGCCTGAAAGGAATGGGCACTTGGATGCCTTACATTCAGCCATTTTGAACTTGAATAACAGGTCTGAAGCATACTTAGATTGACTCAGCAAAATACCTCTCTCAGATTGCTCAATTTCCAAACCCAAAAATTCCCTTAGCAATCCTAGGTCGCTCATGGCAAATTCACTGTGCAAAGAAGCTTTAATTGAGCCAATTTGTTTGGTGCAGCTCCCTGTAATTAAGAGATCATCAACATACAGTACAATGACCTGAAAATTACCATCACAATGCTGCAAATAAACATTTGGATCAGACTTGCATCGACAGAAACCAATTGAGAGCAAAAAAGCATCCATTTTGGCATACCAAGCCCTAGGGGCTTGCTTGAGTCCATAGAGTGACTTCTTCAACCTGCATACAAGTGTGGGATCCTCTTGGAATCCTTCAGGCTGCTGCATATATATCTCTTCCTGTAGCTCACCATGCAAGAATGCACTTTTGACATCCATGTGGTGAACTTTCCAACCTTTACTAGCTGCCATGGCTAGAGCTAGTCTAATTGAGTCCATCTTTGCAACCGGTGCAAAGGTCTCTGTATAATCCACACCATGGATTTGTGAGTAGCCCTTAGCCACTAACCTAGCCTTATATTTCAGATCATAACCATCAGCAACAGGTTTGGTTCGAAAAATCCACTTACATTGCACTAGTTTCCTCTTGGGAGGAAGAGGCACCAAATCCCATGTTTTGTTCTCTTGCAGAGATTGGAATTCTTCTTGCATTGCTGCCCTCCACCTTGGATCATGATGAGCTTCCTGATATGATGTTGGATCAGATCCAATCATCATATAACAGTGATCAGCAAGCTCACTCTCATTTGAAAAGGAAGCATTGATTGTTTGGGATCTAGTCTTCCTAGGCTCTTGGGGATTGCCTGCCAATTCACCTGCAACTTCTATGATTTTTTCAGCCCACTTGGGCCTTGATGGTGACTCATGTACAGCAATGTCATCTTCAGCTATGTCATCTTCAGCAATATCAGAAAAATCAGAGGAAGAATCATCACTAATCTCATTGAGGTGTGGAGGAGAGGAGCTTTCCCCCGGTGCAAGCTCAAAATCTGGAATTGGTTCTTCTTCGAATTGCACACTTCTCTCAATGAAAGTTTTAAGTGTGGATGTGTCAAAGAGCTTATAGCCCTTTGTGTCCTCACCATAACCAACCATGATACATTCCCTGCTCTGTGGCTCCAAATCCTTCCTCTTTTCTGATGGAATTCGAGCCCATGCTCTAGACCCAAAAATCCTGAAATTTGACACATTTGGTTTTTGGCCAAACCATGCCTCATAGGGGGTTTTTCCTTTGACTGATTTGTGAAAGGCTCTGTTTTGAATATGAGCAGCACAATTGATGGCTTCAGCCCATAGCTTAGGGCTTAGATCCCTAGCTTCAATCATGCAAGTAGCCATCTCCTTGAGAGATCTATTCTTCCTCTCTGCCACACCATTTTGCTGAGGTGTGTAGGGGATTGAATGTTGCATTTGGATGCCACATTCCTCACAAAGGTGCTGAATGTTATTATTCACATATTCCTTTCCATTATCAGTCCTAAGGATCTTTATCTTATGACCACTATGGTTCTCCACTAGGGCTTTCCAAATCTTCAGTTTCTCAAACACTTCTGACTTCAATTTAAGGAAGTAAACCCAGCAGAATCGAGAGTAGTCATCTATGAATGTAAGTACATACCTTGATCCACCATATGATGGAGTGGGAAGAGGACCAATGAGGTCTGAATGTACCAATCCAAGTGGTTGAGTGGCTCTCCTTGCCATTCCCTTCTCATAGCTGCGCTCAGGATGCTTTCCAACTACACACCCAATGCATGCACCATTCGATGATCTGATTTCTGGAAGCCCTTCCACCATCTCGTCCCTGTGCAATTGCTGGAGATATTTGTAGTTCATGTGGCCAAATCTTTCATGCCATAACTTGGAGGTCTCGTTGGCATGAGAGACAAGAGCATGGTCACTAGAATTTGGAATGAAATTTGAGAATTTATACATTCTCTCATCATGATCTGCATACCCTACTGCCACAACTTGATTTGAGGAGATTTCTGAGATTTCTACCAAATCTGGAGTGAATGTCACTCTCTTGGCTTCTCCTGTATGGGTCATTTGATAGACTGATAGCAAATTTGCAGCCAATGAAGGTACATAGAGCACATCACTGAAATAGCCATGCTCCATGTCAATCCTTCCAATCCCCTTGGTTTGGAGTTCTGAATCATCTCCCATTCGAACTGTTGGGCCACCATTCGAATGCAAAGAGGAGAAGAGCTCTCTGGATGAAACCATATGTCTGGAAGCTCCTGAATCAATGATGAAGGATGAGGGATTCGAAGTAACTGCTACCAAAGCATGACACTTCTCCTTATTGTCAGGGTTTGAGGTGCTCTCTTTCTTCCTTGCGCCCTCAGGGACTGGGATGTTGTTCTTCTCCAGCAGCTGCGCCATTGAGTCAATGGTTTTCTTCATACATGAGCTCTCTGGATGCCATCCCCTATGACAATAGGTGCATTTGGTCTTTTCCTTTCCCTTCTTGTCCTTCTCCTTTGACAGATTCGAACCCCCATCTGCAGACTTGGTCTTGTCAAACTTCCTCTTCTCTTGCTGCTTCGAATT
>BSBM01000500.1:7885000-8125000 GCA_027924585.1 Larix kaempferi | reverse complement strand
TGAGCACACCTCTAGGATCTATTTTCTTAGTATTGCTCATTGTGGTCATGGGGAATTCACGCAATCAAAAAAGGAAATCGGCAAGGAAAGAGAAGCCTCAAGAAACCATGGAAGAAGTTAGAGAAAACAAAAGATTGGACATGTGGAATCGAAGGCATTCCATGGAAACTCATCCAATTCCAACCGTAGATGATGCCACAGTTGTTCCTACCCATCCACCTCAAGAAATACAAAGAAATTCACTAGAGGGGCCCTCAATTTCAACAACATTTGATGAACAAGCACCCCATCGCACTAGTGAAGAAGTAAGACGTAGGTTCTCATCGGGTGATGTTTCAATTCCCACATCAAGTCAACCTCAAAATATGGTAGTGGATGACTTGTTGGGTAGTGGTTATACAAGCGATGAAATTATAGAGGCATTGAGTGGAGGATTGACAATGGAAGAAGCAAATATTATGGAGACCGTCCAAGAGAATGAAATACAAGGGGCTCCTATGGAAACGCTAGAGCGTCTTGGTGATGGTGTACATGCTCCAGTTCCAACACCCTTACCTCCACTAGCAACTGCACGCTGAAGAACTCTGAGACATATACAAGTTGATGAAACTCTCATTAGTTCACTTGAAGGTACGTTGTCTACACGTTCTATTTCTTATCAAACTCAACAAATACTTGATAACTTTTTTGATTCTAAATGTGATGGGGACAAGTGCAAATTATTTTTATCATTGTTGAAATCTAGGCATATGACTGTTGTTAGAAGAACATTAGGGATAAAGATGGCCAAAAAGTTAGAACCAAGTTCTCATATCGTTAAAAGTTTAGTAGATGCATTTAGTACAATTGGAAAGAAATCTCGCTCAAAGGATTGCAATGCGGCTCGTCGTGTGTTGTCACAATCAATCATTAACAAAAGCACTAGGGCACTTCGTTTTCTTAAACCTACATCCAAAATTGTTAATTTGAATGTGAAGACACTTCGTAGGTATTGTGTTAGAAGAGAACAACTTGAAACTGGTCAAACAGATGTTTGGGCCTTCATTGGCAAGTTTCCATGCTCTTATATGAAGCTCATTGATGCGGTAAAGGGATTAATGCAAGCTTTTTGGCATGACAACACTAGACCTTCTTCCAACCAAAAAGATGTATTAAAATTGAGAAGGGGTTCAAAGGATCGTGAACCACACATTAAACATTTTTTTGATATGACACAAACAGAATTATATGAGAGATTTAGGAATGAACATAACGAACTTGACTTGGGCCAAAGATCATTTGAAAAATGCAAAGCATGGTATGTTAAAATAAACACAATTTGTAACACATGTTGTTGTCAATACCACATTGAGTATGGTTACTATTATGACACATATACATATATTTTTCGTGTATTGCATGACACTCTTGTGCAGGAATGCTCAGCTGCATTACCACCAATTCCATCTAGAGACTTTATTCATAGCATTTTGTGTAGTAGGCCAAACGATTGCACATTTTATCAAAAAACTTGCATAGATGGGACATGCCTAGGGTGTGGTGGATTCACCTTATTGGAAAAATGCATACATGTGACCGATGAGCATGAAATTGGGAGGCAGGAGGTGAAATTGCAGTCATTCAAATATGTCACATATGATATTGATGGAGGGAACGAAAGAAAAAAAATACAATTGGTCACTTCTCAGGTTGGTAATGAGCTATTGGATACTATTTTTTCTTCAGATTGTAATTTCATATGTAACAATCTATTGATATAATGTCTTTATTGTTGATATACCAGGTACGGGTTTGCGACTTCATGGAGGAATTCTTTGAAAAGACACAACAATACGTAAAGCATGTGCATGTGGCTCGTTGGCAAGATGAACAATTTAGAATGTGCAGGGATACATTTCCTATTGGGACTATCCTGTCAGTGGTCGATTTTGCGGAAAACTACACTCTTCAACCGCAAAATGAGATTCAGAGTCAATACTATCACTCGTACCAGGTCAACCTAATGGTCCATATCACTTATAGACATGGGGTAGATAGTACTGAAGACAACAGGGTTATATTGAAGGAGTATCACTTCTACATAAGTGATGACAGGTGTCACGACTTGGCTTTTGTACAACACAGCTTTCAAATGTTCTACAATCACTTGAAGGATAACAGTATACGGATGGAACAACATTGGATTTGGTCTGACGGTTGTGCAAGGCAATTCAAAAATGCTCGTGTCTTCCAATGGTTGTGTATGCTCCACAAAAGGCACAAGGTGCCACATATTTGGAACTATTTTGAGACCAGACATGGAAAAGGTGAACATGATGGAGCAAGTGCGTTCATAAAGACTGCATTACGCAGGAAAGAAATGAAGTTCACAGATGGACCTATCATCCGAAATGCAAAAACCATCGTTGAATGGTGTGCTTCAGTCATGGGGGAGGGATCAAGAAGGTAGGAAGATCACTCAACCAGGAAAGCACATGTGGTTAGATATTTTTGGGAGGTGGTGGATGTAGATCATTCATAGTTATATGAGTGCAAGACCATCCAAGGAACTCATGCATTTCATTCAGTTAGAACGTCGGACAATGCTATACTTGAAATGTGGACAAGGAAACTGTCATGTTTTTGTTCTCCATGCAGTAGTGGTGAATGGGACAAATGTGAATCCATGGATTGGGTTGACAGCTGGGACCGTGTATCACTCCCCATTGGTCCACGGATAGCTACAGAATTATCCCAGTTGGAGGAGGACCAATCAAGTATTTCACCAGACTATGACCACATATCAGATCTCATACAACCAGGTTCGATTAATATTTTTATATTTTTGATAACTAGTTGTGTCTAATTAGCTGTGTATATTTTTTATATTTTTGACAACTAGTTGTGTCTAATTAGTTGACTAAAACATTGGAACTATATTTTCTCCAGGTCACATATATGCAGTGGTCACCCCAAGACGCAATGCATGGTGCACTGACTATTGGCTAGCACGTTGCTTAGAGGGGAAGCAAACCCTAAATGTCCCATTGCGGGACTCTGAGGGAGTTGATTTTTCGGGTCGATGGTTATAAAGGGAGAATATTTGAACCAGGTTTCCCACTCAGCAAATAGAAAAGGGTATACATATGAAGATTATAGACCAGGTGGGATTGTATACCATTATACACACTTAGTTATTGGCACAAACCTCCAGCTGCAAACAATTCCAAGGAAGAACTCATCAAAGGCACGATACTTATTGCCTTATTCCGAGCACGAGATGTTACAACAAACCATTGGTATTCGAGGTGATCCTAATGGTCTAGTCGAATGACCATAGGTAGGTAATCTGGTACGTGGTTTGCTTGTTTTATTGTGTATTATGTTATAGGTATGTGGTGTACATGTATGCTATGATTTTGTTCCGTGGTCTCATTGAGTATTGACATTAATATTTTGACTATTGCAGCCATACATTGATAGCTTGATAGATTCATAAATTGCATAGAATTGGTACAACTTGATAGATTGAACAAGTTTCGTAATCATCATCATCATCAGGATCATCATATTCATCACCACCACAACCACCACCTTCATCATCATCATCATCATCATCATCAACATCTTCATCATCCTCACCACCACAATCTTGATCATCATCCTCATCATTATCATAGTAAACCATCATCATCGTCATCATCACGATCATCATTCTCATCACCCTCATCATCAACAACTTCATCATCATCACCACCATGATCATGATCATCATCCTCATCATCCTCACCCTCATCCACATCCTCACCATCATCATGATCATCATTCGTCAACAAGTGCCCGACGGATGATTTTGCAAAGTTGACCCCCGTGTCCAAAAATTGCACACTCCCTCACTGAGCAAAACCCTAGTTTCCAAGATGGACCTACAAGGTGACACCTGGGCCATGGGACCAGAGGGGAGGGGCACCCATAGTGCTGTCCCGATGTCCTGAATCCAACGGCGCCAATGGTTCGTCAATCCAAGCCACGGTCTTCATTCTATGGCTCGTTCCGTCTCGCATCCAAAAGGGCTTCAGGGACACCTGCTGGATACCTGTCGGGGCCATAGAACTCCAACCGTGCAACAAAAACAAGTGTGTCTAGGATGGTTCCAGCTAGGAATGCTAGCCACAAGTGCCCGGTGGATGATTTTGCAAAGTTGACCCCCATGTGCAAAAATTGCACACTCCCTCACTGAGCAAAACCCTAGTTTCCAAGATGGACCTACAAGATGACACTGTGGCCATGGAACCGAAGGGGAGGGGTACCCCTAGCACTGTCCCGACATCCTGAATCCAATGGCGCTGATGGTTTGTCGATCCAAGCCACGGTCTTCATTCTATGGCTCATTCTGTCTTGCATCCAAAAGGCCTTCAGGGACACCTGCTGGATACCTGCCGGGGCCATAGAACTCCAATTGTGCAACAAAACTGGGTTTCGGGGATACATGCAAGTGTGTCTAGGATGGTTCTAGCTGGGAACGCTAGCCACAAGTTCCCGATGGACAATTTTGCAAAGTTGACCCCCATGGGCAAACATTGCACACTCCCTCACTGAGCAAAACCCTAGTTTCCAAGATGGACCTACAAGATGACACCATGGCCATGCGACCGGAGGGGAGGGGCCCCCCTAGCACTATCTTGACGTCCTGAATCCAACGGCACCAACGGTTCGTTGATCCGAGCCACGGTCTTCATTCTATGGCTCGTTCTGTCTCCATCTTTGAAACTAGGGTTTTTCTCAGTAAGGGAGTGTGCATTTTTTTCCCACGGGGATCAACTTTGTAAAATCGTCCACCGGGCACTTGTGGCTAGAGTTCATAGCTGGAACCATTCTAGACACACCTGCATGTCTCCCTGGAACCCGGTTTTGTTGCACAATTGGAGTTCTATGGCCCCGGCAGGTATCCAGTAGGTGTCCCTGAAGGACTTTTGGATGCGAGATGGAACGAGCCATAGAATGAAGACCGTGGCTCGGATCGATGAACTGTCAATGCCATTGGATTCAGGACATCGGGACAGTGCTAGGGGTTCCCCTCCCCTCTAGTCCCATGGCCATAGTGTCATCTTGTAGGTCCATCTTGGAAACTAGGGTTTTGCTCAGTGAGGGAGTGTGCAATTTTTGCCCACGGGGGTCAACTTTGCAAAATCATCCACCGGGCACTTGTGTCTAGCGTTTTCAGCTGGAACCATCCTAGACACACCTATATGTCTCCCCGGAACCTGATTTTGTTGCACAATTGGATTTCTATGGCCCTGGCAGGTATCCAGCAGGTGTCCCTGAAGGCCTTTTGGATGCGAGACGAAACGAGCCATAGAATGAAGATCGTGGCTCGGATCGACGAACCGTCAGCGCCGTTGGATTCAGGACGTCGGGACAGTGCTAGGGGTGCCCCTCCCCTCCAGTCCCATGTCCACGGTGTCATCTTGTAGGTCCATCTTGGAAACTAGGGTTTTGCTCAGTGAGGGAGTGTGCAATTTTTGCACACGGAGGTCAACTTTGCAAAATCGTCCGTCGGGCACTTGTTGACGAATGATGATCATGATGATGGTGAGGATGTGGATGAGGGCGAGGATGATGAGGATGATGATCATGATCATGGTGGTGATGATGATGAAGATGTTGATGATGAGGGTGATGAGAATGATGATCGTGATGATGAATATGTTGACGATGATGATGATGATGAAGATAATGGTTCACCATGATGATGATGAGGATGAGGATTATGAGGATGATGATCATGATGGTGGTGGTGATGACGATGAGGGTGATGAGAATGATGATCGTGATGATGAATATGTTGACGACGATGATGATGATGAATATAATGGTTTACCATGATGATGATGATGATGAATATAATGGTTTACCATGATGATGATGAGGATGAGGGTGAGGATGAGGATGAGGGTGAGGATGAGGAGGATGAGGATGAGGATGAGGATGAGGATGAGGATGAGGGTGAGGATGATGAGGATGATGAGGATGATTATGAGGATGAGGGTGAGGATGATGAGGATGATGATGAGGGTGAGGATGAGGGTGAGGATGATGAGGATGAGGATGAGGATGAGGGTGAGGATGGTGAGGATGATGAGGATGAGGATGAGGGTGAGGATGATGAGGATGATGAGGATGATGAGGATGAGGATGAGGGTGAGGATGATGAGGATGATGAGGATGAGGATGAGGATGAGGATGAGCATGAGGATGAGGATGAGGGTGAGGGTGAGGATGATGAGGATGAGGATGAGGATTAGGATGAGGGTGAGCATGAGGGTGAGGATGAGGGTGAGGATGATGAGGATGAGGATGAGGATGAGGATGAGGATGAGGATGAGGGTGAGGATGATGAGGATGAGGATGAGGATGAGGGTGAGAATGATGAGGATGATGATGAGGATGAGGGTGAGGGTGAGGATGATGAGGATGATGATGAGGATGAGGATGATGAGGATGATGAGGATGAGGATGAGGGTGAGGATGAGGGTGAGGATGAAGAGGATGATGATGATGATGATGACAATGATGGTGGTGGTGGTGTTGAAGATGATAATGACGATTATGATGATGGTGGTGGTGGTGGTGATGAAGATGATGATCATGATGAAGATGATGATGATGGCGATGATGAAGATGATGATGAGGGTGAGTATGGTTAGGATGAGGATGATGATTACAAAACTTGTGGAACTTATCAAAACAAACATAGGACCATGAACATCTTATTTTCATTCATCAATACAACATTATCAAGGAATATCATTAAACTAGTTAGGTATTTCATTTTCCATGGATTCTAGATGATTACTTTTGCATTATGACAGGTGGAAAATGGACATATGAAAGAGGTAAAGCACAAACTAGTGTCTTACATACTAGGGTTTAGTGAGGATAGGGTTTATATCTTCAACGATATTATGAGAGTGAATTCATGACTAGCTATTGGTTAGCATATTTTAACAAAATAGGGTATATTTGTTACATATATTTGAACATATGTACATGAAGGCCCAATGAATTTTATTACACTTTAGTTATGCATTCCTTGCCATTTGATTGAACTGCATAGATGCTCATGTACGCATAGTTTGATGAAATAGAATAGCATTGATGAAATGTGTAGCATCTATTGGACTTCCTCTTACTGTCTGAAAATGTCATAGGATTACATTGATGGTATGCGTAGCATGTTACTATTATGACAGAGGTTGTTTCCTTGCAACCATAATCATGATCAATGGGTATGAACCCTTGGAGTTGACAAAAAACACAATTTTAAATTAGATATCAAATTAACATGCATGTGCTAAGTTCATTGAACTGTTGAAAGATATTATTAGTTTTTTCCATTAAGATAATGTTTTCATAACACAATGGTGAGATGTTACGTGATCAATGCAATAAATGTAAGAGAATAAATATTGCTTGAAATGTAATTTTATAAATTTCAATAGCATAATTTATCAATTTCTGGAAGAGATGAATCATCACAAGCACAAGTCGAAACTCAAGAGAAAATATGGAATATATTGATGGTCGAATGTTTGTAATACAAAATATGGGAAAGTAGTTGGCCCTCAAATGGCCTGTCAATGTACATGTATCCCTAAGTACAACAATGTGTACATGTATGTCAAAATACATCTATCCAAGACTATGCAACATCAAAAATCAATCTTTCTCTTGTTTTTCCCTGACTTTCCTCTATCGACCATCTCCCTGGGATCGCTCGGCATCTCAAAAGTCTGCAAAAAAAAATTATTTTTATCAAATAACTGCACTAATACCCTACCATCAACAAACTTTAAAAATTAACTTACGGCCAAATTATTTATGACAAACACTCACCAAGTCCTCATGGGGTATAGATGTGAGCGGTGTGCTCATGGAAGGCATCTCTATAGTTGTGCTCTGCAAATAAAAGATCATATCTCAATTAATTCAGCAATTCAACATTGATCAACGTGTTTCAGTAAATTGAATAAAAAAACTTGGTCATTAATTAACATCTCACCGCAAGAGGAGACCCGGTCAGAACCATGGATTGACCAGAGGGGTCGAGCAGTACTGCCGCTAATGGCTACAATCACCAAATGGAGAAATAATTAGACATGCATGAATAAACAATATAGTAACATGGTTAAATACTATGCATTGTGATTGTCTAAATAGTTACCTCCGTATGACTCATGGCTATTGTAGATGTGGCATTGATTGTAGCATCAATGACCTTTGTTAGGTCAGGGGTAGATAGATCTCTCGTCTGTCTGCTATAGAGGACATCCACATTCTTTCCAGGAGTGGAGCCTCTCTTGTACACTTGTCCCTTTTGCACGTTGGGACTACGGGGAGATCGACCTGCTGACAGTCTCGAATGTATATCTGCTAGTGGCTACAATCACCAATAATGACATAGTTAGAAATGCATTGGTCAATGGAATAGCATGTATTAACAAACTAAAAATGATGAAATACATACCGATATACTATATACGTCAATCAATTCTAAGAAACGGTCTGCCGCCCATTGTGTCTCCGTGGGCACGCTATCGATTGTATTCCCACTAAGGGGGGGCTCACTAGATGAAATCACTTCCATCTGATGGGGATCTACAACCTGCAATTTAGAAAATTGTAAATATTAGATCGTGTAGCAATGATTAAGTAACATGTGATAAAAAAATAACATGTGTTGAAATAATGTCATGTTGAAATAGTTACCTCAGCATGAGATGTTGTCGCTGAAGGTATGACACCATCTTGTAACTCAAAAGGTTCTACTACATGAGCCTCTTGGCCCTCATGCCCTTCTTGTGGAAACTACAAGTTTTAAAATCATTAAAAATATTAGCAATCTATATATGTGTATAGTAAGGAAAAATAATTTACAAATGACACTAAATTGTTAACTGGATCTACTCATGTACTAAAATAATGTCATGTTGAAATAGTTACCTCATTGTGAGTTGTTGTCACTGAATGTATGGCAACATCATCATCATCATCATGCAGTGCTGGTGCATGGGCCTCTGGACTATGCTCAGCATCATCAGTGCAAAGTTCTTCAACCCCGTGCCCTTCTTCCAGTAACTACAAGTTTTAAAACCATTAAAAATATTAGCAATCTCTATATATGTGTATAGTAAGGAAAAATAATTTTAAAATGACACTAAATTGTTAACCACTTACTTACCTGTGTGAAATACCCAGTAAAGGTATCATCTGTTTGGACAAGACCAAAGCAAGGATGGCCGCACACTGTGCATGGGTGGGGCTGATGGTTGTGCTCATGCTGTGTAGGTGCAGTGCCACTATTAGATGCTCCCCGACCACTAGAAGGTGGTGGCTCTACCCCATCGGGAGGTGGTGGATCTACTCCACCGACAGGTGGCAGCCCTACTCCACCCATGGATGGTGGCTCTGATGGCCCTACCTGGTCCGTACCATGAAGATACATGCTATGGAAAACAACCGCCTGTGCCAACAGTAGGAATGACTCTTGTGCCTCTGGCAGTAACTGATGTGCAGGCAACACATTTGGCTTGGGTAGCTTCCGACGAGGTGGAGCTACTGGGTGATTGGGATCTATGTGCCTCGCATTGGGACGTTGCTGAGGCATCTCCATCCCAACACCCTGGTACTCCAAGATATCAAAATAGTTAACATGCTTCCCCAGCACAAACTCTGCGTACATCTTTCTCAAAAAATACAAAGGCATTTCCCTATTGTTGTGTGGTGGTGCATCAAACACCATGTACCATCGGTCCATCCAGATATCTATGAATGGTTGATATGTACACCACTCAATAGAAATGTTCCTTTTGTTTGCATTAGGGACTTCACCATTCCATGGATCTCTAAACAGGGATAATATTTGTTCTTTTAAGATTTTCAACTTCTTGACTTCTCTATAGCTAATTCCATCTGCATATTGTTGCCTCTTTCTTTCTCTGAAAGTGGTAATATCTTGCAAAGCACCATTAGACCTACTAAAGGTCTTTATCATTGCATCCAAATTGGATGCAAGCATAACATGCCTCTCATCAACAATAGTAATTGAGGCTCGAATTTCTCTGAGCCTCTGAATCTCTCTTTGGATGTCAATGTGGGCATCCATGGTCATCACTGCAAATAAAAAATAAAAATAAAAATCATTAGAAACATATACATGTGCTATAATGACATCTCTCAAAAATGAAAAATGTACAAACTTTGTGCAAGAACGAATACATTACAAACATAAATATCATGTCAGGCATACATTACAAACATAAATATCATTTCATATGACCATTGCAAGCATACATTATGGGTTATTGAGGGCATAAGGGTGGAGACCATGCAGGAATAAAGACAATGATGATGTGGCAAAGATATGTATCTTTATTAGTTAAACCGGGGCAGCCTATTGATGGACAAAATGAATACATGCTGGTAGAATGATGAAGAGATGACTAAAGATATGGGCATAATGTTGTGATGTGCATATGGACAGTGTAAAGTGTATGAATGGAGATATGGCAGTAGATTGATATGACATGAATAATGATGACATAATGAAGATGTACAATATGCTGATGTGTTGCTAGTGTACAAACTAAGATGCTGATGATATGTATGGACAGAATGAATTCATGATTATTGGGGCTACATACGATGAACAAAATGTTGATCTAGGGAAGCATGAAATAGGGACATAATGCTTGCTTGGGTTATGAAAATTAATGATAATCAGAATGATGTTATAAACAGATATGTTGGGTGACAATGATGATTGATGTGATCAGTGAGCCATTGTGTCTAACAGGGTGGATGTAAAATTCATTAAAATTTTAAGTTTTGGCATTTGATTTACAAATATTTTTAGGTGACAGTGATGATTGATGTGATCAGTGAGCCATTGTGTCTAACGAGGTGTATGTAAAATTCATTAAAATTTTAAAATTTTAAGTTTTGGCATTTCATTTACAAATATTTTTAGATTAGGGCAACATAACAATTTATAAACTTAATGATGAGATGAGGCAACGATTTAGATGCTTACCTTTCCAATCGTTCTTGCAAGATGAATTTGGGATTGTTGAGCCTCCAAATCTCCTCGGTTGAGGTTCTCCAATGCGTTTTGGGAAGGCAAGATCGCTCGAGCGTTCGCGTTTGGGTAGCACAATGGATAAAACAGTGTCGCGGCCCGCGGCACTTTTTTTTTTGTTATATTAACCATAACGCTCGAGCGTTATTGGGAATCCCATCCTTCAGGTTCGACAGGTGGAGACCATGTTGAGTGGTCAAAATCCTTTGAAATAAAGAATTAAATGTCTACTCTTGAATGGGATCGAACCCTCTGATTCCTAAATCTTTCAAATATCATATAATAATACGCATATTTTCGTTTATTCATTTACACGTGCAAGCAATCATAACAACTACATATTTCAGTGTTTGTACCTAAATAATAATATTAAATGACATCTTCATGATATATATTCTTTTTTCACAAGAGTCTTCATGATATGTATTCATTTGCATATACAAGTAGTGAGTGCATTTTAAAATGTTGATTCTTAAACGAAGATCATACATAAATATTCTATTATATAGAAATATTCTTTATATGTATACACAATATTTTTTTTTAAACCTATTTAGAGCATGCTTAATCCTTTGATAAGTATTCATAATAATATCATTTATTCTTTCTACTTTCAGAAATTAGGAAAATATATTAGTTTATTTTCTTGTAGAAACTTAACTATATTTTCTTGAAATATTAAGATGACAACTGTCATCATTAACTAGCTTTTTTGTGGCTTTCCACTCATCCGTCTTTGGATTCTGTTGCTTTATCATATAGTTGTGTCATAGCCTTCAGTCTTCTAAGTATGCACATTCAACACTATACTCAACTCACACTTTTGGAAAACAAAACAATACTCAATAAGTTTACTAGTTAACCTTGGTCTTGGTATTGACTGGTAAACCCATAAACACAAGTTAAACCCATAAACACACAAGTAAAATAATCAATAAAGATTAAAATATAATTCGACATTTTCATCATAATAAAGCACAAACACCAATGTCAACGAGCATAATGTTGTCTCCTGTAATAAACTTTTGCATAGTTCTTCATATATCATTCGACATTTTCATAATAATAAAGCACTTATAAGAAGTTTGCAACATTTGGAACGTATTATATTAAAGCACCCACATTGTACTAATAGTCGCAGGCATCACTGGCCAATGCACAATAGAATACTCAGAAATTACCAAAACCAATTACAGCGCTTCAGTTCCAAATCCATCCCTCAAAATTTGGCTTCACAATAGGAAGCGAGGCAAGTCACAAATAGAACCGTATCAGTGAGATTCAGAAGTATCTCCCTTATCTTCAATTTCATGCTTTATTTCGATTTGCTTGCCTTCCTTCCTTTCCAATTCCCTGTAGATTCTGCTTTTAATATTTTCAACAGGCACCACAGGGAGGCAGGCAGCAACTCGGTACTCCGCATCAGACAAATACTGAACCCCATAATTATACTTCTCAACACAATAAGCACTGGGAGGAATAAGCGCCTCTACAAGCTGGGGAACAAATGGAAACCGACGAAGCGTGTACCAAGCCAACAGGCACGAATTCTCTGCAACAGGTTCATACCTGTTATACAAGTTCTTGGCCGACGGTTCAGATTTGGAATACAAAGTCTTCGCCATTTCCTTACTCTTTTCCACTACTCCAACTTGTCGAACATCGGTTACGACAGATCTGGCAACTTCGGGTGCCCTTTTTGCCACCCCATAAATTTTACAAGTCCATGATTTAAGTGTTTGGGGCACACAACTGTCAAGCTTATCGATCACATTACCCACCTGTGAAAAAACCAAAAAAGAAAATGACAAACCGCCCTGATTGAATGACAGAACCCAAATGAAACCCTATTTTTCTTAAACTGGCTAATTTAATGACAATGCACCCAAATAAAACGCTTGGTTGCTTTTCTTTTAGTAAATTTAAGGAGAAAGAAACCAAGCTAGGGTTTGATGATTGGAAGGCTAAGGCGGTCGGCCTACCTTTTTATCTACGAATTGCAGAATTTCGAAAGGCCTTCCCTCGACCTTCTGGTAGACGGGCATGACAAAAGGCTTAACAGCTCCCTCCATGGCATAAACCCCTTGTTTTAGAGGCCCCGAATTCTCTCTGGCATACCCGTAGAGACTAGAAAGACGAGCCGTGGCCTTCTGAGTTGCATCCTGGAAAAATCCCGGGTATCTTAGCCCTTCCTCCCCGTCATTCTGCACAACCAAAAGATCCTTCCGTCAGCTATCACAATGAATAATGCCTGCATGTTACTGTATTCAATTGAAAAAAATGCATGTAAAATATGTGCAAAAGGGAAACTGCTAAACTTCACGAAACCTGGCAATTCAACTGAGACGACATGGCTGGACCACGAAACAGATGAATCTGGTAGAAATATTTCCTGGTAAGGCTAGTAATCGAGATCCCCGCCGCGAAAGAGATAAATATTCTGAGCCACTACAGTGTAATATTCTGCGATGAAAAAAGTGGACGAGTGGCAACAAGGGTATATATAGAGGGAAGAAGGAAAGTTAAAGTACATGTGACAAGTGTAAGATGCCAGCCCACCGAATACCGATCTCCGCCAATCTTGGCCGACATCACATGTTAATTCATTGAATATTCATTCCGGGGCCACGGACTTATTGCTAGGGGCAAACCGCTGGATTTCTTAAAGGAGAATAGGACCCACTACTTATTTGATGTAAATGTTTTTATAGTTGAGAAATAATAATTTGGAATGTTGAAAAGACTTTCCATAGCCATAAACGTTATTTAATAATTTTATGAAAATTCAACATTTTTTTTAGTGAAAAAAGCATAGTTTTGCTATTCACATAAAAATGAATCAAATATGGATATAATTTATGAGATTAATTTTAAATTAGAGATGAGATTAATTTTAAATCAAAGATTTAATTGAATGTGAATACAATTTTTTTTAATTTACCTTTGGGAGGATGAGGTAAGGGTTGTTTTTCTGCAGAATGATAGCGACAATATGGAGCCCCTTGGAGTCCAACTAGCTTTCTGGCTAGCTCTAGTACCAACAAAGGTATCAAAAAGTGGGAATTTTTTAGGCTTCAGTATCTGTCTGCTTTTATTTTGCGAAACCCAGCCCTACTTTGTCTCTTGTCGGTTATTAGGGTTTTTGTAGCCTCTCCACCTTTGGTGGTCAGTGTTTTCACTTATTTTGGTGGCTATCTTACTCTTAATCTAGCAAGCTGAAGGTTTTTTGGCAGTTTCCTCTTAGTTGTCGGCGTTTTGCCTGTATTTTTGTTGAAGGCAGCTGGCTAACCCTTCCTCACATGGGACACATGTCCTCGAAAGTGATGGGATCTGAAAAGTCACTTATGGGCTCTACGTTTGATGTAAGATCTTCGGAGTATGCTACTTTAGATTATGAAACCAAGCAGGGTTTTGTAGCCTCCTCGCCAAGGGTTTCACATAAACTATCTGGTGCTGCAACTCAGCAAAAATGCAATCTAAAATCTTATAAGGCATGGAAGGAAGCGACAGTCTATACCCTAGAAGACGAAGCTGACATGGACACGGTTGCTCTCCTTGCTCGGAGAGGAGTTGTGGGTCGTGTTAAAGGTACTGGGGTTTCCCAAATAGAATTGGTTGAGTGGATAAATGCAAACTGGACTCCATTATTCGGCTTACCCCCCAGAACCAGTCTTCTTTCACACAATTGGGTTGCCTTCATTTTTCCAAATGAAGACATCATCGCCTCGATTCTGAAACAGTGTTGGTTGATCAAGGATGGCTCCATGGTGCTCAAAAGATGGCATGCCAATTTTAATCCAAAAACTGAACATGCGACTGTTAGGCACTTGTGGGTCTTGCTACCTGGCTTCCCTTTCGAATTATGGACACCAAACATCTTTGAAGGACTGGGAAATGTGTTGGGCCGGTTCATTAGGTTGGAGAAAAACCAGATTTATGGGATTAATAAGTGTATTGCATCAATGCTAGTTGAATTTAATGTCATTTAGGGGGTTCCGACATTTGTGGATATTGTGTGGAGAAACAAGGTTATTAGTCATAAACGTGATTCTAAAAATATTCCCTTCCGCTGCTACAATTGCCATTGTACGGGTCATGTACGTGCTCTGTAATGTCCCCACCTGCTGACCACTGCGAAGCAAGGAACATACTACCAATCGATGGGGCTCTTAATCAAAATTTAGCCCACTCATTTCATTACAAGAAATAAGATATGAATGTGCAGATGTAGACAATCAATCATGCACAGCGGAAACAACATCCACACAATCATTCGAATACATTCAAGATTTCAGGCATTAATAAAAGCATTTCATAAATAAATATATAGGCAGAAACACTTATCTTCGTTTCAATTGTCCCAAGCAACTAGCTATGTCGCTGCAACGTTCCACCCAACCGTAGGCTCTTCGACAGCTTATACTGAGTCCGTCCGAAGGCCACCCCCGAGCTGGGCATGATTCTCACAAGGACAAAGGGGGCATTCCAGCTCAACCACTGCCCAATAACCATTTTTATCTCAGCCAAGCCAGAATAATGGATTACCCATCACCCATACCCAACATACTCTTCCTTCTCACAACAAAACGACTATTGACAGGGTTACACATTTACAATAGAGGTGTTCACAAAACAGGGTCCACATTGGTTCCCCCAGCTCGTGGTTCACCCAATGAACTGTGAAATTTTGTTTTCAACCCCAGGGAGCAAAACCGATTTCTCTCCACTGGTTAGGATCCCTTCCAATGGCCTAAACGACCCCCAGGAAGACCCAAAACGTTCTGCTCTCTTTCCCCACGGGTAACCAACACAAAAACGCCCCTTCCCAGCTAAAAGATGAAGGGAGACACAGAAAAACGAGGGAGGAAAACGCCCAGGCAGCTTGAGCTGCGTGAGAGAGCAAGGCCATGGTGAATAATCGCTTAGGCAGCCATTTCGTGGCTCTATTCTTGCCCAAAAAGACCAACACGTTTTTCCATGAAGGGTGGCTTGCCCATACCCGATTTTGGACAGCCATACCTTCCCATTCCCAAGGCAATAACTTCTCCAACCAACTCTTGGGAGAAATCAATGGTTGGGTACAAAAGTCAACATGGGTAGTTGAGGGTTTGATGGGTTTCCTCATTGACACTTGGCTTGACTCTATTGGCTCAAGGGTTTGAATGTTTTCCCTCCCAATTCCTTGTGAAATCATGCCCCCATCTCTTTGTTGCATTGCATAGCTAGTTGTGGGTATTTTTTATTAAAATGCATATTACATGCTATTTGAATTTCCACTGTGCATTGCTAGCACGCAAACCATATGCATCACGAAATCGATGGCGGGGCCTTGGTCTTGAGCTCCTCACCATGATTTCCTAACAATATTACATCATTTATAGTGTTAATGCCATGGGGCCAAACTGGGGACATTACATTCCCCTCCCCTTGGAATAACACCGTCCTCGGTGTTCCAACACTTAGGTATGAATACCCACTTTACACATGATCCAAAATTCACAAAATGTGACAGGTCTGTTCTGCGTTTTACCCCCTTACTTTGACTTTCAGGATCAAGTCCTTTGGCTTCCTCAAGCTACTTTTGCTAGCTTTGGTCTTCCAGTTCTGCAGGTGGGCATCGCTCCACAGCAACCCCTTTTTGTTTGTTTATCTTCCAGCTGATCTACAAGTCTGGAATTTCATGGATGCCATCTTTCTTGTTGTCCCAGCAACTATCTGTGAGACTTAGCATGGCAATTCCTGTTAGGACAAGCATAACACAATAATAAAATTAGTCAATTATATTGACTTGGAACGTCCATGCTTTACTCACGAGACTTCCACACATTCATGCTTTCCTACATACACATGAACTCATTCATGTTCATCCTTTCACAAGAAAATAACTATTTCAGCATTCACAATTCATTTCAAGCAATTAAACACAAATTATTCTCATTTATGACATGCACTCAATAGTCTTTTGTTTCTGAGATGCATTAGTCAAAAAAAAGAAAGAGAAGAGTAAGAGTTTCCCCCTCTTAATCTGGTTTCAATCCGGAGCCACACCATCATTGGTGGTTCTATGCTCCTTGGCTTCTTTCACTTCAATGTGAATGCTTGACTTGCCCTTTCTCGGCTATGACACTTTAGTGTCTAAGCTCTGTCGAGTAGATTTCAACTAGGGAACCTTTCCCCATGGTTGCTTACAGAACCTTTGGCTGCTAGGACCCACACAGTTCCACTAGCACCATCTTCCATTACTGCCCATATTGAGCTCTTTTTAGGATGGCCACATGTCCACATGCATCCTCTAGATGCTTTCATAGTCCTTGCTTCCAGCAATACCCAAATATTTATCTTTATAGGATGTCTTCACTTTATCCCACAGGATCCTTCTTCGCTTTCCAAGCATTGGATTTCCCGTGGATACCACAATGAATGTTGGGCCAGCACGCAGGCTACTCCACAACCATTCGAACAGGCAATGCCAGGCCAGTATGCTGACTGGTTTTATCAATTGTTTAAGGGAATGTTTGGCCAGCACGCCGGCTGCTCCACAACATCGAGTGGTTAATGTTCCCACCAACTATTCTCTGAATTTGCCAAGAATTTTATAGCTCCAGCCAGTTACTCTCTGGCTTTACCAAGCATTTATAGCTCCAACCAGTTACTCTCTGGATTTGCCAAGCCTTTATAGCTCTTTCAGGGTCCTTGCTTCCTGCAACGGCCAGGGTTTCCAACAAAGAAACAACAGTGTATTAGCTCAGTTGTCATAAGACTTGTACCCGAAAACTTCATTATTCCAACCAAGAAATAAATGAGAATGAATACTTATCTGTATTGTGCATTTTCCTCGTTACTCCACAGGTTTCCTTCTCTGCTTTACAAGTCTTGGATCACCTGTGGGGTGGATGTTTGGCCAGCACACATGCTGCTCCACAACATCATCCGAATAGGCAATGCCAAGCCAGTGCGCCGACTGGGTTTATCAGGCATCCCACCGATCAGTATGCTAAGCCAGTACTCCGACTGGGTTTATCAAGCATTTCAAAAATCAGTATGCTAAGCCAGTACGCCGACTGGGTTTATCAAGCATTTCAAAATCAGTATGCTAAGCCAGTACGCCGACTGGGTTTATCAAGCATTTCAAAAATCAGTATGCTAAGCCAGTACGCCGACTGGGTTTATCAAGCATTTAATAACCATTTCCAAGCCAGTTCTCTGACTGGGTTTGTCAGGAAATATCACCCAAATAACCAGTACCTTCACAACATGCAAATATCCAATGCCAAGCCAGTACACCGACTGGGTTTGTCAGGCATTAATTTAACAATCATGCCAAGCCAGTACACCGACTGGGTTTATCAGGCATCCAGCAACCTTTCACCACAACTCCCAAATAACCAATGCCAAGCCAGTACGCCGACTGGGTTTATCAGGCATACAACAACCATTGCCAAGCCAGTACATCGACTGGGTTTCTCAGGAAATATGAACAACATAATATGATTACGTGGCTCCCTCTCTTGTGCAACCAGCAGTTCCCTCCAGGAACTCCATAGGTGACTCACTTGACTGCAGACTAGCATGGCCCCACAATACCCACTCACACTACACAAGGATAATACCCCTTTTCTGCAACACAGCTCCCTGGGCCTATCCACCCCTTCTAGTGTCCTTTAGTGTGAGCGTAGAAAGGTTACCACTGCCCATACAGTCCTCTTGAGCACCCTTTCTTCACTTTGCCTCTTTCGTGCAACACCAAGTTGCATCTGTGTAAGCTGTTAGCACAAGAAGGATAAGCAGGCTCATCAGTATTGTTGCCCAAAAATTGTAATCATATTTCATATCATTCACTATCAAGTATTGAAACACCAGGAATGCGTCCATTCCCTTAGGATGTAGTCAATATTGAAAAACCCTATCATGACCCAGCACCAGAAAAGGTGTGCACCCCCTCTCCGATGTGCGCCATGTAGGCCCTAATCATACTCAAGCAGTCTGCAATGATATAAATAAGATGGAGCATGCTCTGCATATTAAATCTAATAACCAGACACGTATATTCTTAGTTAGGGTTACGGAATACTCATTCGCTTCACAGATGTATATTTTCTGCATTTGTGAAGAATGGGGCTCCCTTCTCTGAGTCAATAGTCCTTCGGTTTGCCACCCCAATCTTTTCACGTGCCATAACCCACACATGCCTTCTTGGCATAATTTACTGTCTCACTCACATGCTTTACCAACATGCAGTTTGTCTGAGACATTATCAACATTTACAATGGCGTTTCACCCGAAACCCATTTCCAAAGCATGGGATCCTTCCCATCTAGTTTGGCTTCTGCAGGCCATCACACATGATCTTCCTGCAATGTGTCATCCTGGCACACTTTATCACATAGCCAAACAGTCAGCAACATTTAGCAATAAGCTTCAAATATGATTGTTCCATAACCAATCAATAGCATTAATAACCAAATTCAATATGAATTTACAATTCTGTCTACTACAGAAATTGGTTTTCTTATCCATGAGGCTATCCTCATATTGTTTGGCTCCTGCAAGGGACACCACTCTGCCCGTTATGGTCTTGTGTCCTGCTGCCATACATGAGCATCCACTTACAGCATGTCCTCCTGACACATTTTCATATAAGCCAAACAGTCATTAGCAATTATTGGCAAAATTTCAAATCCGAAATATTTACCAATCTGAGATTTACAACTGTTCTTACTAACAGAACTTAGAGCTCTCAACCATGAGATTCCTTCTCATAAGCTCTAGATCCAATTTCACAGTCATATCATTCATACAACTCTGTCTTTCCACAGAGCATTCTAGCAGCCCATCGATCATGATTGGGATTTTCGTGCACTTACTATTCTGCATTCATAACAGCCCATGAAATGGTCCTAGAATTATCATCAATTCATCATTTCATTCATTATTTATTTGTAATAACATATGCATCATACCTATGCATTCATACAATGCATCACAAGGTTTATAAAATCTCTTAATGCACATCTACTCAATGCTACCTTGCATTGTTTCATGAGTACCATGCACTCAAGCATATTATGATCGAAACATGACTATCTCATATAACTTGCATTATCATAATCAGGACCACCAGTCCTCACTTGCTTTGGTTATTAAGCACATAACCAACATACACATGGCATGATATAAATTCATATGAATGCATTGAGATTTTTAAACAATTATAGGGTGTAAGGATCATTTCCTTCACTTACCCACACCTCACCTCACCAAGCTTGGTAGGTTAACAGTTCCAATTGGTATTCAATATCACAAGCAAACTAACTCAACATAGTTCAAACATAGTTGAAGGGATCTTACCAAATCCTCTTTCAACATTCATGCAATTTGGCACCAATAATCATTACCTGCATGGCTACCATTAACATCGCCTGATGTTACCTGATCAGTTGGCCTCTTACCAAGGCTGCTCGGTCCTTTTGCCAATTTTATGATCATAGATTTGTTGCACCATCCTTTCTGCATAAGGTTGCTGGCTTCATGCAACAACATCCTCAGCACATTTGGCCATGCTCTTTGTTATCTTTGGTCCTACAACCCATACCAACATCAATAATGATTAGCAGCCACAATATTCTCCATCAGTGGTTCATTGCATTTGCAGACTTCATTATTTTACCAATATGCAACATCCCATTTATGCACAAGCATTCCCACATGTACTATGCAATGTTTGTTAAGATGCCATCTAGTGCATATATATCTATGTAATCCCTTATATTTTTATCATTTTTATGCCATATGACAATTTCATAATTATAAGTATGATAACAAACAAGGGTTTAAGGAATTCTTCCCTTTTCGATCCCTCCTCGTATCATGGAATTTCTCTTCCATATCCTGCAATTGTAGAAATTGCCCACATTGACAACAAAATTTCTTTGTCAAAAACAGCCGTTGGCACTCTTCTGCACTAAATAATTATGATATTTGTAGACCTCATTCAAACTCTGGTCATGTATCATCGTTCCCTGCTGGACAAGCTTTCCAATGCCTGTTTTCATGCTCCATTCCGACATCGGGTGTGAAAACTGCATCCCTTCAAAAATGACAACTTTCACTTCAGTTTTGCACATTTTACACAGTTGCATTTTGGTCCCGAATGCCGACTTCAGCCACATGTGGAAGAAAATCTATGAGGAATCACAAAAACTTATCTATCGGGCGAAGTTAGTCCATATAACAAGGAACACTCAGCAATTCACGGATTTCAATTCCGATGCACCATTCATCTTCTATGAATTTCTGGATTTCACTACTTCCCACTTTTCACATTTTCCCAAAATTCCAAATTTTGGGCCAAAAATGGCTATCTCCCAAACGGTGCATTTCTGGAAAATCTTCATCTAACGGAAACTGTCCTTCTTAATGAGAATATGAAATGTCTAGTTCAGTAAAATTTCTGATTCCCACATCAGGGGTCACTTTCACTGCCCACAAGCTTTTCAAAATCCCGAAAAAGTGGCCCGGAACAGTGCTTTTTGGCCTTCTTGCTCACCCCGACTCCACATCCTTTGGAGTTTGGCTCCAAGATTCGGAACTTAACATTGTGCCTGCTTCATGGCCGTGCCTGATCAATTTTGGCTCAAACCGACCTTCTGTCAAGCCCCGGGACTCTGTCCTTCAAAAGTCATTATTATCCAATTTCCGTCAAATCGGAGTGTAATGGACTTGGAGTCTTCACTGGTTCTTTCGTGGCCTTCGTCAATGGCCTCCGAGCCCCACAGAAATCATCCCATTCTGAGCCCCGGTGCTCCTGCTATTCAGAAATCAAGTTTTCGTCACTTTACTCTTTTTTTTCTTTCTTTCTTTTCTTCTTTTTTTTTTTTTTTTTTTTTTTTTTTTTTGGTCGGGCGCGCGGGCCGGTTCTCCGAATGCTTCCGCAACGCGGAGCAGTTCGGCGAACGCTTCCGCAGTTGCGGAGCAGTTCGGCGAATGCTTCCGCAATGGCGGAGCGATTCGCTGAATTCTCCTGCAACTGCGGAGCCATTCGGCGAATGCTCCCGCAACTGCGGAGCCATTCGGCGAAGGCTTCCGTTGCGGAGCCATTCGGCGAAGGCTTCCGCCGTTTCGGAAGACTTTCCCGAATCCTCTCGCGATTTCGGAACCGTTCGCGGAATCCTTCCGCAGTTTCGGAAGACTTTCCCGAACTCTTCCGCAATTTCGGAACCGTTCGCGGAATCCTTCCGCAGTTTCGGAAGACTTTCCCGAACTCCTTCCGAAACAAACTTTAAATGTAATTTTTCGAAAACACTTGGAAAATTTTCTTCTTTTTCGGAGCAGTTTGCCGAGTTTTTCCGCGTTGCGGGACAACTCGCGGAATCCTTCCGCAAATTTCGGAAGAGAATTCCTTCCGAAAATTTCGGAAGGGAATTCCTTCCGCAAATTTCGGGGCGACTTCCCGAATTCCTCCGCGTTGCGGAAAACTTCGCGGAATGCTTCCGCAGTTTCGGGGCAATTCACCGAATGCTTCCGCAGTTTCGGAAGACATTCGGGAATTCTCCCCGAAACAGTCTTAAACGAATTTTTCAGCCCGACTTAGGAAAATTCAAAATCTTTCATTCATTTATCATTCGACAGTCCATGCAATGGATTCACAATTAATCCCTGTACATGCAAAATACAAAATACAAAATGCATGTACACACACAAAATGCATTTCAGTTTCTTTTAATGCGTTTTAATTCCAAGTACAAAATGCATGTTCACACACACTGATTTACATCTCCGTGAAGGGCCCAACAGCCGTAGTGTTGAACCTAGGGCTCTGATACCACAATGTAATGTCCCCACCTGCTGACCACTGCGAATCAAGGAACATACTACCAATCGATGGGGCTCTTAATCAAAATTTAGCCCACTCATTTCATTACAAGAAATAAGATATGAATGTGCAGATGTAGACAATCAATCATGCACAGCGGAAACAACATCCACATAATCATTCGAATACATTCAAGATTTCAGGCATTAATAAAAGCATTTCATAAATAAATATATAGGCAGAAACACTTATCTTCGTTTCAATTGTCCCAAGCAACTAGCTATGTCGCTGCAACGTTCCACCCAACCGTAGGCTCTTCGACAGCTTATACTGAGTCCGTCCGAAGGCCACCCCCGAGCTGGGCATGATTCTCACAAGGACAAAGGGGGCATTCCAGCTCAACCACTGCCCAATAACCATTTTTATCTCAGCCAAGCCAGAATAATGGATTACCCATCACCCATACCCAACATACTCTTCCTTCTCACAACAAAACGACTATTGACAGGGTTACACATTTACAACAGAGGTGTTCACAAAACAGGGTCCACATTGGTTCCCCCAGCTCGTGGTTCACCCAATGAACTGTGAAATTTCGTTTTCAACCCCAGGGAGCAAAACCGATTTCTCTCCACTGGTTAGGATCCCTTCCAATGGCCTAAACGACCCCCAGGAAGACCCAAAACGTTCTGCTCTCTTTCCCCACGGGTAACCAACACAAAAACGCCCCTTCCCAGCTAAAAGATGAAGGGAGACACAGAAAAACAAGGGAGGAAAACGCCCAGGCAGCTTGAGCTGCGTGAGAGAGCAAGGCCATGGTGAATAATCGCTTAGGCAGCCATTTCGTGGCTCTATTCTTGCCCAAAAAGACCAACACGTTTTTCCATGAAGGGTGGCTTGCCCATACCCGATTTTGGACAGCCATACCTTCCCATTCCCAAGGCAATAACTTCCCCAACCAACTCTTGGGAGAAATCAATGGTTGGGTACAAAAGTCAACATGGGTAGTTGAGGGTTTGATGGGTTTCCTCATTGACACTTGGCTTGACTCTATTGGCTCAAGGGTTTGAATGTTTTCCCTCCCAATTCCTTGTGAAATCATGCCCCCATCTCTTTGTTGCATTGCATAGCTAGTTGTGGGTATTTTTTATTAAAATGCATATTACATGCTATTTGAATTTCCACTGTGCATTGCTAGCACGCAAACCATATGCATCACGAAATCGATGGCGGGGCCTTGGCCTTGAGCTCCTCACCATGATTTCTTAACAATATTACATCATTTATAGTGTTAATGCCATGGGGCCAAACTGGGGACATTACATGCTCGATGTCCGCTACTTGGCAATAGGGGAGCTAGGAAGGTGGAGGTTTCAGAAAGCTTGTCCCCTCCAATTCAAGCCGGTGCTCCATTACCTAGTAAGACTTTATATGAGCCCTCTGTTATTTATGAAGGAGTTTCCAAAGCAGAGCTGGAGTTTTATTTATCCATGGAAAAATATTTAGACATTTGCCTTTCAAATGCCAAACCCATTGCTAGGAACTTACTAGGTGACTTAAATTGTGTGAATTTACAATAGAACTCTTCACCTGCTATGAACCGTAATCCTATTGTTACCTCTGTTACTTCCCCTATTGTCAACCCTATTCCTGATGATACCTGTATTACTTCTTCCCCTGTTGTAAACCCTAATCCAGATATTTCTTGTGTTTTTTCCCTGGCTACGATGGTGGACTCCTGTATTGAACCCCCTGTGCTATTTTCGGATTTCAAAAATATTGAGTCCATGTATCCTTCTTGTGCCCCTTATACTGAGACAACTCCCCTGCAAAATACTAAACTAAATTCTTTTCCTAACTCTCTGTTGTCTATGAAAGGAATTGATGGTAGTCCTTTAGATATTTATGTTGTTAACCCTATTCCATCTGATGATGTGATAATCCCTTCGATAAGATGCTCGAATGTAACAATTCGTAGGAAAAAAAAAGTAAAAGAGAAGGAAGTGAGGGATACTTTCATTCCCTTGTCATCGTGATTAGATATGGCTAAGACAATTTCTTCCACACCAAGGACCCTTAGAGAAGATGAGTCCACACCGAGGGTTACTTAATGTATGTCTTGTCTTTCAACGTTCATGGTATTGGGGGGCTAGGGCCCTTACAAAATTCCTAAAAGCTACTAGCCCTGACTACTTCTTAATTGAGGAAACCCACTGCTCTGCTGAGCACACCATTTAGATCTTCACAAAACAGTGTCCGGGGTGGTATTTCAGCACGATGGATTCATGTGGCCTGTCTGGAGGTTTATTGACTAGTTGGAATCTAGCTTCCATGTGTTTCAAAACTTTCAAAACCATGGGAGGGATTCTTATGAAAGGAAGGTTTCTTTCCAACAAACTTGATTGGGCTATCCTCAACATGTATGCTCCATACAAGGATAAGGAGATATATTGGAAGACTCTGGAAGATAATGGTATTCTAAATACCCCAAATTTGATTGTGGTAGGTGACCTCAACTTTACCCTTTCTGGGGCTGAAGTATGGGAATCCTCTGCGAAGTTGGATGATCTGGTTTTTTTCTTTACTGATCTGTTCAAAAGAGCCCATTTAGTTTATGTCCTCCCTAGAAAGTTTGGCTCAACTTGGAGTAATAAACGACAAGGCACTGGATGCATTAGAAAAATACTTGACCGATTCCTTTCAGCTGAGTATGTGGCTTCTAATTTATCAAGCCTTACAGAACCTGGATTCAACACTCCACAATCTCATATCATCAATCCATTGTGTTACAAATTGATTATTTTCAGCGCAATGTGAATAAACCCTTTCGGTTTAGCAGTACATGGTTGAGTGACAACGTCTACTGTGAATTGGTAAGAAAACATTGGACCCAAACTGTCCCCCCACCAAATTTGAATCCAGTCGATTCACTGATTTTTAAGCTCAAAGGATTGAAAAGGAGGACAAAAGAGTGGGAAATTCATAAAAAAGAAAGGGATAAAGATGATCTTATTTTGATAAAAGATCAAATCAAAATTCTGCATAATCTCAATCTCGATGGTATCTTCTTTGATGAGGACAATTTGGAGTTACTAGCCTTACAATAAAAGACTTGATGATATCCTAATGACTCAAGAAGGCACTTGGAGACTCAAGAGTTGGGCCACCTGGATACAGTTGGGAGACAACAATACCCTATTCTTCCATAGTTATGCCTCACACAAGAGATGTGTTAACTCTATTTGGTCTATTAAGGATTATGAGGGTAATGAGGTTTCTGATCAAAACTTGATTGAGTCCGAGGATTTTCATCACTTCCAACAACATTATATTGACCCAAACTTGTCCAACATCGAGGATTAGCTGAAGGTGTTGACGTTATATCCATCTTTCTTCTCTCAGGAGGATGGTATTCAGTTAGGCATGCTAGTTACTTTGGAGGAGATCGAGAATATTTTAAAAGCTTTCAAGAAGGAAAAGGCACCTGTCCTGGATGGATGGTCAGTTTACCTGTTCCTTATTTTTTTGATTGCATGGGACCAGAATTACTGAATATGGTTAAATTCATGAGGGTTGAAGTTGGGTTCCTAGGGGATTGAATTCAATTTTTTTTACTTTAATTCCCAAAAAAAACAAACTAGACTCATTTGATGACTTGAGTCCCATAGCCCTCTACAACCTGGTGTACAAACTAATTTCAAAAGTTATTGCAAACAGGGTAAAGCCTCAGCTTTCCAGGTGGATGAAAAAAGAATAGCTCGACTTTCTAGTAGATAGACAGATCCTAGATGTAGTGGGCATCACACCAGAAGTCCTACACACTATCAAAGCAAAAAATATGAAGTCCCTTATATTGAAAATCGATCTTGTGAAATCATATGATTAAATAAATTGGGGTTTTTTGAAACTTGTTTTCCTGCAAATTGGGGTTCCTATAATGGTTACAAAGTGGATTATGGCCTGTGTAATTTCAACAAACTACTCAGTCCTGATTAATGGCTACCCAACCCCCTTCTT
This sequence comes from Larix kaempferi, assembly GCA_027924585.1. Classification (NCBI taxonomy): domain Eukaryota; kingdom Viridiplantae; phylum Streptophyta; class Pinopsida; order Pinales; family Pinaceae; genus Larix; species Larix kaempferi. The sequence continues at coordinate 8,098,055 of BSBM01000500.1, read as the reverse complement.
CAATGGCTGTAGAGGGCTACACTAGAGGTGCCCATTATCCCCACTGCTCTTTTTACTGGTAATAGAAGGTCTCAATCTCTTGATTAGCAATGCTAAGAATAGGAATGTTGTCAAAGGTATAAATATTGCAAAAAGTTGGTACATCACTCATCTCCTTTTTGTTGACGATGTCATTTTATTTGGCTCAAATTCTGATGAGGAATGGAACCACGTCTCAGAAATTTGTCTCTCTTTTGTAATGCGACGAGGATGCAAATTAGTCAGAGTAAATCTGTGTTCATTTGTAATTTAATTACAAACTCTGTCTTATTGGAGGTTTTGAATTACTTACCTTATAATACATCTGATTTAAGAATGGTGTAAAGTACCTTGGATTTTTAGTAAAACCAAACTGTTATGGAAAGCAGGATTGGAGATGGTTAGTTGGTCATTTTGAAAAGAGAATAAAGTTACCTGTGGGTTTTCAAACATCTCTCCTTGGGGGGTCGCCTTACCCTGCTCAAATCTTTTCTAAGCAGTCTATCAGTGTATTGGTCTCTCCTAGCTCAAATTCCTATTTCTATTCTGAAGATTTTAAATGGCCTTATGTTTTCTTTTATTTTTTCAAGTTACAAGGACAAGAACAAATATCATTTGACAAAATGGAGTTCTCTTGCGATGCCATATAAATATGGGGGTTGGAATATTAAGAATGTCTACTAGTTCAATACTGCACTCACATTAGAAATTCCATGGCGTGGTCTCTTTGGAGACAATTTATCGACCAGAACTCTTCATTCAAAATATATAAAAGTTGATATTTACAGCTGGATCAGGATGCAAAAGATAGATGTCTGAAATGTGTCTTTTATATGGAAGGGTTTCATGAAAATTATCCCGTGGATTTGTGCTAATTTATCCTGGAGGGTGGGAGGTGGAAAGAAAGTATATGTTGGCGTGGATCCCATTTTGGGATTTAGTGGTGACTACTGTTTATCACAGGTCTTGCAAAATCACTTCTCTAGTTTTGGTCTTTACACTCTCAACCAGTTTAAGAGATCTACCTATCTTGTTCCTGATCTCTCTTATTGGTTAACTGCATCTGAGTTGGGTCTTGCTAGTATTTCGAAAATAGAATGGGAACAGTACGTCCAAAACCTTAATCTGGCTAGCATAATGAACAACAAGATCAAGTTATATGGGATAAAAATTTAGTGAATGGACAAGTGACTACTAGATGGGCTTACTTGGATTTAGTTGATCAATATGTGGACAGTGACAGGAAATGGTGGTCTTTGGTTTTATGGAAATGGAAAATCCCCATAAAAATCAAGTGTTTTCTTTGGCTCCTCTTCAACAACAAAATTCTCACATGGGAGAATTTAAAACGCAGGGGTTATTCCGGTCCAGGAATTTGTATTTTATGTAAAAATGGAGAGGAGTCGGTTAGTCTTCTGTTTTTACACTGTAATTTCTCTATGGCAGTATGGAAGACTATATGCACAAGCTATAGGATTGGCTATCCATATTTGGTTAAGGAGAAACAAAAAGATGAAACATCTACCTATATTCCTTGTATGGGCTATCTGGAAAACTAGAAATATGGCAATTTTCCAGGAAGTAACTCCTTCTACAAATAAAACTTTAAATATTTTCTGGAATATGGTTCATTTTTACTCAAAAGAGACAGGTATGGAAAAGAAACTACATCCTTTGAGAAAGTCCAATCCTGTGAATACTGATAAAGCAGTCGGTTATTTTGATGGTGCCTATGCAGAACACAAATGTGGTGCTAGTTTCACAATCAGCTATGGAAAGGATTATTTTCTCAAATTTCGCCTTGCTTGTGGAGAAGGCAACAATACGAAAGCTAAGCTATTAGAATTATGGGGCACATTAAAAGTTCCTTCTATCTATGGCATTGATTCTTTCAAAATATTGGGAAACTCCATGGTTATTGTGAAGTGGGAAAATAGGTAGGCTAAGCTGGAAAACACTCTACTCCAACACTAGTGTCAAAGAATTTCTACATTGCTGGATGGTTTTAGAGACCTCTCAATCGAGCATACTTACAGAGTAAATAATGATGTAGTTGATTCATTGTCGAAATCAGCTCTTGATGGTATACCAGGGGTACTATATTGGGAAGAATGGATTGATGATATATGCATCCAATATGGTCACTTAAACTCTTTTCTTTCTGATGCCTACTAGGCTTGTTTTGTGTTTTTGTTTTGTCATATAGTCTCTTTTTGTTAGGATGTTGATATGTAATGTACAACATAGGACAGATAGATTATGTTTTGAAACTGAATATATGTTATATGAACTGTGGTAGATATGTTCTTGTAACAATGTTTCATTGAGAATCAAGGATTGAAAGCCTTGAAGTGATACGTAGTTTTTTATTTCTCAGAAATAACAAAAGTACATATTTTTTTTTCTTCTGAAAAAATTTACCTTTGGGGGGACATTTTATGAATCTTTGTGAAAATCCTCACAGCAGATCTAAGAGATGATGTATACCTCACAAGAGTAATTATGATTAAGCATGAAAATAGAAGAAGAGTGGTCAATGCAGTGTAATGAGCAACAGAATAATAATACAGTAGAACTCAAATAGAAGCAAAAATACTTCACACATACTAATTAATTAATCACAATATGAAAAAATAAATAGTACAATGCATGAGGATTCGAATGCCTACGGTGGCAATTCGAATTAGCCTTCATGGAGTGATCAAAGGATCACTGGAGTGTCATCAGAGCACAACTAGTAGTCTATCTCATCATCAGTGGAGTCATCAATGCTCAAGTAACTGTCAACCATCAGTGAAACTGAGTCTAACTCAATGTGGTAGGTGTAACTGAGTGTAACTGGAACTAACTGAATGAAGGAGGCTCAGTGGAGGGCGCATGAGGAGCTAACTGAAGTCAGAATGGGTAGTCAAGTCTCACTGGAGGTCCATCGGAGTGATACAGTCAGTTGAGAGTCAGTCTAGCCTTAAATCAAGGAAATAACTGAAGGTAACTGAATGGTAGGTAAGGAAGGGCGCCTTTCTCATGCAGTAGGTGAAAGGAGGGTGCACTAAGCTCTAGGAGGGTTGAAACTGAGTGGAAAGAAGCTCCGGGGGATAGCTAACTGAGGGCTAGGTGCTGGGACTGATGACTGGGATGCATGCAAATGCATGCAAACCCTAAAAGTGCATGCATGACTGAAAATGCAAAGGATGAAAATGCTAGTAGGACTAGGATGGAGTATAGGAATATCCTAACACCCCCCCTTAATCCATCCTGGGCCCTGGTAACTAAGACCAAAGGTCACCCAATACAATGAATAATAACAGTCAATAAACTGAGGAAATGGGGAAAACCTCATGAGAAAAATACCCCCCCTCAAAATAGACTGTAAGGCACACACAAAAAATAAATGCTCGAAACTCAAGCAGGTGTGATGCTTGGTCATATGTCTGGAGGTATCTTCTTCTTGGGAAGAAGTAGATCATGCTCAGAAAGCATGTGCTTGTACTTGCTCTTTAGATCGAATGTGATGAGAACAAATCCAAAAGTATGAGGATGATCCTTGAACCTGTGATTCGAATCAGCTGAGGTAGGATCAAATCTATGAATGTGTAGATAATCTTTTGTCTTCTCCTTCGAACCATCATGGGTGAGATTATACCAAAAAGAACCATCAAATAATAATGATTGCTTGGAATCCAAACCAGCTCCAAGACTTGATAAATGGTTTCTTGAGATCTCCTTTGAACCAGCAGGGGTGAGATCAAAACCATCATATGCATGAGAAATTATCCCAAGTGAATGGAAATGGCCATTATCTTCAATAAACTTCTGAGAGCATGAAAGAATGATCTTAAAGTACTAAATGAGAGGTGATTGCTTGGAATCCAAATCAGATCCAAGGCTTGAATCATGGTTTCTTGAGATCTCCTTTGAACCATTAGAGGTGAGATCAAAACTAGTAGATGCATGAGAAATTATTCCAAGTGGATGGCAATGGCCATATTCTTCAAAAGCCTTCTGAAAGCATGGAATAATGATCATATAGTAGTAAATAAGAGGTGATTGCTTGAGGAGAGTGAATGAATTACCTCCAATAGCTGATTTTACCTCCGAAACATTCATGTGATCATGATGCAAACCAACAGACTCTGGTGCAAGAGAGGATTTAGGACCTTCTGCAATATCTAGAGTGTGAGCTGGCACAGAATTCAAAATAGAAGAAATTTGGAGCATGAGTGTAGAATTTGCAAGTTCTTCTTCTTTATGGACAACTTCAATATGAGATATGTTTGATACTGGTTCATGATCAATGAGATCATCAAGGAGGGCGAATGCATCACTTTGCTTGCTCTCGAAGGGGTTTGGACCAATTGCTTCATTCTGTCTGCCAAATATTACATCCAGGTGAGCCCATAGCTCTTTTGGTGATGAAATATCAAGGAGGTTATATAACATGCATTGAGGCATAGCATACATCATGGCTGCACAAGTTGTTTCACCTTTATCTAACCAGTCACTCTCTTCATCATAGGATTCGAACTCTCTTTCAAAACAATGATCAAAGAGACCATTTTTCTTCAAATGTGCTATCATCAATGGTTTCCATTCATCATAGTTGAATGGAAAACGAGGATCATGGTTGAATGGAGAAAGAGGATAGATTTCTTCTGAATACATTGAAGCTGTAGAAGACTTGCAAAAACAATAGAGAATATTTACAATTGCTACTGCTGCAAAAATGCAAAAACTGTTGCAACTACTGCACTCAAAATCTTGATAATAACCTACAAAAAACTCTCAAGAATGGAGATAAACAATACTCTCAACATGCTCTGATACCATGTGAAAATCCTCATGGCATGATCTAAGAGATGATGTATACCTCACAAGAGTAATTATGATTAAGCAGGAAAATAGAAGAAGAATGGTCAATGCAGTGTAATGAGCAACAGAATAATAATATAGTAGAACTCGGATAGAAGCAAAAATACTTCACATACACTAATTAATTAATCACAATATGGAAAAATAAATAGTACAATGCATGAGGATTCGAATGGCTAAGGTGACAATTCGAATTAGCCTTCATGGAGTGATCAAAGGATCACTAGAGTGTCATCGGAGCACAACTAGTAGTCTATCTCATCATCAATGGAGTCATCAATGCTCAAGTAACTGTCAACCATCAGTCAAACTGAGTCTAACTGAGTGTGGTAGGTGTAACTAAGTGTAACTGGAACTAACTGAATGAAGGAGGCTCAGTGGAGGGTGCATGAGGAGCTAACTGAAGTCAGAATGGGCAGTCAAGTCTCACTGGAGGTCCATCAGAGTGATACAGTCAGTTGAGAGTCAGTCTAGCCTTTAATCAAGGAAAGCACTGAAGATAACTGAATGGTAGGTAAGGAAGGGCGCCTTTGTCATGCAGTAGGTGAAAGGAGGTGTTGATGTATATGTAACTTTGGAATGTATTTCACATATATGTATATTGTATTCCTATAGAGATTTTATTATTCCTCTATACGGAAGTGGTTGTATTCCTATAGAGATGTTATTATTCCTCTATACGGAAGTGGTTGTATTCCTATAGAGATGTTATTATTCCTCTATAACGAAGTGTCTTCATTTATATTGTAAGTGTCGTAACTTATACTTGACGGGTTATTAGACCACCTTGTTGGGGTCGGCCCTGTATAAGTCATGTGGGTCAAAGGGTTATTAGACCACCCTATTGGGGGTCGGCCATGTGGGTCAAAGGGTTATTAGACCACCCTAGTGCGGGTCGGCCCAGTCAGCATAATGTTAAGTGGTTAAGTTGAGGCCGACCTAGTTGAGTAAAGGTCAAGTCAAGTTAGTGTATAAATAGAGAGTGTGTCTCTCTCATTTTACACATTCTATTCTCTCACTGACACTGTGGAGAGTGGCGCACTTGTGGAGGAGGAGGCTCTGCTACTACGAGAAGACTATCTCTTGTATTCTGGTTGTATCATTTCTCTATCTATCTCTGAGGAAGTTATTGGGGTTTTTCACCTTTATGGTTTTCCCCAAGTAAACTCGGTGTCTCTTCTGTGCTTGCATTATTGTGTCCGTGAATGATATGCTATAGATTTGCTATCATGTTGTTCTCTCAGTTAAGATCCTAGATAAGATTGAAGTAAATTCTGAAAATTTAACATGGTATCAGAGCTAGCCTGAAAGAAGGCATGATATGGCATGTATGACACTTGTTGCACTTTTGATGCTACGGCTTGATATAGCAAAAACCAGTCATCGTAGCACTTTCACTATAAATCCGTTTTGGAGAAGTGTTAGGATCTGAAACCTTTATAGGTTGAAGATTAAATCCCCATGTACCTTGTGTCCAAAGGACAACCTCTAATTCATTGTACTTTGTCATTTATGATCTGTACAATATAGGGTTTTTGACTCTTCCAGATCTGAGTCAAAATCAGGTGACCTTGGGAAAAATGTCATAACTTGGGCTAGGAAGATCCAAATGAAATTTTGTAAAAAGTGACATGTACATAGACTGTACTATTGCAGGAAAATTTTTCAAAGTCCAAAGTTGAACCAGTGACACGTGGCACTCCGTACAAGTTCGCTCTCCTGTATTATCCCATAAACAAGTCACGTTGTGACACTTGGCATAACTCTGTCTCAGAGAATCCAATTGAGGTCAGACCTATCAGGATGGAAAGACAACAGGTTGGGCTATCTCAGAAAAAGTTTTCAGACCCTGTGGATCGAAAAGTTCAGAGTTAGACCAGAAACAATCAGGTACATATTTATGTCAAAACAGAATTATTTTTTAGTACCTTCATTCATGGCTTCCGGAATTTAGGGCTTCGGAGAAAGTTGGAATTTTTGTAATCGGAGACCAGGGATGAATGCTACTCATAAAAATAAAATTTAGAGACCAAGATCAAAATTTTTGGTTGGGCAGAAGGTCGGGCTTGATCAGACCCTAGTTCGGGACTTTGATCAGAAAAGTGGAAAATTAGGGCTTCTGTTAAAATGGGAATTTTTGAAATCTGTGACCACGGCTGGAAGCTCCTCAGAAAAATAGAAGCTTAGAGATTTGGATCAAACCTTTTGATTGGGAAGAAGAGTGGGATTCATCAAACCCCATTTCAAGGTCACGTCTAGTGAATCCGGAAGTTTCAAAGGAAAAATTGAGGAGTGAAAATTTGTAGTTTTCAAATTCTGAATATACCAGCTTGATCAGCCCATCAAGGCACATATTTCTATCCTTTCGGAAGTTTGAAATTCAAAGTTTGAATTTTTGGGGTTTCTCTGACAAACCCATATCCAACTCTAGGTCCAGTTCTTGCAAATCAAGTGGATTGGGTTAATCCTAGAAGAAGATGGATTGGTCACCTGTATAAGTGAAGAAGTTCCTGTTTCAGAGGGAGATGAGGCTAAGGCCTTACATAAGAATATTACAAGCGATCTCGATAGGTATGACTCATCGAGGTATGTTTCGATATTTGTTCATGATTAATTTTATGGTATGTTTGTCTTCATGTTGTTACGGTTACTACAATCTTGATTTTAGATTTGTCGTATCACCTTAACAAAATTATGAATGCATGATAGAAGATATTCATTGGTTAGGGTGTTGACACTTATGATTGTACTAATGCATTATGGTGTTGTAAGAGGTTTATGTTGTCTGTTAACATAAAAGGTACACCAAGAAAGACAAATCATGTTCTACTTCAAGAACATATGATCATGGTGACATGAAGACAAGGATTCATCCATTGTCATGGATCACATAGAAGATCTACTTTTGAGGTATGTATAACTTGATTCTACAATGGTTAACTTATGAGACATGCAGGTTACTAGCACAAGTCACTGAAGAGAACCAGAAGACATTATGCAGGTATGTTAGACATAACTAGCTAGCATGCTAATCCAGGTATGTTTTTCCTAAACCAAGCTAGAATCCTACCTTATGTTAGGATCTTTTACTGTTGTGTTGTTGATAATGATTATTCATGAAGTCATAGGTTTGAATAATCATGGTTGTATGCATATTATGTTTCTTACCATAATTGATGATATGACTAACCAGAAGAATCATGAAGCTATAGGTTTGAATAATCACGGGTTTTATGCATATTATATCTCTTATCTTGATTGACGATTCAACTAACTAGAAGAGTCCTATGATCAAATAAGAAAATGTATGAGTAAAAGAAGATTTCCCTGAAACCTTGAATACTAATGTTTATTATCTATGAATGATCATGAATATACATGTTTAAGATTATTGTGTTTTGATAGAATTAAGATTATACTAATAAATGTGTGATTATGTATGAGACCTCAAGGATAAAAAAATGATGATACTAATAAGCATGCATAGTGATTAAGGATGGATGTAAGTTCAAGGACAAGTAATCTAGGAAGCAAAGATCAAGAGGGAGCATACTCCAGTTGTTCCTGCAAGAAAGAAAAGGAGCACACTTCAGTAGTTTCTGCAAGGATGGAGATATTCAGAGGGAGTTGACCACTTCTCACAATCCACATAAGAATGGAGTTGCAAAAAAGAAGCAAAGACTGAGAGGGAGACAACCCAACAAACAAACAAAGATAAGTATTTGAATTGTCATTACTTGCATATTTTATTGTTTAAATAATATTGTTCAATAATGTATATATTGATGTTCCTAGAATTAGGTTGTGTATTATGCATATTAGAATAGTTACATTGATGAACAATATACTACTAATATGCATGGGTAAGTAGCCTATGGCACTGTACAACATTCCATTGCTACTTATCTAGAATGAAACCTCTTTGCTGACATGTTGGGAGTTGTGCACACTCTTAACAATGTTCTGGTAGAGATTGGAATGCATCTAGAAAGTTACAGAATATAGATAAATGTTGTCTAAGATAATTGCATGACTGTCTAACATATTTCCTTATGTGTAAGAATTTTCTCTGAAAACTATGAGATGTTTTCTAATCATGCAATTTAACTTGTTGTGTAGGAAAGATCGTATGCCATCACCTACAAAAGAAGAAATACAACATTTGTTTAGCAACAAAATTATCTATTGAAGATATTGAAGTTCCAAGGATACGGGAAGAATGCCATGATCTGTCGATCATGAAGAACGATGTTTGGGATGTAGTCCCAAGACCTGAAGGGAAGTTTGTTATGAATTCCATATGGATCTATCAAGATCAAGCATGCTGCAGATGGCAGCATACAGAAATATAAAAGTGATGAAATAGAAGATACACCAGCTGGATTTCGAGACAGCCTTCTTGAATGGTGTAGTTGAAGAAGAAGTGTATGTGGAGAAGCCACTTGGTTATGAGACACATGACAGGGAGTCATATATGAACTTGGTATGGTAGGATAGACAACTTTCTATCCATTTTGGGCTTTACCAAGAGTAAAGCGGATTCCAACCTTTACTACAAGGTTGAGGAAGGCAATCCAGTGATACTACTTTTATATGTGGATAACTTGTTCGCTACAGGTGAAGATAGATTGATTTCCGACACGCAGTTGAAGCTTGCTGCCAAGTTCGAGATGAAGAACTTGGGGATGATGCACTATTTGTTTTTGGCATGGAGGTGTGGCAAAGTGCAGATGGAATCTTCCTTGGACAAGGGAAGTATGCAGTAGAGATCCTGAAGAGGTTTGGGATGATGGATTGCAAGGCCATGGCCACACCTATGGCATCAAATCTAAAGCTTCTTTGAGATGCTTCATCTGAGCCGGTTGATGTCTCTATGCATCGTCAGATGATTGGGTCCTTGATGTACCTGACGAGCACGAGACTAGATATTTGCTTTGCGGTGAACACATTGAGCCAGTTCCTGACGGATCCAAGGAGTGTTCACCTGGTTGCTGTAAAGCACGTTCTAAGGTACCTGAAGGGTAGAGTGGATTATGGGCTCAAGTATGAAGCAAATCAAAAGTTTAACCTGCAGGGTTATGCTGATTCAGATTGGGCAGGCAGTGCTGTAGATAGGAAGAGCACATATGGGTGCTACTTCAGTATGGGATCAGGTGTGATCTCTTGGTTTAGCAGGAAGCAGTCCTGTGTAGCACTGAGTACAGTTGAGGCAGAGTATCTTGCAGCCTGTTCAGCTAGTTGCGAGGTAGTATGGATACGGAATCTACTGTCTGAGTTATTTGATCTCCCGTTGGATGCTACTGGTATCTTCTGTGATAACCAGAGTTGTGTGAAGCTATCCGAGAACCCAGTGTTTCATGACAGGTTGAAACACATAGAGATCAAATATCACTATATCAGGGATATGGTGTAGAGAGGAGCTGTGAAGCTCCTGTACACAGCGACGGACGAGCAAATTGCAGATGTGCTAACGAAGCCACTAGCCAGGGTGAAGTTCGAATACTTCAGGGAGACACTTGGTGTTCTTCAGATTGATGACACTTCGAGGAAGAAGTGATGGACACATTTGCTGAAGCCATTCCAAGCATGTTGGAAGGAGAATTCTTCACATGGTTGTGGATGTAAGCGCTGGATGATGAGCATCAGGATGATGTTCTAGTTTCTGCTTTGTATGATCAGTTGGATCATTTATATGTATGTGTGCATCATGTTGGATGTTGGATATGATCAGTTGGATCATTTATATGTATATGTATGTGTGCATCATGTTGGATGCTGGATATGATCAGTTGGATCATTTATATGTATGTACGCATCATGTTGGATGTTGGATATGATCGGTTGGATCATTTGTATGTATTGTGTATATGCATCATGTTGGATGCTTGGACCATGTATCTGTATATGTATCAGGTGGATACATTGTATGATCAGGTAGATCATGTATATTGATATGTATAAGGTATGATCAAGTAGATCATGTATGTTGATGAATACATTGTGTGGATCATGTATCTATGTATCAGGTGGATACACTATGTATGATGATATGTATCAGGTAGATACTTGGTGTGCATCGGATGGATGCATTGCATGATTAGGGTGATCGTGGATGACGAGCTTTTCCAAATGACATGCAGCAGGATGTTGCAGTGATGATGATCAAGATGATCATGTGTACATCAGGATGATGTATGATGAGTATCAGATGATACTTTGTGGCCGTGGATCAGGTTGTGCAGATGAGCATGTCTGGGAGATCCTATAGGTCGGAGTTGCGTACCCATAACAACCTGGGATGCTCTTTCGAGACATTGCTCTGGGAGGACATGTAATTTGTGCCCTGGGATATCTTCAGGTCAGAGTTGTGTACCCATAACATCCTAAGATGCTCTTGTGAGGTTCTGTCCTATGGCATGTAATTTTCTCCTGGGAGATCTGGACAGGATGAAAAAGGCCTCAGATGCTTCAGCCAGGTTTTGTGGTGGACCACATGTAATGTGCTCCTGGGAGATCCGACAGGTAGATTTGTGTGCTCGTAACAGCCTGGGATGCTTCAGCCAGGTTTTGTGGTGAGATCACATGTAATGTGCTCCTGGGAGATCCGACAGGTAGAGCTATGTGCTCATAACAGCCTGGGATGCTTTAGCCAGGTTTTGTGATGGGTCACATGTAATGTGCTCCTGGGAGATCCAACAGGTAGAGCTGTGTGCTCGTAATAGCCTGGGATGCTGCAGTCAGGTTTTGTGACACACGTAATAAGTCCTGAGGATTCCACAGTATGGACAGTGATGACGAAGACCTGCAGGTGGTGGGCCTACATCCAATATGAAAAAGGACTGGCTCTGTAGAACTTCCTATGATGAGTAGATTCAGAGATTGATTGAGATAGCAGCTGCAGTGACAATGATGATGACTCAATGACGATTATCCAGTGACGATGATCCAGAGAAGATGACTTGTGCTAGAAGACCTGTGTCAAGAAATACCTTCCTATTTAAGAGGGAGTGTTGATGTATATGTAACTTTGGAATGTATTTCACATATATGTATATTGTATTTCTATAGAGATGTTATCATTCCTCTATACGGAAGTGGTTGTATTCCTATAGAGATGTTATTATTCCTCGATAATGAAGTGTCGTCATTTATAATGTAAGTGTCGTAACTTATACTTGATGGGTTATTAGACCACCTTGTTGGGGTCGGCCCTGTATAAGTCATGTGGGTCAAAGGGTTATTAGACCACCCTATTGGGGGTCGGCCATGTGGGTCAAAGGGTTATTAGACCACCCTAGTGGGGGTCGGCCCAGTTAGCATTATGTTAAGTGGTTAAGTTGAGGGCGACCTAGTTGAGTAAAAGTCAAGTCAAGTTAGTGTATAAATAGAGAGTGTGTCTCTATCATTTTACACATTCTATTCTCTCACTGACACTGTGGAGAGTGGCGCACTTGTGGAGGAGGAGGATCTGCTGCTACGAGAAGACTATCTCTTCTATTCTTGTTGTATCATTGCTCTATCTATCTTTGAGGAAGTTATTGGGGTTTTCACCTTTATGGTTTTCCCCAAGTAAACTCGGTGTCTCTTCTGTGCTTGCATTATTGTGTCCATGAATGATATGATGTATATTTGTTGTACATGTTGTTCTGTTAGTTAAGATCCTAGATCAGATTGAAGTAAATTCTGAAAATTTAACAGGAGGGCGCACTAAGCTCTAGCAGGGCTGAAACTGAGTGGAAAGAAGCTCTGAGGGCTAGCTAACTGAGGGTTAGGTGCTAGGACTGATGACTGGGATGCATGCAAACCCTAAATAATGCATGCAAACCCTAAAAGTGCATGCATGACTGAAAATGCAAAGGATGAAAATGCTAGTAGGACTAGGATGGAGTATAGGAATATCCTAACAATCTTCACACATTATATGTAAGAATCCTTCAATTTTTTTTATTATATTTAGAAAGATTTTTTAGGAGTTTGGTTCAGAGATATAGATACTGATGACCATGTTCAGATTTCTTTCCAGAAATTTGTATGGTGTCTTTGATTCATATCTTAACGAGCATAGATCCATCTTAAACCCAGATCTATCAAGCACTAAGAGGGATCCAATTTCTTGAGGTGTAATTTGTTTTTTAAATTTCAACTCAAGAAATTTGATCTCTCTTGGTTGATAGATCAGTGTTTAAGTTTTTATTTTATAAACGAACATCAATTTTTTTAATTACTTTTCATAATTTTTTATTTTATGAGCCAACATGGATTTTTTTAAATACTTTGCATAATTTTTTATTTTATAAGCTGACATGATTTTTTTATTTTTTTAAATTATTTTGTTTAAGTATGAATGTTACAACATCTCTCCCATACTAGGCTGTAGAACACCTTGCTCCTCTCGATGCAATGAATATTAAGCAACAGATTCTTTTTCCTTGTTGAAAAAAAAGGGTGACGATGATTTGATAGGTAGAAAACAAGTATTTGTTTGTTTGTTTAGTTTTTATACATGTAAGTTATCACTATTTCTATGCATTTTTAACACTTATCTATACTTGTTTCTACTTGAATAGAACATTTGAATAGACACAAGTGTCATTGACAAATCATTACCATGGCTTAGTTTTTATATAAACTGTTTTTTTTGTAATTTAGATTATTGATATGGTGTGTTAAAGTAAAAAAAAATGAACACTCATTGAATGTAAAGCATTAAAATGATAAGGAAAGATTATACATCGACATTATGCTTGAGAAGTTAGAACATATGAGGTGCCAATTGAAAGTGTCATCTTACATTTCAACATCATGCATAATAAAATGGAGAATACTATTGTAGTTGTTAAACATGGATGATAAGGTGTGGTTAATGTGTTTATTCACAGATTGAGCACTAGCAATCAAGGTGGAATAGTTTGGATACATTTATTAGAGTAAATGGAGAGCATTGTGGTCGGGATGAGAAGTCAACATTGGTTGTTAAGCTAACATTATCTTAATGTTAAAGTACAACATAGTATGTATAATTGGTTTTTCTTTATATGAATACTAGTTGGTCTTAAGCACATTTATCGTAAAATTAGTTTTGTTATATATATAAATATATATATATATATATTTTGTGTCCCTTAAATAAAAAGAAACTCAACAAAGAAAATAGAGATATACAATTAACAAGGTTTTGTAATGTTGTTTCTTCATCTTTGTAAACAAAGATTTAGAATTTTGTTTTAATCTACCACTACAATGAACAAGAATTGTTTTATATGAATAGCACCCTCATCCCAACTTAACTAAACATGTGTAAAAAGGTTTTGAGGACAAAACCATATGGACAAGGAAAATGAAGGTGACATTGTTTATATTCTACGCTACAACAATAATCGAGGAAGCCATGGCTTAAATATCCCTTATGTAAGTGTGAATTTGTTTCTATAGAAAATACAATTGTTTTCTTTTAGCTACTTCAAGATACTTAGCATAACTTTTAATTGTCCACTTTAAATTGCAGATAAATATGCTAACAGTAATCCAAATAAAACTCCATGAAGATAGACATAAATGGAGGAAATGCATTATCCTCAAAGAAAATTCTATTAGCAATAGGCATAAGTGGGGGAAATATCTAATCCTTACATGATCCCCTTTCATTCTACTCTAAAAGAATCCAATATTATAAAATGGCAAGTGACTCTACCAAAGAATATGTTCAAGAAGGTGTATACCCATATAGTAGGTGTCATAAAGGTTATGCACAGAGTTTGTGGTAGGTTCATCTAATGCTTTAGAGAATTGTAAATATGAAAAGTGAAATTTTAGTTTACCCATCAACAATATCGTTGATGGCCCTCCATTACATGCACCCAAATATATAATTGTCATTAGTCAAAATATGCAAGAACCATAAAATAAAGATATGCCACTGTTGTGAAAAAGATTGTACAAGGGTGAATCCTTCCCACTTGGTAAGGGGAAAATCCTATTAGGTTGCAACAAGGCTTCAGTATTACGTGTTATTGTTGTGTGGGTGAGTACTCCAAGTGATCCTGCAAGTGGTTGTTAGTAAAACGAGAAATAAACAAGAAAATGAAAATGAAACAAAACAAAGAACAAAGGGGTAGGAATGAAAACTCCAACAACCAATAGATGTCGAACCACTTTTTTATTTCCCAATGGTCAAGCATGTACAACACCTAAGGGATGTGAGCTCCACTAGAGGAAAAAAATCCCTCTTAAGGAGGTCTATCTAGTCCACACTTGATGTTAAGTAGCTTGAAGAACAAATGAGAATAACACTTGCCCCTTGAAGGAAGGTGGCAAGGGATCTTGGTAGATGCTAGACAAGAGGGAAGAGGTGAACTATAAGGGAGATCAAACACAATTCCAACAACATAACCTTGCTCTTAGTTTCTCTCTTCTATAAGCATGCCCATGGATTCCTTCTATAGGCCATTAGGTGGCCAAGAAATAACTAGATTACAATGTGAACTCCTTGATCTCATGCTATAGCTCCAAGGTATACAAAAGAGGCCATTTAAGGAACCCAAGTGTGAGGAGACAAATTTGAACTTGTGGAGGTAATGGAGCTTTCGTGAGTCTTTAATGTGCCACCGATGGTTGATATTCTGCCATTTCTTCTAGTCACGCAGATATTGAAGGATTATCCACGCTAGTCGAGTGGTTGTAATTATAGTAACACGCACGATAGCACGTATTAATAGACATGTGGCTGCGCGGTTGTATTTTTCACTGTTTTGGGAATTTCTAAACTCATGCTGCTTCTTGGATCTTATAAGGATGTCTTCGGTGGGATGCATGTTCTATGTTGATGACGCTTTACCGTGTAAAATGAAAAAATGTCACATGTGTGCAAAATTTGAGCGTTAGCAAATGCCCCTTGATATATGAGGTTCGGAGGGTACTGTAGAGACAATAATGCATCACTATTTATTTTGCATTCTCTCTATTGTTCTTGGGTGGATAAATAAGAATTTCTTAAGAGATAAGGTTACTGGTGGAGTTGTAACCAAGAGTGTTTTTTTATACAAATGAAGCAGGCATACCCATGCTCATGAAAATCTACCGAAGTGGCTACAAAAAGAGAAGACCAAGGGGCCCACTCAATATAATACTAGCACATGGATGAAGGAGGATTCAATCCATGCAAGAGTAACTCAACTTGGAAATGTTGTTACAGGTGTCGAAGAAGTGGTACTGCAGATAACCATGATGATCCCACGAGGGTGGGGGACCGAAATACTAGTGAGTATACTGAAGGTGTTATCCCCTCCATAATGTGGGTTAAACGTGTTACCACCTCCTCCACCAAACAGTGAAAAAGGGATACTCCCTACAAGTATATGAGATGTTTTCACATTGGAAGGATGTACATTCTGACATGTGTAGGGGTTAAACCCAGGCATGGATGTAATGGACGACATGGGAATCGAGCCTACTATAGTTGTGGATGGAGTGGGAATCAAGTCTATAAAGGGCATGGAGGGAGCTATGTTCCCTCCAAACCAAGGAAAACCTTAACCGAAAGGAGCCATTTGTGGAATACCTTGGGATTGTTACATGAAAGGAGATGAAGTAAAGGGTTCCGACAATATCCATGTAACAGGGATATGAGAAGGTCTAACAGTGGCACCAAAAGGGGTAGTTGTTGTCGAAGGTTGAGAACTAGATATACCTATGGAACCAGTGTTGAAACTGACAAAAGGATTTGAAATAGATGTATCCTGAGACGAAGTAGATACCGATGGGGTTGCGAAGGAATGAGAGAGAACTCTCGAAACCATAGTTGTGGTAGGAGTTTGGGGAACTCCAATTTCATCTCCGGAACTAGCCATGGAATAACCAGGGGTAAACCAGTACACACTATACTCGGGTTGGCCTAGAGAGTCTATAGTTACAAGTAATGGATTGTTTGGTCCAGTCAAGGGAGGGTTAAAAGGAGTGTTAAATTATTAAGAAGTTAAGTCCTCAACCTCAACAGTATCAAAGACCTATTGATCCTGAATTATGATTTACGGTTCTCCAGGTAGTTTCAGTTTCTCCCGTAAGTTCGTATGAACCACAAGAATCAGTCCTCAGGTGTCGTGCTGGCGGTGGAGGCTCAAAAATGAGTGGTGGAAGGCTTTGCAACCTTCGTGACCTACGGAGAGGTTGATCCTCCAAGGCTCTATCAAAAGAAAACTAAGTATGAAACCTAGTGGCACTAAATGACTAGGGAGCAAACAAGATACCACTAAAAAATGCCCTAAAGTGATCAAAAAAGGAAAACAAAGATAATACTCTCAGAAGTAAGTCTAGGGTGATGAGGGCCCAGAACAAACCAATATAGTATCGACAGTTAGTTACACGACGTCTGGGTGCAAGCATTTGAATCACCAAACCGCCCTCTCGAGATTACTGCAAAGGGTTACCTTCCGTGTCTGTCTAAGGTGCAGTGGAAATAGCCTTCCACTATACCTGTGAAGATCCCTAGGGTTAAGATACTAAGGATACCACAAATATGAAAATACTTGGGGGAACAGTCATCAACCTAGCCAAGACACATGGGAAGGGTAGCAAAGCCCAAAATCCAAAAGCACTTAAAAGTACTAGTGGACTCCCGTACGCGAATCAGCTCTGGTTTATATTCGAAAGGAAAGTGAGGGGGTATACTCAGCAGTTCCAGTCTCACACGGCCTCGTGCTTAACTTCGGTTTAAGTGGAGCGCTCCCAGGATACTTTGATATAAATGGGTTTGCCTAAAAGATTGTCTTACTATGATTATTGAGCAATGAAAACGTTTTCGAGCAGTTTAAAGTGATCTACTCCGAAATTCTAGCCTAAGCTAGTTGATGTAGTGTAAAACCTAAAAAAGAAAGGTTGCTAATTGATTTTATTAGATGTTCTTTTTAAATGTTGTTTCTTACTCAAAAAGGGTAGTGAAGTGTGTGGTATGGTTATGATAGAAAGTAAAGTGCGTACAACTGATGCATAAAACTTTACAAAAACTATTTTCCATTTATGTCTTTCGAAACAAAAGATAGGAAATCCTAAACATAAAAATTTTCTTTTTCAATTCTTCTTTTTAATTTTCAAAGCAAATAGAAAAACAATCTATCCTACCTCGAAAAATAATGGCAAATCTTACAACTAAGCTACCAATTTTCAATTTTGATCTTTTTCTCTATTTGTAAAAGAAAATGAATGTAAAAAAAGGAACAAGCAAGATCTAACAAGAGTGTGGGTAAAGATAAAAGGCCTAATGGCTTATAGAAATCACATCCAAAGAATGACAAAGACTTGACCTACAGAGTTGTTTCAATGAAAAAACTCTAGATTTGGAACAAGATGCAAAAGAAAAGGAAAAGATGATGCATGCAGTGGAAAAACAAACCAAGAAGTTGCTCCTAAGCATAAAAAACCAAAGGAAATCATCTTCCAAACAAATAGGGTAGGCAAGCAAACCAAGACAACTCTACCACCACACAAACTCAAAATGAAAAGCTATCAAGAAAACTTCAAGCAAACTCAGACTAACCTAAACCAAAGTTTAGAAGGTATCCAGCCAATCAAATCTTCCAAAAACAACCAAAATACTCGGACTGAGGTCAAACCCTAACAAATAAGGTGAAACTCAATAAAAGTGCGTAGGTATTGCAACAGACAACAAGCATAGAGTGCACGGGTCTGTATTACTGAAACACACATCTAGGGCAAAAGATGTGCTACTATGACTAGCAGAGAGTCGCGCACAAGTACAAAAGACCTAAAAAGCATAAAAGACACCTAAAAACAAGTACTGAAGTAAGTGAAGCAATCCAAAGGGAACTTTCAAGAGGTTAAAAAAAGACTCAAAAAGACAAGGATGTCTCAATAACAGTCAAAAAAGCAAAAAAAATGCCAAAAGTAGACCCATCAACCTGAAAACCAAATCCTACTATAAAAGGCTCAAATCTATAGGAAAATACGTAGCTCTTTGGTATACCAACTAGTGCAAACAACTAAAAGTGTGTGGGTATCAGTGATAAAGACTCATGTTCGGTTCAAAAGATGCGCCTCTGTATGCACAAAAGACTAGCGCACAAGGACTAAAAGGAAATAAAAAAACTTTGCTCACTCGGACTAAAATGAATCAAGAAAAAATGAAACAATAAAGTAACCTATAAAAACCTCACATAAATCCAATAGACTGTAAAAACTGAAGAAAACCTAAATAAGGTCCCAGAGTAGAAAAAAAACGGTGCTCCCCAGCGGAGTCACCAGTTATGTTGTTAAGGATTATACCCTATAGTAGGGGAAAGGATGCTATCAACGTACATGGGGTGATAGATAGATACATTATATCTTGCATTAATTACTATGAATAAAATGAGAATAAGATTTGGAAATCATTACCTTTTTCTGATGGTTGGTCCTAGCTTTCGCCCAATCTCCACACCAACACACCTGCAAAATATACAAACCTTCCTCAGCGTATCTTGACTACAAATATATAATGATATTGTTCAAGACAATATGACATTAATTATAATCAGATATTCAATAGAAAAGACATTCCATTGGGATGGGAAGGGTATCTCGATCTTTATTGTCAAAGAAATGCAACCAAATACAATTTATACATAATCTGTTCCAAGCACTTCTGCAACCAAGTTTTGGGCTCCTGCTCCTCACAATGACTTAGAAATTTCTTCAGCATAACAGTAGATTCTTCTTCATTGGAATCTTCCTCATGGCTTCCCCTTGTATTTATGGCCAAGGAAGGAAGTGAAATTCATGAGGTAGTTGAATTGGGAGGCTAGGGGACTTACAGTACTAGCCTCAACTAATGCCAATTCGTAATCTTAATATATTTTTCTATTTCATCTTAATATGTGCGCAGGTATCACACTAGACAACTTGCGCCTAGGGCGCAGCTAGTGATCTCCAGGACTAGTGCATACCACTTTTGAGATAAGGGTTATCTTTAGTAGAACCAGCACACAGTACGCTAGATGCTATTTGTAAGAGTAGCGCATCTTTAATGAAATATACATAAAAAAATATGGTTTTCAGTTGAAGAGGTGTGATCTCAATAATAAATCATCCAAGGTCAATCCAGCTCTGCCATCCATAGTGTCCTTTTGTGTGATCGACAGGGCAATGTGATCACAGACGGAGAAGTGCAGATTTGACCTATAACAATAGGGGTCGTAAGAATTATAGAACACATAGGGGTATGGCGAAAGACTGTCGACCCTGAATTAGCACTCCATGCACGAGTCAAAATCTTGCAAGCTAGCCTGAGGAAGCGTGTGTAGTACAGGCAAGGCCATACTGACTTGGTCACGTATGAGATTTGAGGGGCGAACGATAAGAAGAACCTTATCCCTCAGTAGCCCTTAGTCTCCAAGAAGTGTAGTCGAGAGATCGCGGTAACGACTCCCCAATCGCTAGAAAGGTGTCCTCACAAGAAGAAAGAAAATGAATTGTCGGAAGGGCCCACCGAAGGGGTACCCAGGCAGGAACATGAAGAGATTATTAATCAATAATATAAAGTTTAAAGAAATATAATAAAAGAAATAGATTTATTATATTATATTTGAATAAAATGAGAAAACTTGAAATAGATTAGAAGTTTTAGCAAAAGAAATATTTTTAATCCATTTCTTTATTATTATTCTTTGAAAAATGAAAACTTGATCTAGGTTGAAAGTTCTAATAGAAGAGATAATTTATTTTTCATTATAGATATTTGAAAAAGGGAAAAATAATTAAAAGTAGATTAAATAATTTAACAAAAGAATATTTCTTATTTCTTTTTATTTTAGAAAAGAGAAAAACTTAGGAGACACTATGTCCATCTACTAGAAAACATATGAACAAAAAGATTAATGAATAAACTTATTAGTAAGCAAAATACAACTAGAACTCTAGTAGAAACCACTCCACCTACATCCCACTGATTTAGGGATTAGAGAAATTAACTAAGGGGACAGCAAGAAGACAATGTAGGGATTTAGGTGCACACTTAAAGATAAATTGACACTTGTATTATGAGAATAAATATTAGAGAATTATTAAATTAAATAATATTTTTTCATCATGAGACACTTGGCATGGATATTTTGGTTATAAAAGAAAGGGAGGAGAAGGAGAATGGACTCTCTTGCTCCCTAGTGCTGGACGGGCATTGTAATTAAGAAATGATCTTCTGATTCTTGTTAGTTGGGTTGAGCTATCCGGGGATTGGGATATCCCAGCAGAAAGCTTGCATTGTGTGTTCTTACGACCCCAAAATGCTCGGGTTTTGGGGGAAAGAAGAGTTCCCTTGATATGGTAGGGGGGTCAACCGAGAGGTCTTCAGTAAATCGGGAGTTTGGATGGCTGGATCAAAGTGACAAGGGATGTCGACTACAACAACCTACAACCATCGGAATCAGGTATAATGTTCCATTATTATGTGCAAGTTGAGTTTATGTAATTTTATTTATGGTTTCATATTTGATTTTCAAGATTTCAAATTTTCATATGATGTTAGGGCTACATAAATAGTCTTTTTGGGGGACCCCGAAATGGGGGTTCCTACAATGGGAAATACACCAAATGGATGTCAAGAGTTCCTTTTTGAATGGTGATTTCCGTGTAGACATTTATATGCAACAACCACTTGGTTTTATTACTTATAAAACTTCAAGTACAAAAACATGAAAATGAACCAAAAAAAGAATAAGAATTATATATTTGAACCTAAATTAACTTGAAATATCTAAAAAGGAGAAGATTAAGATAAAACTACAATACCTAACTGTGATATCCTAGTCACAAATGAAACGTAGGTCTCTCATTCGACAATGAACATTGCATATCAATGTCTCATGTCAATGGTTGTAGAATCATGAGTTTAAGTAATTATATAAAAATACAAAACAATGCCAAGAAACATAACATGACTTCAATACTATAATTAAAAAAAAATTACTTGCCACGGTACTTCTGTGTGAGGTATCCCTATAGAATAAGATACTAAAAGTGCTATAAAAATGAAGGGATCGAATGAATCATATCAATGAGATATGCAAGTATTAGATAATAACAATTTTCTATGCCAAATAACTAGATGGTTACAAAATATCCACAATTAAGTTTATAGAATACAAGTGTTTCCACCTAAATATAATTAGTTGTGTGGCCTAAAGGATTTATCCCTAGCCCTCCATCATTAGGTTGGACATTGTCTAAATTCCCTATTGGTGGGATGCAATGATGAATAATATGTTGAAGTAAACTATGGATCATGGTGGAAATCAAATTTTGGGCTCAAGTACCTTCTCTGGAAAATCAAGATATTAGAGTATATTTTCCCTGGCCAAATCACTTATTTAAAATCCAACCAAAAACCATAAATGAACATAAAGTCTCTAAAATTATGTTGGATTGATGCTCGAGATATGGTATCAACATTAGAGAGACATAGAACCAATGTCAATACCATAAATTCAGCATCAATCAAACATCAGTTAAGAGACATTTATGTCAATTTATTTTTTTGGTTTGAGGGTCCATACCCACAAGTGATTGTTAGTATTTTATTTTTATAAATCTTTGTAATAATGAGATCAAAGAATTCTTGAATAATTCTTAGCAACATCTCAATATTGAATTAGTGCACAAGGCAAGGTATTTGGCACTATGGTATTATAAGTTGTGTTATGGACTATGGACTAGGGTTCATGTGTTGCTGTGCTTAAGGGTTGCGTTATAAGTGATATTATGGACTATGGAATAAGGTCCATGAGTTCTTGTGCTTAAGGGTTTAGACGGTTTATTTTCTTAAGCGTAATAAGGTTGCATCTAAGTGGGGTGGTTATAAGGGTTTCTCATTTAGTGTTTTATTGACTAGTATTGGGGTTTAAGGGTTATAAGAGCTACAAGTGTTATATGTATTGGTGCTTATAACAGTTAGGCCTTAAGAGTTGTAAGAGTTAGGGGGTATATGTTAGTTGTTGGAATATGTAATGATGACTTGTGTGGTGTTGTTGGTTGTATAATGATCATTCATATTAAAGAAGGAATACCTAACTCTAATAGTATAAAATGGAGTTATCCCACATGCATCATGTGATAAACTCTTGTATTACCATTCTTTCTATAAGAGAGGTGGAATACTATTTATCCCACATGTGTTATGGGATGTAAATCTTCCATACCTATAAGTATATAATAGAGGTGAAGGAGGATCATTTACACACATGATATTATTGTGTCCTTGTGACATGATATGAAGATGGAGTGTGATGCAATGCTTAAGTGAGTGGAGCTCAAGCATAAGATTGGATGTTTATGAAGAATAAGAAGACAATACCTTTCCGTGGATGTTTCCTCATTTGAGGTTTTACCATGTATATCTAGTGTATCATTTATTTTCTCTTGTCTCTAGTTTCTTACTTTGATTATTGTTGATTGTATGCCAAGATATAAGGATAGGCTAGTAGATTCTTGTTTTGCATGTTAGAAAATATATTTTTGTATGTTTATGCATATTCTCAATATTCTAACATGGTATCAGAGATGGAAACTATGCTCTAACTTCTTGGATTTTTTTTTTCCAAGCGACAGTTCTTCAACATTTTGGGGCCCCTCCATGTCTAGTAGAATTGCCATCAGATCTATCAAAACCTTGTGATTATTCTTTATATATAGGCATTTTATACATGTTTGAGAATTTTTTTCTCAAAACCCTAACCCTCATGATTATTTTTCAAAAAAAATTCAAGTTTCTCTTGATTTCTTTTGTAGATCTAAGTTAAAATGTATTGTATGCTAAATTTTTATCAAGGATCTATATTTCTTGCAGCAAATCTGTTGTTTTTTTTAGCTCTGGTTGTGTTTTGTTGTAGGTTTTTGTACATGATGGTGATTGGTTTCACAACTTTCTATTTTGGATAGTTTAGATAAATTTCGGGAAGACACTCACCTTTTGTTCATAGGATATGCGTACAGACACACCTTTCCCACAAAGAAAGTGCATAGACATGTGCCAATTCTATATAGAAAGTGCATGGACCCTATTTTTGGAAAAAAAATCACCAAAATCGATTTTTATTCGTTGTTTCTGATGTAGGTCTACATATATGTTAGTAAGTTGTTGCTATCATTAATCATTAGTGAGAAACTTCAGTTTAATTATATGTTTCATTCATTCATTTATGATTCTTATCATTAGCTTCATGTCTTTCTTGCATTAGGGTTTAGTTTCTTAGTTTATTCATCAATGTTTTTAGAAGTTGTCTCTTGTTCCTGTTTTACTTGTCTCTAACCTTATTGTGTGGAAGATGTTTGAAATTTTCAAGGGAATGTATCTCAAGAATTTTTATCATGGTGACCACAACAATCCAACCAATGCCTAAGACTTAATTGCTTGATTATTATATTTTATAATCCCTGTGATATATTTTTTATTTGATCATTTTTTTTCAATATTCTAACATGGTATCACATGATCAATCCCTCAATATTCTGATGATGATGATGCTTCAAACATGGTATAGTATTTTGCTCAATATTTATATGTTGTTGCTAACCCTTGTTTGTGTAAAATCAATTTCATATTCTCTATCTTTTATATATCATGTCATGTATTTTTTTGTCTTTATGGGCTTATCATGCTCATTATATGCTTTAATCTTGCAAGTTCTTTTGTGCAGATTAGCTCTCTGTTTACTTCGGTTTCTCCACAAGGATATTTGTGAAGAGTTGTGGGATGAATTGGTTCTATCATTTCTTCCTATATTAAGCATATTGATGTTGTTCTCTTTGATCATTCGGCATTGTTCTTCTCTACAGCTTATCCTTGACGACCACAAAGTTGAAACCTTTTTCCACTTTATACAGAATGTTTGAAGTTGTAACTAAGAAGGAATGTAATGTAATAAATACCATATAATATCACCTTATCCCAGATATAATGTAAGGAAAGGAATGACCATATTTTTCTTTCATTCATGATGATTATTTGTTGGCCACATGTTTTGATGGATAGACCATCTAAGGGTCTTGTATTCACGATGTAATCTTTACTAGAGTTATTTGGTTATGAAGACTGTATCCTGGAAACATTTATGATGTCTAGGCCATCTAGGGTTCTTGTATTCATAATGTCATCTACTACAGAGTTCTTGCATTTTTTAGATTGGTTGTGAAGATTGCAAGTGTGACACATTTTTCAATGTAAAGGTCATTGGGGTTCTTGTATTCATGATGAGATCTATTACATATATCTTTTAGCTATCAGTTGGGTTACATTTTTTATGATTTTATAGTTCGAATTAACACTTCTCTTTCCATGGGGATAGTTCAAAAGATGATACTCAAAGTGTCACTCTTTGTTTAAAAAAAAGACACTTATGGATGGAAGAGCCTATGATTTGACCCTCATTGATGGCTCTGATCATTGAAAGCTAGACCTCGACACCTTCACATTTCAGTCTGAGAATGTAACCACAAAAATGGAAAATGTGTGCCTTGCACACTAGAAAGGCATGAATCATTCACATGTTGCTCTTGACAATGGAACGAATGCATCAAAAGCTACCCTTTCACACCTTGTACACTCGAGAGGTGCAAATAATTTTCATGTTTTCTTTGAATAGGTCACAAATTACCCATAATTTCATGAAAAAATATAAAAAATGATATAAATACGTTATGGAAGTTTGCAAACCAATTTTCCCAGTTGCAACTCCCTAAACCACCTGGTAACCATTTCCAACTATTTCCTTCAAACATAAAAGGGAAATGAAATGGAACAATGGGGGACACCCAATATACCAAAGTAATGATGAAGGAATCACTCACCATCACATCCATCCTTCCCATCCATCAGTAACTCATGTTGCTGACCCTTATATATGTGTATATTGAAGTGGTTTCCATCAACTAACTTCATCCCTCATATATATTTAGCGGATTGGAGTGGGATTGTTGGAGTGCATGTGTGGAGAGACTGGAATATTAAGTTTCAATAAGGTACCATACATTGAGAAGGTATATATTGTACTTATTTTACCATCTTAATTAAGATTTTACATCTTTCCATCCCCCAATCACGTGTCTTTCATGATTGTTGTTTGACGTAAAGGATATTTTGTCATTTCTATTGAAATTGATTAGATAGCTAATTATCTTCTCGTATTTCAATTCATTCCAATCCTTTTCTATTGTCAAATTGGATTGAGGAAGGTTGGCTTTGTTGGTTTTGCAGGTTGAAACTGGGCAATAAGGAGTTGATCTGGAAAGAGACAAAGGAGCATCTTGGATCAACCATCGAAAAAGGTGCATACATCTTTTCTCCCTAATATCTTCCCTAGTTTAGATTTTCTTATTGAATTTTATGTGCAGTCTTAGGTGTGAATAAGTGTCTAATATTCCTATAATCAAATCCATTTAGTTCAGTCTCATCTTAACCAATACGTTGGTGATCTTTCCTTAATCATAGGATTTAGTTCTGGACAACAAAATTGGTGAATTTGTTGGGGATAAACCAACCTCTGTAGGGCCTTGTTGATTGATTTTTTCAGTTTGTTTTGGGTGTTTTAGTCTCTGACTAGCTTAAACACATGCCAGATACCTTAAAATTCCATGTAATTTAGAAGTTTAGTTTCATCTTTTAAGCATCTCTCAAGATCCATTTGCACTATCCTATACTTAGAAAATCAAATGGTAGTGGGTATTCGTTCTTTCCTATGTTGACAAGCATGAATATTCATGTTTCTTCTTTTGGACAAGCATGAATTATCTGTTCTTTGAAATTTTTTCTTAGAATTACCTCTTTTCCTCTGAATGAATTGAGTTGTTTGGTTTACCTAAGTAGTCTAAAAACTTTTGTGTTATGTTTGGATCAGTTTGGGTGGTGGTTTAGTGTGTTTGTCTTGAGATCGAATCAAAATTTTGTGAAAAGTTTTAGGAGTGTTTTGTGCTTCATTTTATTTTCATTTGATTGAGTGATTGATAAGACTTGAATGTGAATACCTGGAGCATAATGAAGTTATTTTTTCTCCTATTTATCCTTGATTGAAAGAAAAGTTGACTTCCAAAACCTTGTCACCTAGTATACCTAATAACTTGTTTGAGTCTAAGAACGATTGATTGACTTGTTTCTTCTTGAAATTGGCTTTGGCTTGTGGTCGAAGAGGCTAGCATTAGAAGCTATTTTCACCATAGTGATAAGAATATTATTGTTGATTTTCGTTGCTTGTATTAGTTTAGTTGTTTTTTAAAGTTGCATTTTCATTAAAAAGTAAAATGGTTGTATCTTAAAAGAATTGTATTTGGTTTATGAAATAAAAAATTGGTAGATTGCATTTTCATTGAAAGACTTGATTGTGTGGTTTGAAAAGTGATTCATTTTTCATTTTAAAGAGTGTGAACATGTGCATTTTCATCGTAATATATTTAGTTGCAGGTAATTTATTCTTCTTTTGAAAAGCTTTGAAATTGTTATTTTTGAAAAGCATAAGCATTTTAAAGAATCTAAGAGATTTTCTTTTCTATAAACTCACTTAATAGTCTAGGTTCTAGGATCTTGGACATAGGTTTTATGAGATAAATCCTCCAAGGACACACGAGATTGAGACTAGGATCAATTAAAGAGAGTGAATTCCATTAGTAGCGTGAAGTACTTGTTGGGAAAGCACCTCTAACACTGGTGTCAAGCGATAGGTAAAACTAGTCCAAGTGGGAATATTGTCCCATGTTGCTTGGATTAGTTGTGTTATGTGAGTTTGGGAGTTGTTCAGGTGTGGAATGTCCTGAAGGTGATACCACTTCTCACTAACAGCTTCAGGTCTAGGACTTGTGTCCTACGTTCCATCATCATTCACATAATCTCTTTCCAACAACCATTCCACCTAACTACCAAGCGTCAAGTGGTGACCTTAATTTCCTTTCCTAGGATCTTCATAGGTGCCTACAAGGAGAACATCTTATGGTGCATGAGGAATATGTAGAACCTATGTCTCAGCTCCTTGGGGGTGTATTCTCCAAATTCAAGTTCTTGCATCCTTGGAAATTGTTGCGTGAAGGTTAGTGTGATTGTTTCTATCAAATCTTCGTTGGTTGGACTTGGGCTCTAATCATCCCATGATGACCTCGAAAAGACCCTTATTTGAGGTTCTTCATTGATTGGTATTTGGTCCCAAATAACCAAGTTCTTATCATTGGGAAAGCATTTATGCTTGATTAAAATATTTTCACAAACATTTTTAGTGTGTGCGGATTGTTTTATTTCTCAATTTGCAAATTTATCCCTTTATGTCTTCAGTAGGCCAACGTGTCCAATCAAAATTTGCATAGGTCCAGAATGGTTCAATAACTTTCTCCTGGATGGAGAGAGTTACCTACACCAAGGTGAAGACTAGATTACAACAATCTAGTGCCACCATTATCATGGATCCATTCCTCCTCCAATTCATAGATCCATGCGAATCTAGTGCCACCATTATCATAACTATACCACTATGATCTTAACTATGTAGACATAAAAAAAACATTTCATTTCGTGTTTCATTCTTGAAAAAGGTTGGACATTAACACAAAGACGTTAAAAAAACATTTAATTGCAAGTTTCACTCTTGAAAATGGTTGGTATTTAATGAACTTTTAGAATCTTTGGATAGTTAACCTATGTTAAACCCACCGTCCATTAAAAATTTCAAGTGGATAACTCATGTTGAACCATATACGTAGCTATTTTACCCACCTTTTTGCTCGGAAATCATCTTAATTTTCTAGTATCTGGATAAATTGTTTCCCAATAGTTGACCCACAGACTTTCTTTACAATTTAAAATTATATTTCCAAAACCACGTGGCCAATTCTAGCCAATCAAAAAAAGCATATTTTAACAAAGAAAATAATATTTTGACATGTCTTGATTTTTTTTCTTAATGAAATAGGATACATCATAGAAGTGGGTAAAACGTTATAACCCTAATGGAGTCCTATTTTCATACAATTAAAACAATGTAGATGCCCTAGCAGAGTCTCATTTTGATACATTCAAAGCATTGCAAAGGGATTTAACACTCACTCTTGTTACTATGTTAATTTTGCAGGCTGATCATATGCTTCCCAAAGGCATTTTAGAGTTGAAGAGATAAAAGAGTTATACATGCTTGAATGGGCCTTCAAACTATGGACCTTCAAACAATGGTCAAAATATATGTTTTTGTTAAACAACTTGAAAGGTAAAATTAAAACAAATCCAAGGGCTACATGAATGGTGAGGTAGTCAACTTATGAAAGGGCTACATGAATGTTGAGGTAGTCAACTTATGAAATCTACTTACAATTGCTCACATGCCACATGGTGTGCTTACACCTATGTTGCTTTATCGTTTTGCTTGCTTGCTTCTCTTTTGTTTACTTTCTTTTTATTTCTCCCTTACTTCTCTTTTGTTGCGTTTCTTTTTATTTCTCCCTTACTTCTCTTTTGTTGCCTTTCTTTTTATTGCTTCCTTATTATCCTTTCTTACCTACTTACTTTCTCTTCCTTCCCTTTGGATTTTCACTTTCTTTTCTTTGCCTTCATTTTTTCACCTTTTACCACCTTAAATTTGCTTTTGAAGTTAGAGCTTGTCTTGTTTAGCGCAACGTCAAGGATATAATCAACATCTTCGAGGATATAATCAACATTGTCTTATTTTTCCATAAATTTCATCAACAACATTGTGTTTAAGGCCAAAGATAACATGTATGAATGGGTTTGTGTATGATATTTGAACAAACCAATGCACTGAGCAGACTCCTTGAGCTAGTGGCATAGGTATACAAATATATTGGTAAGTTTGTAGTAGCTTAATTTGATGACATTTTCACTTTAGTGAGAGGAAAGAAAATCATACAAAACATTCGAGGCTAGTGTTTGAAGCATTAAGGAAAGACTAGTTATTAGTTGTTCATTATTTTGAAGAAGTTTGAATTCTTTATGTTGGTTAACTTTAGGTTAAAAGATAAATTACATGTGGATTTAGAGAAGGTGAAGGAATGCCTATATTGGTCCATGCCTTATAATGTCACTGAGGTAAGGACATTTTATGGTATTGCACTTATTAGAGGATTCGACATGATATACATGCCAAATATAAGTTATCAAAGTGCTAGTGTTCTAGTAGATCATGACAGCACAATAAATTTTTAAATTGTTAAAGAAGAAGATTATAAAGGCACGTGAAATAACCTAATTTTATTAAGAATTTTTAGATGGACTATGATGCAGGCATATTATCCATTGACATATTATTAAGTCGGGAGGCAAGGTCAATAGCATATTCAGAAAAAAGTTGAATGGAGAAAAAATATGTACTCTACTTATGATCTCTAGTTCCATGCTATTGTGAAATCATTGAATCATACGAGACATTATCTATTACCAAAGGAAGCACTTAAGTCTAGTAACAACTAGGAAAAGATGGACCAAAGGAATGTGAGATGGTTCAAGTTTTTGGATATTTAAACATTAATGTTAAAGAAGATAACATGTGAAGAAGGATAGGGTCACCAATGCTGCAAAAATGACAAAAGTTATGTTTATATTAATGAAGAGAAACCATTTGTTTTTAATAAATTAGGAACCTGTATGACGATGACAAGAATTGTGTATAGATTACAAAGATGTGTAAGAACCTATTACTACAACATGTTAATGATGTCATTCACACTAGGAATTATATAGACTAATCATACAAGCCTCCAACCTATATTGAATAGTTGGGTGACGATGATGATATAGTGAATTTTCATCCTTTCAAAATCCAATGAACATGGTGTTAATAATAAGTGGTGTTATGAGGTGTTATGGTTATTAGTGATTTTGACCAAAATGTTGAAAGTTATATGTCCTTTAAAGTTAGAGGAAGAAGGAAGGTATCCCACGCAAAAATTCATAATGAGGGGAAAAAAGTGATGTGATACATACATGTGTGAATTATAATTATTGAAATGGTTCAATCAACTATACATGTTGTGACTAATTAGGTTTTTGCAGGGACAAACTTTTCCACTTAAAAATAAAACAAATTTGAAAAAAATGGAAAGTTTCATCAAAACATAACATACATTAATTAGGATGTGACTACTTTGATGTTTGGCACAAAATTTTCCACTTGAAAGTAAAACAAATTTGAAAAAATGAGAAGTCACATGGAAACATAACATTGAATATGATGTGGCCATTATTATTAAACAATTTGACATAATATCTAGTGATAATCATCAAAACAAAATACTAAAAGAATTGATGAGACTATACTATATTATATTAAAATTTTCCAAAATGTGGCCTTTTTTATTTAATGAATTGACATGATATTTAGTGAGAATATCATCAAAACAAAATACCAACTACAAAGTTTTTAGTTAGAAAAAAAGGACCTCCTCTCCATTCCATGTGACAATGAATTATAAATGCTATTTCATATTTGAATATACAAAGTGACAAAAAAAAGGCCTTATAATAAAGAAGTGACAAAAAAGCCTTATAATAATAAACATTGCTTTATAAACACTCAAATTAGTAAAACTATACTATATTATATTAAAATTTTCCAAAATTAACCATTTTTAATTAATAAATTGACATGATATTTAATAAAAATGTCATCAAAACAAAATACCAACCACAAAGTTTTTAGTCAGCAAAAAAGGACCTCCTCTCCATGCCATGTGACAATGAATCATAAATACTATTTCATATTTGAATATACGAAGTGACAAAAGAAATTTTTGTAATAAAGGAGTGACAAAAAAACATTATAATAATAAACATTGCTTTAAAAAAACTCAATCAATATCAATAAAAAATCCTTATAATAAAGAAGTGACCAAAAAGACTTTATAATAGTAAACATTGCTTTAAAAACACTGAATCAATATCAATAAAAAAAATGCATAATTAAAACCACCCTCTGGAAAGAATAAGAATGAAATTTAAATTGAAAAAGTAATTAATACATAAATTAATTTTAAATGATTAAAATTTATTTAATTATTATTTGAAAAAAGTTAAAAGTGTTTTTTTTAAATGTGGTTGCATTTATTATTTATTACTTATTATTTATTATTTATGAAGAATCAAAGTATTTTTAATGTCCAACATAACATGTCACAAGCTAAATTTAAACCTAAATAAGGAGTATCATAATATATGTTTCCAACCACCCAATCTAAGTTTTTACATATTTTTATTACATATAAAATATTATTTTCATTTTCATGATGTGTAACATATTTTAAAAGTTTTAAAAAAATTGTATTCAAGAAAAAATTAAATTAAATTAAAAATAACAATAAATATATAAATATCAAAAAATATTATCTATTAATACTTTTTTTTGTTTGTTAGAATCTTCGCACTCATCCTGAGCCACACTAATCCTCAACTGGTTGGATTTTGGGTATCTCCTCTCAATTAGCTCATCCCTAAGAGGAATTGAACCCAGGTCGCCCTACTAACAAGACCCACACCTTAACCAAATGAGCTAGCGAGATTTGACTTTATCTATTAATAAACTTTAAAAAAAAATCTAAAATGATTTATAAAAAAGTTAATATCTAACTAGTTTGAACATTACAATACATCCTCGAATTTGAAAATAATGATAAAATCGAATGATGAAGTCTAATTAGAAAGAAATATAACCAACATTTAAACCATTCTCCTTCTTATCCATTATTTTAATGTTTTTTTAAATTTCCATAAAGATATAAGATTTAAAATATTTTAGTGTGATGAGCCAAAGAGGTCACATCATGAGGGTTTACAAAGGAGTAGGGTTGGAATTTGGATTCATCTTTGTCTGTCATATAAATTTTTTTTTATGCTTTTGGTCAAGGATAATTTTAAGGACCTATACTTATTTAAAAGTGTATAAATCTCAGCAAATCATACCAATTCTTAAAATGTCAACTATAAAATATTTGGCGATATTTTTTTAAAATTATTTCAATTTCTAAGGATTTTATATAGTTTATATAATAATTTGGCGATTTTTAGAGTGAAAAAAGTTTACCCCATCAAAATGGGGTGAAATGGGGCTTCAAAAAATGCAAATTGATGAATATTTAAAAAAAAAAACATGGAAAAATAGCCCATGAGATAAATTTCACCCCTAAAATTATCCTTCTTTTTTGTTCTTATACTCATCTCCATCGAACAATGTTCTATCAAAATTGTGACCTTCGAAAATGAAGTTTTTATGAGAAATTAACCTTTGAATAATGAATTTTTAATTAAAATATTATACTTTGGCATAATGAAGTTTTAATGAAATTTTAAGTTAAGAACTACCCTTAACCCTTATTAGCATTGATTGCAAATGTTGAATAATAAGTGCCTATAAACTCAATTTTCAAGTTTTGAAAAAAAATTGAAAATTCAACTTTATAATTCAATTTTAATCTTAAATAAACACTCTCTCTCAAATTTGTTTTTTTAAATTCAACCTCAATGTAATCCAAATCTCTCTCTTTATGTCTCTCTCTCTGGCGTATTTTGTGAAACCATAGCCACTGTGTAATTTTGAACCTTTTAATTTTTGGGATGGATATGCTAACCAAGGGACCTACTTGGATTATGATTTTAGATAACTTTCTCTTGTTGACTTTTTCATCCAAGTTACTGCACATAGAGAATTTGTTGAAGATCTTCATCAATTTTCACAATACAAAAACAATATAGGGATTCAATGATAAGAAAGGGACAATTCAATATCTAGAGTGTTAGGTTACCCACTTGGGAAAATAGGGAAATTGGATAAACAAATCCAAATATATAATAATGCACTATAACAAAGACAAGTAGAATATCGTGAAAGCACAAATTCTCATTGGAAAATATACATATATATACAATGAGAAGTGACCATTGGTTTCAACTTCCAAGTGGTCTCTTGGACTCCCAAATACTTTTCCCATTCAATGTGACTCTTAGTATTCTCTTCATGTGAATAGGAAGACAATAATAGAATGATTTTCCTAACACCAAGGTTTAGGTTCCAACAATTACACCCTTAATCCAAAGGGGTGTATGTGATTCCAAGAAAAGAGAGTTGAATAACTGGAAGTAGACAGCTACGAACTACTAAAAATTTCCAACTCGGCAATCCAACTATGCCAAGCAATATAGAAGACATTGACATATCTTGCTAAATATAAGTGCTCTCTGAAGTGGTGGCTTTGGTTGACCACAAACCAAAGGGGATAGCATAAGTTGAATTCTTCTACTAAGTAGGCGGTTTTAAGCTGACCACAAACTCTCGATCTACGCAACTATAAAATCATGAACCATGAAGGTGGTTAAAGGATAACCAAAAACTATAGAACTTGGCTCAAAGGCTCAAATGTTCCTAGAACATTCCAAAAGGTTAGCAGAAGTTGTATGTCTTCTATGGAATGAATGGTTTTAAGCTAACCAAAAAATATCGAACTTGGCTCAAAGGCTCAGAGGTTCTTGAAACATTCTGAAATCCTAGTAGAATCTAGTGCAATATTCTACTAAATGGATAGTTATGCCTCTGGCTTTGGCTACAACTTTGAGTATGGTGGGATCAAGGCTCTGGATCTGATGCGAGATCACTTATTCTTGCTAACTTGTTCTCACTCGCTTGCTTTTTACTATTTATCATTTCCCCCATGTTAGGAACAATGTGAGGAGAAGAAAATGTCTCAACTGCAAAATGTGTCAATACTCGTGAATGAACTCTCTGGTATGACATATATATATTCTTGGTTTTTTATGACCATTTCCAAGAAGTGATCCACCCATAGTGAATCTTCTCTCTTGCAGGTTTCTTCGTAATGAAGCATCTATCTAAAGAATGAGTGTGATTTCCACAATGCTTGCAAGGATGAAGATCAAAACACTGATCTTTCATGTGCCCAACTTGATCATAGTGTTGGCATCTGAAACTCTGAACTGGAATGGATGAAGATGAACTCTCATTGAGGAATCTAGCATTCTAAAACTGAATAGGCTTGGATAAATTAGGAATGTGAATTGTCACTTCCTTGTTGTATCCAAGACTGGTTATGTGCTTTTTTCGGTTGATCTCTTCCCATGGTATGATGATGGGTTTGGGAACAAGCATAACCTCTGTATGCATGTCTTCATCTTCTTTTTCTTTTTCGTCTATACTAGGGCTACTGATTTGCTTATATGCTTTTGAATTGGCACCATTCTTTGTGCGTTGCTTAACGGAATCATAAAGTGGATTGTTATGAACAAGAACAAGTTCAAAATGTGTTTTTATTGTTGAAGCTACAACTCAAGTTGCATGAATTCAAGAGTGTCTAGTGAATCTTGTACACAATATCGAATGTGAGTGAGAGTGTTCTTGTCCATCATGATAGTGTTGTCAACAGAGAAAAATAGTAGAATGTTCAGTAACTCTACCAAGCCATTTAATCTCACCATGTGATTAATGATTCACTTAAATGGAGAAGGGATTCTTGTAACTCCTCCATTTTACAAACAAGCCTAAGTAATTGAAATATTTTACTCAGCAACTCGAGGGTGTCGACCTCTACCGAAAATGCACCCAAGTACAATGTAATTTAACTTGATTTTGAAAGGAACAAAATAAACTAGTTGCAAGTTACAAAACACAAATATACTTACAACAATTGTTGATTATAAAGTTGAATTAATTTGAGACTTCAAAGTTGATGTTGATGCTTTGAGTTCCTTGATTACAATCCAGATAAGTTGATGATGTCAAATCTGTTTGATTTAATAAGTTGATTGATTTAATAAGTTGATGATGCTAAATCTGTTTGATTTTGATTTTGTTGAGTGAATACATAAACTCTCTCCCCTCAACAAAGCAAATAAGTCAGCTACTCAAAACTATCAATAATAATCTATCTACAATAAATATATGTTCATATCAAATATCAATATTGGTCATTATATCTTTGTACATGTATCATATGTTTTCTGCGAACTAGCATGAACTCAACATCTGCAACAATCTTTGCAATGCAATACACTAGGCAGAAACCTACAATTCTTTTCAGTGGAAAAGAAGAGAGACTCAGCTTCTCTTGTAATAAAAAGCAATTATGTAATAATACTCATAAACAAGGTGAGTATCTGAGCAACTCAACCCATAGTGTAAAATCAAACCAGCACACAAATGTTTTAATACACGATTTCTGATAATAAACCTGTTCTCTTATTCAACAAATGACATCAATTAATTGCATTTTCCACACCTCTGTCCTTATAGAAAAACTGTTCACACACCACTATTGGGTGCTTGGACTATCGATGACGTTTGATAAAAAACAACGAACAAAAGCTCGTATTGGGATCTTGAATCGACTGCCACGTATGGTTTCTTTAATGTGATATCATATTTCGTGTGGACAAGATAAGCTGAAGCTGCCACAGCTGCAAAGATTGGAGGAATCAGGAAATGTACGTTTGATTGAGCGGGCAGGCATATGACAACTCCTGGTTGCCTCAAGTAATGCAAACATGAATTATGTAAACGATGAAAAATTGGAACTGAATGCCAATTTAGGACTCGCCGACGCAACTCATGCAAGTCGTAGCTCATTTGGATTACAATTGAGGTCGCAGCTTGTGGGAACTCATGCATTCAATCTAGGTAGTCTTAAAATAAACACAGTCATTCAACTCTGAGATGAAGCACTATATCTACTCTCTTTAAGAGCTCCACACACTGTTCAACAATCTATATAGTCTGAAACCTTCTCATGCACATTGTACACCAACATTCACTTCTCAATTACTAGGAGAAAGCACAGTCCACAATGGTCTCCATCCACTTTCAACAAGAGAGAGCTCCACCCGGTTTAGAGTATTCACCACGATCACCATCATCTTATCCAGGCCTCCACGAAACTCTTGCAAAGATGAATTGCTAGGGTTGGCGCCAGAAGTGGAGGGTTCAACGTTGGGCTTCAATCATTCCAATAGAAAATAATACGTAGTAGCAGAAAGAACCAGGGGATCATAGACATTGAAACTTCTGAAGTGAATTCTCCACAAAAAACTGGCAAACTTATATTGGCACAATAAAATCAATGGCGACAATCATTCTCAGCCTCAATGAGCGGCTATTACTTACAGTTGAATCTGAGGTATTCCCATCGGTTTGAATTCTTTCAGCCCCATTGTCGTCCTCTCCCCACATGAGAAATATGTATACATACCACAAATATTCCGTAATTCTGCAATTAACGGTGTTAGATTGTCTGCGCTTGTTTTGACCATGCAATATCATGAAAGCACACATTTTCATTTATATATATATATATATAATGAGAAGTGGCCATTGGTTTCAACTTCTAAGTGGTTTCTTGGACTTTCAAAGAGTCTTTCCATTTAATGTTACTTTTAGTGGACTTTTAAAGACTCTTTCCATTTAATGTGAATCTTAGTCTTCTCTTCATGTGAATGGGAAGACAATAATATAATGATTTTCCTACACCAAGGATTAGGTTCCAACATAGAGAAATTCAAATGAATTTATGAAGTTAGGAAAATAGGTTTTCCATTCTTATGTATTAGATCATCTGATTTTTCATTATATAACAAATGCCAAACATAAGATAATACAAATTGATTATTAAAATTACAAATGACTAATTTTGAAAGCCTAAAAAGATAACAGCCATAAAAAGAGTAGGAGAATACAGACACATATAAATTTAAGAAGTAGAATTGAATTTTGAACACCTCTAGAGCATTTTGAATGGCATTGAAGCTCCTCTTTTCATCAAATAAGTTTTCTTCATGCAAGAAATCAGCTCAATGAGCGAGCACAAGAACAAGGGCATGTAAAGTCCCCGTTTGATTCATTTTTTTTTCCAAATTCAAGTTAGTTATTTGAGTAGCTTAAAATGGCCCCAATATTGTGAGGGTAAAGTTTATGATTTAAATTTTCATCAAACTATGATTTCTAATAAGTCAATCACATAAAACCTTGATTTCTCACAATATTTTCGATTACACATTCACTTGCCAATAATGAGTTGGACTTTGAGGGTTTGACAAGGTGAAGAGAATTTATCCAATCACTGTGATGATTGCTAAGGAAAAATTTCTACTAATTTTTCCCACTTATTGTGATGATTAAATGTTCCCAACCTAAAGCATAATATTTCATAGGAATTGCTAAGGAAAAATTTCCACTAATTTTTCTCACTTATTGTGATGATTAAATGTTCCCAACCTGAAGCATAATATTTCATAGGAATTTATAACTGTCTTAAGATGGATATTAAATGGATCTTTCAATTTTGAACGATTGGAAAGTATTTGTCATCAACTAATCGTGTAACCTGTTTTGTTGCTTAGATAGGAAGCAATGAGAAGCATGCCCTGAAGGTTTGGGTTTTTACCAACGCCACTTCAAGAGAAAGAAGACAGGTCTATTTAGATCCTCTGTGGTTGGGAGCCACTCTAGA
Source organism: Larix kaempferi (assembly GCA_027924585.1). Lineage (NCBI taxonomy): Eukaryota > Viridiplantae > Streptophyta > Pinopsida > Pinales > Pinaceae > Larix > Larix kaempferi. Next base: position 8,059,706 of record BSBM01000500.1, on the reverse strand, counting down.
CATAAAACATAGAATCTCTATGGATTAATTTAAGAAATGGTGTATGTAATAAAAAATGACTTTCAATGTTTCCAGTTCTCTTATCTTCTTTTTGAATGAGTGCATCTTCCTGCAAGTGTGTAAATTGTAGCAATATAATCATGTTCATTGCCAGTTGTAGAAAGTGTGAACGTTGTGATTCGATCTGATCAGTTCCACTCCAAGAAGCTTCCATCACCCTTTTAATGACAAAACAGAGTAACCGAGGGAAAATGCAAAGTATCTTTGGATTCGATTCTATACTCCATGTACATTAGGTCTCGCTAGCCATTAACAATCGTTTGTGTCACTGTCACATAGAAACGATGGAGCAAGTAGTCAGAGGATGGAGGGGTTAGATTACTATCACCTTGCTAACTCAAACTAATGACGTTTCATAAAAGTTATTGATTGCCAAAAACATGTTTTGGTTTATTAGTTGCATGTTTGACTAAACAGATTGATAAAAGTTTTGCTTATATTTAACGGACAAAATGCCTCTCAAATTCCAACCTTGCAAAGAAATATTTTAAAAGTTTGATGATGTCTAAGGTGATATCATCAATGGTTTTATAAGTTTGATTTTCATAAAAAAAACATATGATGTTACTAGCATACGGTGGGATGATATTTGAAATAATATTTTTTAATCTTGTTATGACATACATGAACGTCAAGAAAAGAATATGCACATGAAGAGGATGCGCTTTATTTTATGAGTGGATGAGGAAAAGCGTGGTTGTTTTTTAAATATCTTGGGGAAGATATGAGTGATATTTCATTATCGTATATGATGTAAAAAGTGACAATTTTCTAATGGAATGTATTATAAATAATAAAGAAATGCAAAATAAAATGAAATGTAAAAAGATAAAATATTTATAAAAAATGAAAAAGATGATATGTAATCAAGATAAAAGATACTAAAGAAAGAAAACAAAAATATGTGAACAATGAAAGAATACAAAAGGATTAAACAATAAATGACACACTACTAGATATGTTTATGTTATGAACATTTTTCTATACAGAAATATGTAAACAATGAAAGAATACAAAAGGATGTAAACAATAAATGAGACAGTACTAGATATCTTCATGTCATGAACATTGAAATGATACAAAATAAAAAAATAAAAACAAAATTTTTATATAAATCAAAAGGGGATGTGTTTAAGTTATGAATATAGACATAAATATAGACATAAATATAGATATGTCGTGAACATTGAAATGATACAAAATAAAAAGTAAAAAAACAAAATTCTTATACAAAGCAAAAAGGATGTTTTTGGATAAAAATTTAAAATAATATGTAAACAAAAATATATAACAAAAATAAAACGTATTATAAAAGGAATATTAAAAGATGTAAATAGAAAATGAGACAACTATTTGTTTTTTAAAAATTTAACATTTTATAAAATACAATAGATTGAGTGTAAATGAGACATTGTTTTGTAGTAGTGTTGGGAGTTAATAACATATTGAAATGGATTAAATTGTTGGAATAATAATGACATTAAGTTGAAGTTTTGTTTTTTATGTCAAATTTGATATTCTTATTTTAGAAAACCAATATAAATGTTCCTGAGTATAGAACTCAATGATTAATGAAAAATTATGGTGATGATCAATTGGTTAGTCAAAGTTGGTCATTAAAGTACCTACTTATATATTCTACATGTTTATTCATTATCAAAAGTGTTGAATACCTTATAAAAGATAAGCGGATTCATAAGGTTTGTAGAACCTATTGTATTGTTGTAGGAAAGTTCAATATGTTAGTAAAGAATTGGATCTTGTGAAACTTACACTATGAGGTACAATATAGTGAACTAGTGAGTTGTGACATTTTATTGAGATCTAAGATCTTTTTGTTTTATAGTAAAAATCAAATATACTAAATTTATATAAATCTATTATACAATAATAATAAAATCTCACAAAACATATCATAATTTATTTAATAATAAACAAAATTACAATTCTCATTTATTGAAAAACATGTATATTATAATCTTCAAATAACATTCTTAAATAAAAAATATATATATAAAAAGAAACTCAATATCTTCTACCACACCCCCACAACATACTCCCTTATGCTCCCTAGAAAACACAACCACTAAACAACCTCCAAATCTTCTTTAAACTCCTATGAGCCTAATAAAAAAGGTATAAATATTTTAGAAAGTATATATACAATGCAATGTTATATTAAAGGAAGTTTTTTTTTCTTTCTTCTTCGTTTGTCGATGTTTTGTTTGACTTGTATTTTTTCATGTTCATAAAAAGTTATATTAGTTAATTGTTAACATTGTAACATTTTAATTTAGTTAGTAGTGTGTTGTACTAATTTTTTTATAGGTAATGTTTATTAAAAATTATTCCATTCAAATATAAATAGAGTTTTGTATAAAAGAGCATGATATTTTATATTATAAATATTTATTAATATTATTTAGGTAAATTGGTGAGTTGTAGGTCTTATAAATTGTATAAATTATATGGTAACAAAGTTGATAAAGTTTGGGTGTGTGTTATAACATGTACTACATACTAAGTCTTTGATTATAAAAGGTTCATGTGAAAAATGAAAGAACTTTAGGCATTTCATCGCTTCCCAACAATTGGATGAAAATGTATTTTTTTCCATGAAAAAAATATTATATTTAATATTTTATAGTTGATATCAGAATGTATGTCATCATGTTTAATTGACACTTTCATAGTCCTAGCATAAAATATAAAAATATAGTTAGAATGCAAGGTGCTAGATATAAAAAGTATCAGTGGAGGAGTGTTAAAAACATTGCAAGGGAAAGGTAGTTGCAAGAGAAGTTAAAGAAAAAGTATCAACGTGAAGATGCACTTTAGTTCATTCAAAAGGGAAAGTTTCAATGCAAGAGTTAATATATTTCTAATTATGATATCATTTTAGATACGTAGTTGTGGCAAACATAAGTAAAAAAGAAAGCATGGAAAAATAAAGTGTGTAACAAAAGACAAACATGATAAAAGTTGAATTGATAGTGATACAATAGAATAACACAACATATAGTTTGCATACATAAGTGAAAATCACTTGACAAGCAAGGAACCTTTTTTAGGATAATTTTAGGGAGGACATGATAGAAAGAACAAATGAGAGGCATGATGAGCACATATTCCAATAATGCACCAAGGGAGGGACGTTGAAAGGTGAAAATTGGAATATGGAATGACAAGTGCAAAGTTGAGGCACCATAGGAAGATGAAGAGATGAAAGAGGAAGTTGAAACAACATGGAGGTAAAGGAATAATTATAGTAGTAGTTGAATGGTGAACACGAGTAGAAAAATAAGAAATTGAAACCATTAGGGTCAATTAGTCAATCAAGATAAGTGTCATTCAATAATTTGTGGATCATAAAGTTATTAGGAGTTGGATGCAGAACCTGCATTACAGCATGAAGGAATAGATTAAATTAAATCCATGTAAATTGTTTACTAAGTAATGAGATTAACTCTAGAGACATATATCCCCACACTTGTAGCATGGACCTTCTGCCATCTAAATGTTTAACCATTATAGTGCATTGGTGTTTGAATTGTGTTGTCTCATTGTAATGTGCACTTTGAAAAGGTTCGTTTAGTGGATCCATTATACTCTTGATTGTACCAACAAAAATGAAGGAAAAGCATTATTGGTTTAATTCAAAGAATTTTCATGAAAACAAATGTTTTATGTAGCATAAGTGAGTTCATCTTTTGGTGAATCATAAATAAAATGGATAGAAGTTTTTCATTATAAAGAAAAAGGGTTTTTTTTGTTAGAGAGTGACATTTTTAAAATGATCTAGAATATTCACATTAAACTATGAACTTCGTGCCACATTACATTAAGTACAACATTTTCTAAGCACAATATTTTACTCATGTCCTTTCACATTAAACTATGAACTTCATGCCACATTACATTAAGTACAACATTTTCTAAGCCAAATCTTTTACTCATGTCCTTGATTTAAAAATAGATCGCATCCATGAGAACCCATGTTATTTATCATTGATCTTTCTCCTAATCCATGTTGATAGGAAATGACTCATTAAGTAATATATTCATAAAAAATCCTAGTATATGCACTTCAAGAGGAATAGTTCAATAAGTGCATGACTCCCTTAGCCATTGGAATGTTTGGAAGTTGGATAAATACTTACACGAGGGACTTGTAATCCTTGTGACGGAAAATAAAATGCCATTGATAAGTTGCTCAAGTTTTAAGCATAGGAAGGGAGAACTAATACCCATTTAAAAATAAACATCACTCTTTGTATGAAAGCATGGTTAATTGAAGTAGTTTGTTTTCCTATTACACTAGTTAGAGACTGTATAACCCGTACATGTAGTGGTTGTAATTCAACATGGAGGTAGTTTTTTTTTGTAAGTAAGCCGAAAATTATATTAGAAATCAAAAAGGAAAATTATAGTGATAGTCTATTAGAAAAGAGGTATAAAGCATTATTGCCAACCTAATTTTTAGGCATCCCGACCAGCTACCCTTGCAAGAAAAAAACCAAGAATTACACCCCCCCTTCCCTGAGGCGTTGCAGAGAGCACAAAATTCTTAACTGTCATACAATACCACATCGACCATGTATCCCTTGCCCCAAAAATACATAACAGATGTCCATATTACATATTCCCACCATGACCGAATTCCAACATGCGGCATCATAGCCATACCGACAAAGATCTAGCAGGACACAAAAAACAAAAACTAGCTGGAAGACAAACAGAGAATTAAGAGTCATATGCCTGATGGATGACTAAAAGAATTAACCACTGACCATCCCTCTTCATCACTCCAATCATGATCCCGATCAATTCCAATAGTTGCTTCACCCAACCGACTAGCCTCAACATGCTTCCCAAGTTCCAGACTAGCATCGGTAGCACACTCAGAACTAGGACGAGTAAGAAAGGAGATGCCAAGATGATGAGTGATAACATCAAATTTCTTATGCATCAGAGACGAGTCATTACATTTATCCTTTTAGAAAGGGATTGGGATCTCATTCCCTTGCAACTTCGCATCCGACTCCACCAACACATGACCCAACAAGCCCTTGATTACTCGGAATAGAGAAACTGACCTATCATATAACAAAAGGTGAGCTTGAGTCATGCTTGGATCACTAATCCATGGCTCCATAGACTTGAAATCCTCCACATGCTTCTCCAATTCCAATTCCTCCCAAAGGGTCTGTTCAATGTCCTCTATCTCTTCATGAATTGCTAGCAAAACAATGAACTCATACATCCAAGCCGCGTGAGAAACATGAAGCTGCTCACGATTAACACGCTTCCTACCAGACCCTCCCTTATATTCCTAAGGAAACTCCATACCGTTCTCACCTCTCAACACTAGATTTTCCTGCGGCCCCCAAGCTACCACCTTTCTAGAAATGAGACCCTGAGAATATGGCGTCCAAGCAACTGGGTCAAGGAATTTATAACCCATCGTTAGCTTTAGGGAAATCACACCAGCGCCTGTATAAATGATGTTGTATCCCAACCTTGTCATGCAATGATTGTCCCATAACTCAGATTCATCGCCTCCCAGGATTTCCTAACCATCATACCTACCGCCTCGTCTTTCCATCACAGGATCATTAAAGTATACTCGGTTCCCCATACCAATAAACCCCCACTTAATCCTCCAACACATCTTGCTCTACGCTCACTCTTAAACACCATCTATGATAGGGATGAGCCACCACCTCAAACACGCGTCTTCCCCACCTCCCCATGCGCCTCCTAGACTCCTGTCTTGTCCACACTTATGCCCCCAACATTCGGGGGGCGCGTAGGTAGTTATTCTAAAACACTGGATCGAGAATTTACAGGTTTAGTTGAGTAATAATTGTCTTCTTCTGGTTAGTAAAGGTATATGTGGAAAAGTACATGTTCTTTATTGTGTGGTTTCAATTCAATTAAAGACCTTTTAGTGATCAAGAAGGAGAAATTTGTGCTAAGATAACATTTTTTATGAGTAATATATTAAAGCATTGAATTACTAATCAAAAAGAGAAATGTACATAATGTTACAAAATTGGCCTATATGAGAATTAGACCCATTGTCATCAAGAGCCCCCCGATTTCAGTTGTTACTTCCCTTCCCACTACATAATATTCCTTCCACTCTAACGCAGAGAATAAAAAAAAATCCCTCTACAAGCCGGAGTCTTTACCCAACAAACTTGGCTCATGGCCATGACAAAAACCATCCCATACCCCTGGCACAAGGCCTTTACATCAAAAACCAGGAATAAAAGACATCACCCAAACCAGAAAAAGACCAAAACAGGACATCAAAGACAACCAACATTACCCCTTGCCCACTGCTGGAGGTGTCCCATCTTCTGGAGAGTTCTCCATGCAAACCGACGTCGATTGAGCAATAGCCATCAAGGGAAAATCAACATGCACCGAATGGTGGAAGAACATAGCCTTCGTGAGGTCCAAGACCCCCTCCATGTCCACCAGATTCCTTATCATGTCCTCCTTTAAAATATTGATAACCTAAGTTACCAGGTCGCCAAAACTCTTCCATTCCATCATCGTTTTAACCAATAATTTCCTCATTACCCAGTAAGGACTCAACACTGCGGGCGTGCCATGTTCCTCTATCCTTAACTACATTTCCTCGTCCTCCATAATTGAAATTGTGTCATTGATATGAGGGGGGATCCCCTCCATAAAATCCTACCCCTGATCACCTTCCTCTTGCCTCCGCTCGCTTCTACCTCTCCCCCCACGATGGCTCCACATACACCTGCGAGGAGCCATTGCCACCTTCCAAATTGTCGGTATTTTGAGCTTCCTTTGCACCAGCAAATCCTCAATGTGTCTCCACACCTCATCCTTCGTATCTTCAACTGTTAAATATCTTCTTAAAACCTTTATGCCAGTATCTCCATTCAATATCTTCATCATGGCTCCTGTACTGTCATTAATTACAAGTTTAATGACCTCACTTGCACTACGTCTCTCGTCTTCCTTTCCACTAATGGATCCCATGCTTTCACAGTACCTATCATTCATCTCCCAAACATTCCTCCTTAACCACATCATCATACCACTACTGCCTTCCCCCAAGATGTCAAGTCCATTTAAATGGTGCGACCCTCTTTCCTCCTTAACCTTGTAATTCCACCCCCCTCGCATGCCTTGTATTTATTCTTCCTTCCTGCCACCAGATGGTGTTGTGTCTTCCGACACCTCTTCTCATCCACCACTCGCCACATCCCCTATTGCATGTGGCCCATGTACTACCCATCCACCCGCATCCGGGGCATGCTAAGATAACATTGAATATTCCTATAATTTCAAATTACCTTATTGAAGATAAATCTTATTCCAATTCATAATTATCGTTGAATAGGCTATTAAAGACATTTTTGTAGGTGTAATGAAAAGGATTAGCACCATCTTTAAAATCCATAGAGATAAAGTTGATATTTTTTTGATTGATTTGAAAAGCACTTACACTCATACATGGTGACCACAAAGTTGATACATATTTGTAATTAATTCCAAGAGTTCTTAATGACACCCAAAAACTCAAAGTTACTCAAACCCTTTCTCTATTTCAATTTCTCTTTCAACTAAATCTCCATCACTTTGAAAAAACCAATAAAACATTACCAATATTAAGCTTAGAGCTTCTAGTTGATAGTATTAATGCTCGAAACATTTTCATTTAAGAAGTACCTTGAATTGTGAATGTTCGTCATCTAATTAGATATAGAAGAAGCAACAGACTATAGAAATATTTCACTTAAACTCCCACCCCCAAAAATTTTAACATATGACGTAAGAGAAGTTCCTTATCTTAACTATCCATTTCACTTAAAGTCCCACCCCCAAAAATTTTAACAGATGACGTAAGGGAAGTTCCTTATCTTAACTATCCATAGGTAAGACTTTCACTATACTTGTTCATGTAAACTTCTATGCTCAAAACACCTTCCTTATGCTATGCTCATGGCCCTACCTTCGTTGTACTCACTTAAGGTGATATAACTTATCTAAAATTATTTCACATAACAAATTTGTGGTTGATGAATATTGATAAAACTGTTACCGATCACAAGTTAAGTGCACTAAACAAGTTAACTGTAAATGTTTATTCATGTACCCAAGAAGCAAGAAAAATAACCAAAGAACATGTGCAATCACACTTGTACTGAGAACCTCTCGTTCTGTTTCAGTCAACCAATTTGAACTCCTCTCACTGTCACCTTTGGTCGTCCCGGTCACCAATGATGGACATCCATTAGCAATAGAATGAAAAGGAGCTGTGCAATTCTAGCCACGAGAGAAAGCAAACAATTTGCTTCCTCCTACGAAAAAAGAAAAGATTCACAATAACAATAAAGCCATAAACCAATAATGACTTAATCCAAATAACCATAGAATTGAAAAATGATGATGAAGAATTTACAAGAATCTATGATTTGTGGATAACAACCTCCATCCTAAACCAAAAATAAAGAGAATAACACATATAAATGTAAAATCTGTTTTGAGGATATGCCTCTAATCCTTCTCCATTCAATTATTTATTTAAAAATGTATGTTAGGTGGACATACCTCTAATCTTTTCTAGAATCGAAAGTTAGTTATTTATTTATTTAAAAATATGTGTTAGGTGGATAAAACTCTAATCCTTTCTAGAATAGGTAGTCATTTATTTATTTTTTAAAACTAATGCTTCCGTTTTAATATTAATAATAAGCTTCATATATATAAAATAGTTATTTAAAAAAATTCAGCCCGTTTTGTCCCTAGCAATGAAAAAAATTCTATGAGCGCAGGGGCCCCGGACGGGGCCGGATATAAGGAATGAATATTCAAGGAAATAACATCTGAGGTCGGCAAGATCTTTCACATTCCACGTGTCACACGCCTACGTGGCTAAATCAACTTTCCTTGTTTTGTACGCTATCCCCCTATATATACCTACCTTTGTTGGCATTCATCCGATAATATCTCATCATACTTTTTTCATCGGAGAGCACTACACTCCGGTTGCAGAGGCCTTGATTACTCGCTTTAAAAAACGCAAGAAAGGTTCTTATCGGATTCATATGTTTCGTGATTCAGCTATGCCGTCTCAGTCGAATTGCCAGGTTTTGTGAAGCTTAGCAATTTCTCCTTGTGTATATTTTACAAGCAATTTTTTCAATTGAATACAGTAACATGCAGGTATTATTCATTGTGTTAGCTGACGGATCTTTTGGCTGTGCAGAACGAGGGGGAGGAGGGGCTCAGATATCTGGGATTTTTCCAAGATGCCGCTCAGAAGGCCACGGCTCATCTTTCTAGTCTCTACGGTTATGCCAGAGAGAACTCGGGGCCTTTAAAACAGGGGGTTTATGCCATGGAGGGAGCTGTTAATTTTTTCGTCATGCCCGTATACCAGAAGGTCGAGGGAAAGCCTTTGGAAATTCTGCAATTCGCAGATAAAAAGGTATCGGTCTTTGCATTCCAACCCTGAAACCCAGTTGATTTGCTTTTGATTTTAGTTTGGCTTATTAAATTCGCTTCTATCGCAATTTTAAACCAGAAGAAGAAAAATATAGGTTTCATTTTGGTTCTGTAATTAAATCAGGGCTGTCTGTAATTTTCTTTTGTTTTTGTTTTTTTAAAGGTCGGTAATGTGATCGATAAGCTTGACAGTTTTGTACCCCCAACACTGAAATCACGGACTTGTGAAATTTATGGGACGGCGAAAAGGGCACCGGAAGTTGCCAGGTCCTTCGTGACCGATGTTCAACAAGTCGGAGTACTGGGAAAGAGCAAGGAAGTGGCGAAGACTTTGTATTCCAAATCTGAACCCTCAGCCAAGAACTTGTATAACAAGTATGAACCTGTTGCAAAGAAATGGTGCCTGTTGGCTTGGTATAAGCTTCGTCGGTTTCCTTTAGTTCCCCAACTTGTAGAATCGCTTATTCTGCCCAGTGCTTATTGTCTTGAGAAGTATAATTATGGGGTTCAGTATTTGTCTGATGCGGAGTACCAAGTGGCGGCCTGCCTCCCCATTGTTCCTGTAGAGAAGATTAAAAGCACAATCTACAGGGAATTGGGAAGGAAGGAAGGCAAGCAAATCGAAATCACTCAAGAAAGTGAAGATAAGGTAGATAGTTCTGATTCTGATTGATATTGTGCTGTTAAGATTGCCATCGCTTCCTACTGTCAAGCCCAAATTTTGAGGGATGGATTTGTAACTGAAGATGAAAGGGGCTGTGATGGGTTGGAGGTTTGGCTTGTTTGGCTCGAGTATGAAGTATACAGGGGCTCGACTTCTACTTGTCTTGGTATAAACAGTTAATTTGTAATCCTGACTTTGGTAATCTGTAACTATTATGTTGTACATTGGTTTGTGATGCTTGATGCTTCTTGTGCAATAAGGGGAATACTTTTATTACAATAAGTTGCAAATGTTGCAAACTTTGTAGAAAAATTGGAGTATACTGAGAAGTTGGTATATTGTCTCTGGTATACTGTCTCTGGTTTGGTTAGTATGGAACTGTACTGGTCAGTAGTCCTATTGATATGGATATTTTATTTGTAACTATAGTGTTTTGTGATAAATAAATTACCATTTTGGATATGCTTTCAGGAAACAATAGTCCAGTTCCATTGCCTTCTGGATCTGTAAGAAATATTAAAAAGCAGTTCGGAAAAGTAATGATTAAAAAAATAATAAAAATCCCATACTATCTAGTGCAATTAGTATCAAACAGTTGAGAATATCAGAAATGTCATTATGAATCCATCAAGTATATTGAGAAGTGCCATCATCAATCAATGAAAAATGAGAAATCTCATGTCATTATGAATCCAGCAAGTATATTTAGAAGTGCCATCATCAATCAATGAAAAATGAGAAATCTCAAACTATCTAGAAAGTGGTTGTCAAACACTTGTGATACTATAAAGATTTAGTATACTATAAAAAGATTTAAGTATATTATAACTATCTAGTAAACAGTGAAAACTTCCTTCCTTTTTATCTAGTAAACAGTGAACTATCTAGAAAAATAATTTTAAATGAGAAATTTGAAATTATTTAGAAAGAAAAATAGAAAATGAGAAATCTCAAACTATCTAGAAAAATAGCTAGAAAAGTAACTAGTGATTAAAAATGAGGAATCTCAAACTATCTAGAAATTAAAAATGAGGAATCTCAAACTATCTAGAAAAATAATTAAAAATGAGAAATCTCAAATTATCTAGAAAAATAGCTGTAATAATTAAAAATGAGAAATCTCAAACTATCTAGAAAAATAGCCAGTAATAATTAAAAATGAGAAATCTCAAACTATCTAGAAAAATATCTAATGATAATTAAAAATGAGAAATGGTATCATTTTAATTTTTTTTAGAAAATTGTCATTATCAATTAAGATGTGAAAATCTAAAGTAATAATAAAAAATAAAAATAATAATTGTGGACAAAAATATTGAATCTCATCTTCGAGCATGAGAAGAAAAGTGTAGTTATTGTTGAAATAATATAACTTAGAAGAATATTCTACTTGTATTATTCCTCTTTCCAGAAATTTCTTTAATGTAAAAGGTCATGTAAAAGTCATAAAGTAAAACCTTAATTATAAAAGTTATCAAATAAATCCTTAATTATAAGTAGGATCACCATTCACTCACTCAAACTAAACTTTCTTTTCTTAAACTGAGACTTCTGTTTCTTATAATCTTTGTATCCATATTTAGATTTATGCTTGTAAGGCTTATCTAGGTGAAACCTAGGACTGGAAGAATAGAATCATTTTTTCTTTTTCTTATGACAACTACATGATTCTTTTAAATGTCCGCGGTTGTGAGCACCACACCCCCAATCGGGCATTCCTGCAACATCTTTGCACAATGAAGCAGAATGCATTTTTTGGTGCCTCTTGAAATCTTTACTAACCCTTCACTCAAGACAGTGTTCTTGCCAAGTTTCAAGGATATGAGCATGGAGTTGGGCTAGTGACAAAGATTGAAGCTCTACTTTTTTTATCTTTAAGAGCTTGTTCAGTTGCATCAGGAACATGTCCTGGAAAACTTCTCAGGTAATGCTTTAAATAAGCGGGATTTCCAGATTTACCTGAAGAAATAAGAAGTTTCTGCATATAGCAGAAATAGTCTTCACTTTTACTTAAATTACAAAGTCGGGCAAACATAAAAAGTGAAGCAAGATGGTCATAATCTTCACCATCTTCTGGACCATAAAACTCTTTTCCTAGGGCTCTTAGAATCTGATCATCTGCATCATCTGCAGCTAACATTTCATTTCTAGACTCTTGGGGTAGCCACCTCCACCAATCATAAGCAAGGCCTGAGAGACCTGCTACTAATTGCGTACCCAACATTTGCCCTGTAAGGTTATGGTCTTGCTTTTTTTTGTACAGCACCCATTGTCCCAATAATTGAATGGCATTCTTAATTTCATCTCTAGTTTGGCATTGAATATTTAAAACTGGTTGTTCAGGCATTTGTGACAAGAGATTATTCACTCCATTGATGCCATAGTGAGTTCTGGGAGCAACTGACACTGATGCAGATTGATTCGCATCAGACATATGAGTATCAAAGGTAGGAACTCTGAGAGGTTCTCCTTTGTTGGAAGATTGAGCATCATGATAGCTAACTTCTAAAGCATTCAAACTAGCAGCATATTTTGGATCTAAGACAGGTTTAAACTTCTTAAATTCAGAGATCCAACTTTCTACTTCAGCTTTAATAAGATCACTTTCTCCAAAATCAAATTCAGGTTTTTTTATCTCAAGCACAGAAAACTGGCCTAATGAGTGACTCTTATGGTGCTGAGTTTTATGTCCTTTTGCAGCTAACGCAATCACATGATCTGGAACCACATACTGCTTTTGCTTAAGATTATTTGCCTTATGCTTGATGTCTTCTAGGACAATTAATCTTCGGTTAAGCTTAGCAGAAGCTTCACCTATTGCTAGTTTAATATCTGTAGTATCATGAAGAAGATGATTTAACAAATCCATCTTAGTCTCTACTCTCTCAATTTGCTACCTTTGTTCAACAATTTGACTCTTCAGAAATAGGATATCTTGTGCCATGTCATCAAGCTTCCTAGCAGAATAAACCTGTTGCAAATTACTCCAATTTGCAAGCTATATTTCATCTGAGACCGTCTGGTCAAGAGCTGAGGACTTACTTGGTAAGAATTCTCGTTTGGTTTGACCGTCTTGGGAGAATTGTCTGAAAGGTGTTTCAGGAAGGTTTCGGCTGGGGAGAAAAGATCTGTTTTCGGCACTGACAATCTCTGCGCCAGTACCACTACGAGGAAGAGAGAACATTCATAATCTTGGAAATTATTTTTGCTTAGATTGGTGCTAGAGTTTTTGCATGATTTTTTTGCATGCCTGACAATCTCCATGTTGGCCTCTATGCTCAGTATCAAACAAACCAGAGAAGGAGTTTTGGGGTTCAGATGAGGATGGAGCAGAAGAATTTACAGAATTGGCTGCGGCTTGGAGCTGAGCATTATTATAAGATAATGCAAACATAGACCTAACTAAAGGAGGCTGAAATCTGCTGGTAGGGTGCTCTTCTTGTACCCTGAATGAGCTGGTTTCTGCATCAAAGGTTAAAGGCTTTGCATTGTATGCAGATGTCATTCATTCATTATTTCTAAGTTCAAAGTATCGGATTTCCCACTGCTTTGGATATTTTATGCCAGTCCAATCGAAGGTAATGGGTGTAGCATGTTTAGACTTTTCCCTTTCCACCACGCTTGTTGTGGCAGAACTCTGATGGACAGCTGTCCTGAGGGCAGGTAAGGTATCATTTCCAAAGCGAACAACAACGCCGCCTTTGAGTTGGATGATATGGGATCCAGTATCCATGTCAAAACCTTTGGAAAGAACATAAGATTTAAGAAGATCATAGATATGGGGATCATTTAGGCGGACGGAGAATTTGGGATAGACAGTACCAAAAGCAGGACCATCATGAAGAGGAGCGGTAAAACCACCAATGACAGCATGGGAAAACTGACAATGGTGTGTATCTACAATAACACACATAGACGAGACAAGAAGATGAGGACGAACAAGTGGTCCTAATCCTAATATTTACAGCCCCTAGGTGCACATATTTAAACTTTTGAGTTTTTTCCCAGCCAATCTGACATTTATCTAACAGATTTATATGAACTGGTTCATCTTGACCGGAAAAAGAAACATCAATGCTAGACACTTTAATTTGTGTTGCGGCAGTGATATGCCACCATGGAAGCCGGTATACTTCTTTGGGAAGTATCTGAGGAAGCTGCCAATTCTATGAAGGATTGGTGTCATCAATATGAATATAAGCTGAATCAGATGTAGATGGATGAAAAGAAGATCTACGTTCTGCTAAAGACACCTCTGTATCATTCGCCGACTCACATTCTAAGGTTGTGAGCTCAACAGTATCCATTGCAGGGTCCATTGTTCTATGGGGATGAGTGCTCACTCTAAATCAGTCTCCAGCAACTATGAGGACTTGCCCACGCCTATCCACGGCTCAACTGCCTCTCTAACTTCAGACAACCCTTACAACCCCAAATTCCTAGCAATTTACTCAACGGTCATTTCCACCGCCTACAAGATAAAGTTGTAGAATGAAAAGCAGAAAAATAATACAGAATGTTGCAGTAGATTTAGTAGATAATTAACATACATCCATATAAAGCAATTAAAGCAAAATATACCAAAAAATGCTAAATTCTTTGGTTCTGATACCATGCCTACCAATATCGACTTTCACTGATTCAATATGATGACTCCACAAATTTTATTAATATCAGCAGTTTTACAGATAGGCAGATCGGCTTCGGAGGGCGAAGCTCATCACTGCAACTCTATAGTGTCTAAGCACAATGTCTCAGGCCCGTTTACTTTTCAAAATCCACAGAATGGAAACTTACTCAGAGGCTACCTGGGGATTCTGAGATATGCCCACTAGCACTTTATACTCACAGACATTACAGACTTTACAGACTCAAGCTTTAGTCTTTTGATGTAGTATTATACCTCAATGGCAATCTGCAGAGCATACAACCTCGACTGTCGGACTCGACTTACAAAGCTCAACACATGAGGACTCAAGATCGAATGAATTATAATGAAGCCCAAGCCATTCTTTTATAACATCCTAGCCGGTTAACCGGTGACTCAAAACTGGCACTCATAAGTCAAAAGCTAAGATTCCGAGGTGATAATGGGACTACACTACCATTATCTCATCCCTTGGAGGTAGTGCCATATGGGGACTCGGAAGACAAACATGGCTGACAAACATGGCCAACAAGACAACAAGGGAGACAGATTCCCAAAATACGTACAAACGTGGATGCATATGTCGGCCCACCACGACTTTCTTTATTAAGACGGATGACATAAAGTAGCATCTACACTATTACAAAAGTAGACTTTGTACAACAGAATCAATCATATGGGCTCCGCGCATGAAAGCACAAGCACACTCTTTCGTCGCCGACAAGCTGTCCACCACAGGTACAGCCGAAGTCATTATCAAGCCAGTCTTCATATTCTTCAAGTTCACGGGCAGCAATGAGTGATTCCAAATCTTGCGAATCACTAAAGTAGGGAGCCTCATTACTAAGGTCGGGTGGTGGATATAACCAAGGACTAAATCATTTGTCCACATCTGACTCGTAGAAAAGCTGATTTGGCTTACAAATAAATTCACTTTCAAAAAGTGATTCAACCCTGTAGTTCAAAGGTAGAGTACGCGTATGAATCTACGTATCAATACGGTTACCTTTGTGATCACGCTTGATGTACTTCTGATTGATAAAAACTGTGTGCTCCAGTGGAGTGTACCTTCCCCCTTCATGGTTCAATTTGAATTTAAACCATAGATTGTTCTGATCGGCCACTTGCATATCTACTTGCAGATGTAGAATGAAATTGGCACGCCTATTTGTCCAATCAACCCTTGGATAGAATTTATCCAACAAAATCTCAATCCATCCAGACCAAGACTTATTCCTCAAATTTCCTAGATCACCACAAATGATGATCGATCTTTCCTCTCGGCAGAATTGAAGAATGAGACTGTAACTTGTCCATGTTAAGTTACCTTCGCCGATATCAACATACCAAACCGATTCACCTTTTTCTTCATTATAGTCGATCTAGATCTCTTTGCAGCGCTTCAGTTTTTCTTGAGCATTGATGAAGCTAAGATATGCAGATCTTTCCCAGCGTTCCATGATATGCAGCTTGCAGGGATTGGATTGGATTTGCTTTATAAGTGTAAGATCAAGATATCTTTCCGCTTCATGTCTCTGGGCATAATCCAGGAGCTGCCTTCTATCTTCTGGAGGGAGAGTATCATCCCATGGCTTGAGAAACAGAGCGTTTCTCGGCTGGAAGATCTGTTCAACAGGGGCTTTCCCCTTATCTCTTCTAGTGCTCGAGCTGGCACCAACGGCTGCTAATGCATCTGCTGATAACATATTCAAACTTGGAATAGGAGACTGCTGATTACCTTTACATTGTACCAGGTACAATCATCCCCTTGATTGAACCGATAAAACCCTTCAAAATTACGAATCCCAACAATAACCATTAAAATAGGAGTGGTCTAACCGTTCGACGATTTTTCCCAGAATTCACGTTTCCGACAGTCATTCGTTAGACCACTCCATCCAGGAGACCTATCGTCCGTTACTTTCAACTGCTCTATGCTCCTCTCCCAAGAAAGCATGCGGACAACGGTAACCTGCTGTCACTAAAATTTGCACAGAGTCGTACCCACGGGAAACGTGATGTAGCCTACATTCCCAAGGTGATGACATCCGCAGGTAATGTGCACATGCCATGGCATACATGCCCATGCCAAAGTTTGAAATTTGAACTACACAAATGGGCGGCCAAAGTTTATAATTTGAACTCAGTAAATTGGCGGAATATTGTTTCAAATTCAAATTTAGTGAGTGCCCATTTTGTTGGGTGTGAAGCTGCAACACCGCTATGGAGAACTCAAGAACACAAGGAAAGGGAAAGTCTTAGACAAATCTGATAACTTACTCTCTGCTTACATTATCCCAAAACTTTGTTTAAGAGATGCAACGCGCTGTTCTGTCTTATCCAGTAGATGGCGATACCTGTGCACTTTACTACCCCATCTCAAATTTTCAAGTGAATGCTTTGCTGATGACGGAGAAGCAACAAAACGGGCAATTAATAATGTCCTGTTCTTTCATTCTGCTTAGCTTGAAAGTTTTAAACTTTCAGTTTGCATGCGTAATATAGACAGAGGGAATATTGACAAATGTTTTCAGAAATGGGTTCAATCGACATCTTCAAAAAGAGTGCAACAAATCGCTCTCAACAATATTTTAACTGGCGTTTTCCTGGATGTTCCAACTTCCTTTTTTTCTTGTCAATGCCCAACATTATTGATGCTCCAATGGTTTTTCTTTATACAACTACCCCCTTACTTCAGTGGTTTCAGAAGCCTGATAACCTATTCACTATCATTCATCTATACAAAGGATGATATACTTGAGCATCTCGTAACAAACTGCCCTATCCTTGAAAATTTGACAGTTCGAGCCTACCATGCAACCATTTAGGTGTGTTATGTGTTGCATAGTGCCTAGTTTACTGTGTCAAAGCAGCAGCTAGAGCATAGTACCTCTATCCTTGTATTGTATAACTCTTTTCATATTTGTATTCACGAAAAAAATAGTATGTTTACCATCCAGTGGAAGCACCACTCGCAGAGACATAGGTCGCATCCGAGCCAGCAACAAGGGTGGAAGCGGCCAAGGTTGACTCGGAACCACCAACAGAGAAGGTGGGAGTAGTTTAAAAATGGAGATAAAGTAAGGATCCAGTGCCCATAGTATATTATCCAGTTGGAGTCCCCGCATCCGAGCTAGCATCATAAGGGGTAGAGTATAAGATCGAGTAGCCTTGTTGACCGAACGTAGTTGCACTTTACAAACCCGAGACTCATTCCGATAGCTTCTATCCCCTGGATAATCACTGGCATTTTCAGGATATTTTGCAATTAAGTTACTAGTTGTTGTAGAAGTTGGAGATGTTGGAGTTGTAAGAGTGGCATGAATCTTTCTTATGCTATTATGTTTGAGCAAGTTTAATAACTCACCTGATTAAATAGGGTAGTGAAAAAGACCGCTCTCAAATGGTGTGGGCTAGGTAATGTGAAAATCTCTGCGGTCAATCTTAAGTCTCTGAATCTTATAGGAATGGAGTCTGAAATCTCAGTTACAGTGAACTGTCCAAAGCTAGTGAATTTCATATTACATGATTGTTCCAGGATGTCAACGTTGGAGCTCAAATCTTGTGGGTCTCTGTATTTGTCCACAATCTCACATTAGAGCACATGGAGGGTTTTATTAGTTGAGGATTTTCAACTTCACTGTAAGGAAACGCAATCATTATAAATGGCTAATTGTGAAATAATTATGCATAATGCAACAAGTTCCCCATTAGTATGTCATATTTTTAATTGGGCATGTAACTACTGCTTAGTGCAAAATATAGAACACTCAACTGTCTTTTGATATGGGTTTTGTAGAAAAAATTTATCTTATCACTTCAAAGCGGTTTTTTTCTCCAAATTGATTCAGAAGTTGAAAAAATACATTTGATCAACGCATCAATCAAAAGTAATTATTTTTGGTATGCCAAAATTTTGATCGCCTTAGCTGAAAATTGTTTATTTTGAATACCTTTTATCCCCTTATCAAACGCCATGCATATTATACTTTGGTGGTGTTATCATATTTTGGTTAAGGGTCTGGTGTTTAAACCGTTTTAAATTTTGATGAGATATGAGAAGTGATGGGAAGGAAACGTAAATCGTTCGACGTTGGTAGTAGCTATGGATTTATGGGTTGGCTGATTATGTGTATGCCTCTTGGTTCCAACAGTTGTAAGAGTTAATAAATTGGTTTTTTCTCTTTTTGACAGACTGGTTAATTGAACTGGGATGGTTTAAGAATGAAGTATGAAAAATAATGAAAGATTGTGAAAAAAATATTGGTTTTTATTTCAATTTTGCATTAGCATTGGCTTTGAATGAGTAAAAATAGTTAATTGTATTTTTCTCTTTTTTAAAATACTTGTTAATATGAAAGTAGGTTGGCTTCAAATTAAAGAAGAAAAAACAAAGCTTTTAAAACTATTTTCCATGTCAGAAATCCATTTGTTTCTTGCCATAAAAGTGAGTGAAGTCAATTTATTGAATTGACAGTATTTAACACCATGATTAGATGAAATGAAAGTGTTGAGCACCATGATTTTATTATTATGTAAGAAAATGTATCACAGTTTGGATGGCACAATATTCAACTTGACTCTTTCACTGAAAAGGAGAAAGCTTGAACGAAGCGTAAAAGGTTTCAAATTTGTTTAAGAATGCCTTTTTAGTGAGCTTTTGCTCTAAAAAAATTTGCATTTCTTTGTCAAGATGTTTTTAATATGTGCTCATGAGTAGATCATTAAATGGTTTATATCAAAAGTTTTATAGTTGTATATAATTGTTTTAAAGGGAAGAATTGCAAGTATATATTAATCATATCAGTTATTTTAAAGGGAAGAATTGTAAGTATATATTAATTATATCAATTGTGTATATTAATTATGTTTATTATTAAGAAAAAAATAAAAATAATTATTTTTATTATATTTCTAATTTAAAAAAGATTATTATTTAATTGTTATGTAAGTAGATATTTGGGTCATTCTCTAGTTTTTTTCATTATTTTGATGATTATTATAAGTATTACACTATTTCATTTTCTAAATTTCAATTTTATTTTGTTTCATTATTTTTATGATTGTAAGTATTAGGTGAGTTATTATTTTATTTTTCAAATTTCAATTTTATTTATAAAAAAAGTGTGTTGTGTTTTAATGATTTCTACCTTACTTTTATATGGTTTATGTCAAAAGTTTCACCATTGTATAGAATTATCTAAAAGGGAAGAATTGTAAGTATATATGAATGATATCAATTGAATATATATATTAATTATGTCTATTATTAAGAAAATAAATAAATAATTATTTTTATATCAATTGGGTATATATATTAATTATGTTTACTATTAAGAAAATAAATAAATAATTATTTTTATTTATAAAGTATTGAATTCATTATTTATATCTTTATTTTTATGTGCAATTTATTGTGCTTCGTTTATTTTATTTGTATTTCAAAAGGGTTATTATTTAATTGTTATGTAGGTAGGTCTTTGGGCCATTTTGGTTTTCTTCCTTATTTAGATGATTGTTACAAATATTACAATAACCATGTAGGTTGTTTGTTTCATTTTTTAATTTCAATTTTATTTTAGAAATCTGAATCTCCCACTTTCTATGAAGGTGTGACAAAAGGTGAACTTAGTTTTTATATCTTAGTGGAAAAAGCCTTAGATAAAAGATTGTTGGGTAATTATTTAGGGGTTTTTGATGTCCATTAATCTCAAATGATGGGAATGGTTCACAGTCTTTGTTTGTGCTGGATATGTCAGTTGGTCATGATTTGAATGCTTCTACTCCGGTCGTGAATGTTCATAATCTTAGCCCTAGAATTTAGCCTAATGAACCCTGTTTTTACCCTATCATCATACCAAAGTATGATTTTGTTGGGAATAGTCAATCTAAGAATGTAATGCCTTCTATACACTCTTTAAATAACTATCCAGATATTAAAAAGGGCTTGTCGAGTTCGTCTAAGTATAAATCCCCTCTAACTGTTTTCTCAAAAAATCCTTCATCAAATCCATCTGTCTCCCCTGTCAACTCAATAAGATGTCAGAATGTTAATATTCGCAATAGGAAAAAGAGGAATAAAGAGATTAAGGATACCTCCCTAAACTCTGGATATAAACCCCTCTCTGTTAGATTAGATGAATCTGACTCTACTACACCAAATCTTTCTGAGTCTCCCTCCCTTCGGACCCTTAGAGCAACTGAGCCCTTTTCCACAGTTTCTTAATGTCTATTTTATCATTGAACATGCGTGGGATGGGTGGGGGTGTGAAGATTAGGTCCCTATCAAAGCTACTTAAAGCTACTAACCCTGACATCGTTTTTATACAAGAAACCATGTGATCTAATAAATAAGCTATTGAAGTTTTATCTGATATGCTTCCGCGGTGGGAAGTTTGTGCTACAAACTCTAATGGACTCTCAGGAGGTTTGTTAGCATGTTGGAATCCTTGGGTTGTGGATTTTAGACCATATAGAACTAAAGGGGGAATTCTACTAAAAGGAAAATTCAAATTTTTTTATTTGGACCTCAACATTCTGAATTGTTATGGACCCTATAGAGATGCATAGATTTTTTGGAACTCTCTAGTAGATGTGGGTTTTTGGATGTTGAAAACCTTATAATTGTCGGAGATCTTAATTTTACACCTCCCCCTGTAGAAATATGGGGGTCTTCAGCAAGACCAGATCATTTGGATGAATATTTCACAAATTTAATCCAAAGGACAGATTTGTTTGATATAACTCCTGTGAAGTTAGAGCCAACTTGGTCAAATGGTAGGTGTGGAAAAGATGACATTTGTAAGAGGCTAGATAGATTCCTTATGAAAACATCTATTATCTAGTCGGTGCAGAAGTATAGGACATGGGTGGAAAATTCTACTTTTTCGGACCATCTTCCTATTATGCTACAAATGGATGGTATCAAGACTGGACCTTAAATTACCCCTTTAAGTTCAACAGTTCTTGGATATTAAATGTTGATTTTTGTGAGTTGGTGCGTAAGAAGTGGTAGAATTTCAACTATTATGTTGACTAATCTCCGATGGAAAGTTTAAGGTTAAAATTAAGCGAATTGAAAAAGGAAGTCAATATATGGGCCAAAGAAAAGAAAAAGCGAGAAGTTGATTCTTATACACAAATTGAAGATCAAATTAAGTAGATCCTTACTTTGAATGAAGATTATATACTAGAAGTACCAGAGATGGTGGTTTTGAAAGAACTGGAGACTAAAAAGACCGAATTTCTTAAACAAGAGGAGATGAATTGGAGACTAAAGAGTAGAGCTCTTTGGATTACACTTGGTGATAATAATACATTATTTTTCCATAATTTTGCCTCTCATTGTAGGAATTCAAAATCTATTTGGGAAATGTATGATGGAATTGATAATATTGTTAAGGATAAAAAAGGACTCCAAAAACGGGCTAGGAATCATTTTGAAGAAATTTTTAGAGATACTGGAACATGCTCTATTGAAGCACAGATGAAAGTACTTAGACATATTCCAAATTTCTTTTGCAAGGATGAAGGTGAGCTTATAGGTGAGCCAGTCACTATAAGTGAAATTGAAGAGGCTTTAAAAAAATTTGCAAAAGAGAAAATGTAATGTCCCCATTCAAATAATTGTATAGCAGACAATCCCCATTAATCCCACCAAGTTCCCTAGGTTGAATGGGTACATTGGGAATTGTAATAAGGGAGAAAATGAATAATTTTTACACATTAGAATAGTCCAATTATTTAATAAATAAGTTGAATAAATGAATCCAAGAGGAATTATAGGTGGCAAATGGTTTTGAGGACATTTGGAGGATGTGGGACCCCCACTAGCTTGGTTTCTCACTGCCACATGGCAAATCTCACTTGGCATTTCGAATCCATGGGAAGGAAAACATTATTGGGTGAGTTGGTAAGGCCTACACATGGCATGGAGCATCCTAGATCGAAATGTGGTGGAATAGTAACCTCCATGGAAGAGGAAGAGTCAAATTGGAGACTAGTGGACACTTGGGCTAGATTCTCTAGTCTGATGACAACAATGATGAAGCATCTATGAAATCTATGAAAAAATTCAGATCTGACTTCTTACACCTGACCATTATGACATGCCAGCCCCAAAAATAGGCTCAAGAAGGCGCTCATGGAGTTGGGGGAAGCTAAAGAGACTCCTATTCGAAATTGGGAGAAGATGGAGGGTTGGAAACTAGGAGATAAGCGGCAAATGTGGAATATTTCCTAAGTGGAAATATCTAGAAGATAATGAGAGGATTTCGACCCTTAGAAGGATAATGTTGGTTATAAAATGTATACATCAATTATGAGAATGGATTTTGATGATTTGAGAAAAATTGCATTTGTGAAGAGAGAGCTAGTGGATGACTAGTTTCTTGCCTTAGCCAATTTCGAGGGTGAAAGATTCCCATCCAAGTTGGTGTTTGGAGAGACCACTCAGGTATTTCATGGAGATTTAATGGAGTTTTATTTTCAGGTATCAGCTACAGGGAAGCTCGTGGTTTTGTTTAGTGCAACACCATCTCTCAACCATTTCCAGTTTTGAAGGCATATTCATGCTACTTGAGGGAGGGCGCTTTGGTGAGCCCTTGTGCTTCTTGGGAGAGCTTCTATTGATGTATTTCTGATTGTAATAGCATTATATACTCTTTTATTCACCTTCAGAAAGTATCAGGTCGAAATACCATGTGCTTGTATGTAAAAATGAATATTAATGAGCAAACAATGCCCATTTCCTCACTACATTGATGTATGCCATTATAGAGATGATGATTTCGAATAAAGGAATGTTTATCTGATATATTTGTGATGAATGGACTGCCATTGATGTGTATTACAAGTTTCATATTCAGTAATTGAGCATTTGAATCCATTATACTCAGTTTATTTGCATTTGGAGAAGATTTGGTGCCATTTCCCCAAGGGTCGAATTAATGGTTTTTGCTGTTGTTTGGGAGAGGGTTGGAACAGATATTATAACTCATGAATGATGCATTTGGGACCTTAATAACATCCCTGAAACATCCCCTACCTCTGTTCATAAATTAGAGGGGGTTTGGAGGCATTTGGGAAGCTATTTTCAGTACTTACCCCAAGGGGATTTGAACCCCAAATTACTAGTAAAATTGCATACTTGAACCAGAATCTTAAAAGAGTTTGCAGAGGTCTTTTGGTGGCTATATATCATCCCTGAACATCATATTTAATTCCTAACATCATTAATACACCTTCCCTGAATATTTGGGACCATTTGGACCAAAATTGGGACCTAGGCATCAAAACTAGTCAAAGGTCGAAATTGGGGAAAAAGTGGAAATTCGGCATTTTCTTAAAATTTTGAAAAAGGGACATTACAAAAAAGCATGGGTCCAAATGGCTGGACTGTGAAGCTATTTATCAATTTATTTGATATTATGGGGAGTGACTTATTAGCTATGGTTGAACAATCCAGAATGGAAGGGTTTGTCTCTGGTGCAATCAACTCTAATTTCATCACCATGATTCCTAAATGCAACAAGTCCAACTCCTTCAATGATTTTAGGCTGATCGCTATGTGCAACTTTGCTTATAAGATCATTACAAAAATAATTTCCAACTTAGCATTAATCCTTATCTTTCCAGAGGAATGTATAAAGAACAATTTGGATTCCTTTTTTATTGCTAGATATTAGATGTTATTGGTATTTCTCATGAAGTAATACACTCCATAAAAAAGAAGAACATAAAGGCTCTTTTATTAAAAATGGATCTAGTTAAAGCATATGATCGAGTGGATTGGGGTTTTTTGAGACTTTTACTGCTTCCTATTGGTGTTCCTTTGCGGGTCACCAATTGGATTATGGCTTGTGTGACATCTGCAAACTTTGTTGTCCTGGTTAATGGGTCTCCATCATATTTTTTTTAAAGCACTAGGGGCATAAGACAGTGATGTACCATTTCTCCTCTTTTATTTCTGCTTGTAATTGGAAGCTTCAGTTGACTCATTGCTAATGCGAAGAGAGAATGGAGAATTAAAGGTATCAATCTCTCTTCTACAGTTTTTATAACACATTTGTTGTTCATACATGATGTTATAATTTTTGGGAATGGAAATATGGATGAATGGTCATATTATGTTGAAATCATTAAGTTTTTTTGTGATGCAGTAGGTATGGGATACGTATCATCAAATAATGTTTGTATCAGTATAGATTGGATGCATAATTTTTTGGATATGATTACATAGGTGATGCCTTACAAAGTTGCCAATTTAGAGGAAGGTTTCAAATACTTGGGATACTTTTTGAAACCTGATGGGTATAGGGTCAAAGATTGGTTTTGGTTGGTTGAAAGGTTTGAAAAAAGAATAAAACATTGGACCTATAGATTTCTATTAATAGGTGGAATATTAACTCTTATTAAGGTTGTTTTACTTGGTATTCTCGTATATTGGCTCTCCTTACCTCATATTCCTATGTCTATTATAGGATGGTTGAGAAGACTTATTTTCAATTTTCTTTGGTCATGAAATATTGATGGGGGGGGATTAAAGATGACCAGTTGGGAGAGACTTTATTTTCCTGTTGAATGGATTGGATGTGGTATTAAAAACCTCACTTGGTTCCGGATGGATTTAAGATTAAAAAAATTTTGGAGGTGTCTTTTCAGTATAGTTCTATGGATTGAAGTGATCTATGAGAAGTATATAAAAGGGAACCTCTTAAATTGGGTCAGGAAACATGTTAAGAATTACAAAAACACGTCTCCTTTTTGGCATGGGTTCATAAAATTCTATCATTGGTTAGGCAGAGGTCTCTATTGGAAGGTGGGGGGTGGTACTAATATTCTAGTTGGATTTGACCCCAAAGTGTGTTTGGAGGATAACTTCCAACTATCTCCTTACTTATTAGAATATCTAGTTGAGTTGGGTTTTCATACAGTAAACAAAATCAAAATACCTCCTTGGCTATCCCATTCTGATTCATAATGGCTTACAGCAAAATATTTGGGCCTAGGTGATCGATGGGATGCAAAATGGGATGGATATATTGGTAAACTGAATTCTATTGGATGTAGGATTCATATGGGGAAAGACACTCTTATTTGGTCTTTAAATAAGAAAACAAGTAATATCACTACAAAATATGCTTATCAAGTGATTGCACGGGACTCAGTATATATGGTTCCTAGATGGTGTTATAAAATACTTTGGAGATGGCATATACCTTTGAAAATAAAATGCTTTCTACAATTTACGTTTGAAAACTATCTTAGAACGTGGGACAACCTTATCAAAAGAGGATGGTGCAGACCAAATATATGTTACTTATGTTGGTGTAATAGGGAATCTGTAGATCATTTGATGGTTGATGGGAATCTGTCTTTTTTAATGGGGTGGAAAAAGATGGTTTATCTGCTGCAGGAGTCATTATATTAATCAATGATATACATGTCTACAGGTTTCAACTCAATTGTGATTTGGGTTCAATCACAAAGGAATAACTCTTGGGATTATGGTGTGTGTGCAAATTGACATATATTTTTGGCATTGACACTTTATATGTATATGGTAACTCAAAGGCCATCATCAACTGGGCTCACAATAGGAATTTTTCCTGACAGGAACTTTGCCCAATTGGAACTGTGCCTGACAGGAACTTTGCCCTTCAATGAAACGACACTCCTTCCGGGATTGCTCGAACTCTTACCCATCCCTACATGGATTTGGACAGATATTTCTATGGATTTCATTGAAGGGCTCCCTAAATCTGGAGAGAAGATAATGATTTTGGTTTTGGTTGCTCACTTCTACAAATATAGTCAATTTTTTTCCCTCAGCCATTCCTATACAACCTCCTCAGTCGCACAAATTTTCCTGGACCAGATCTTCCATCTTCATGAAACCCCTTCTTCCATTGTCACAGATCGTGATGCAACTTTCACCAGTCATTTTTGGACATAACTATTTCGCCACACTGGCACTAAAATACAGATGAGTTTAGGGTCTCACCCACAAACATATGGTCCAACTGAAATTACCAATAAATGTTTAGAAACTTATCTTCGTTGCTTAACCTCAGAAAAACAACCTCAGTGGGCGCAATGGCTCCCTCTCGTTGAATGGTGGTACAATATTTCATCTAAAATTAATCCATATGAAGTAATCTATGGTCAGGCACCGCCAATTCTTCTTCCATACACCCTCAAGAGTTCACCAATTCACGCAATTGACATGGTTCTTCGAAACCGCGATCAGATTCTTCACATTTTGCAGGACAATCTTCACATGGAAAGAATTCGAATGAAACAACAAGCCGATCAACACTGTTCTGAGCGCACTTTTCAAGTAGGTGATATGGTTTTTCTTCGTCTACAACCTTCCAAGTAATCCTTCCTGAAACTGAAAGTGCGTCATAAGCTCGCTCTAAAGTTCTATGGTCCCTATAAGGTTCTTCAGAATATTGGGTCCATTGCTTATAAATTGGAACTTCCTCCTTCCCGCATTCATCCAGTATTTCAGGTCTCTTGTCTGACGAAAGTTCTTGGCATCAACATCAGAGGACAAACTATTTTACAAGAACCGGATAATGAAGGATCCATCCTTTTGGATTCGAAGGCCATCCTCAATAGGCACACTCATCATCTTCTCTCTCGATCTATCACATAGGTATTAATTCAGTGGAACGGAATTCAACCAGAGGATGCTACATGGGAACCACTCCTTCAGATTCAACATCAATTTACACATCTAAAGCTTTGAGGACAAAGCTTTTTCTAAGGGGGAGGGGATGTTAGGAACCCATTTCAACCCTTCTCTTTACTTTGTTAGTATATTTTTGTTGGACGCATATGCTTTGTAAGTTGCATTGTAGTATTATATGTTCCATGGTATCGATTCATAGTATTGGATGCATATGCTTTGTAATTCATCCCGTAGTATTATATGTTCCATGGTATTGATCCATAGTATTAGCGCATAGGCTTAGTATATAAGTACGTGTTGAGGCCAATGAAGGCATCGAGAGTTTATTTGTATTGAGCTTGCTCAAAGGAGGTTTCCCCCTCGAAGTGGCCCGTGATCAATAAATCTATTCTGAGTTTTGTTATTTATGATATATCGTGCAATTTCATTAATTAATTGTTGGAGGTTCCTCACATAATACCCTGATAAACTGGTGTTTAGGGATTGGTACCAAAGAGTAAGGAAACACGGCTTGCAATTTGATTCCCTAAATCCTTTTCATGAATATTTCTTGGTCAACATGTGCTAGAGTGTCAGAGTAGGATGGGGACAACCTAACGGACTATAGAGAAGAGAAGGGGGTAATACCTCTGGCATTATGCAGGATAATGTTAAATGAGTGAAAGGTTGGGGTGAGTTGTGGAGGGGGTTTTCTACACCACTTGCGTAGAGGATAGGTGCCCTTGGGAAGGGTAGTGCTCTAGTTTGAGTGTGGATGAAATTGAATAGAATAGGTGGAAGTTCACCCCTCATGGAATAATAACGGGGATGGCGTTTGTCAAATTTATATAAGGTTGAGAAAGAGCTTAAGGCTAGGTGGAATTTCCTTCACCCACAGCTGGTTTGGAGGATATTTTAAAGATAATTTTCTATCTTGTGTTGAATTACATGGTTATGTTAATTATATTTGTTCAATTTAGTGTATGTTGATGAATATAGTTTTATTCTGAGCATGTTTGCTTGTCCACTGTATGATTGAATTGCATTATTAGCATGGAATATATAGTTGTTATTGTTTGTTATGCATGTGTTGTTTCTGCTATAATTTTTAATCCCATAGTAGGCATATATATTTTATAATTATGGTATCAGAATCTTGAAAATTTGATGGATTGATCTCACTCAAAATTTCCTTGTGGTATCTAAAGAGGAACTAATGCTACTCGACACAAGATATTTGGCAACCATCCTTTTATCTCTATGAGAGCCTACCATTTGGGGGTGTCGAACCAAGTAAGTAGTTGGGAGAGAGGGAGAGAACACACACAAATAGAACCGTAGACTAGATCATATGATAGGTAGAAAAAAAAAGTGGTAGCAAAATACGAGAACTAGGTTGTCTACAGGAAGCAGAGAGGTTGGGGATAGTAGGAACCTTACCCTGATATTTACTACTCGTGATATGCTTGAGAAGCCAAGGGTATTTTCTACCTAGAATGATTGAAAGAATGAAAATATCTTGGACTCTTACTACACACACTCATAATCACTATAAGGATTGGATTCCTTGAGGGAATTGTGGATCAATGAAGGGGAATTCCTTCCTTGTATTGTGTGATGTAGTTTGAAGGAGTGTCATGGATGTGTGGTTGAGTGAGGGTATTTTTAAAGATACAAATGATATTTTTGCTAAGAATTGAGAGTAAATGGGTTTTGGGTTGTGATATAAATCCGAGAGGTTTACTTTTACCTAGTGGCCTCATAGATCAACTCAGACGTGGTATTAGAGTTTGATACCTATAGTTGGGAGGAATGTCTCTCCTACACATCCAATTTCTTAGATTGGAGATCATTGAAGATAAGTATTCATTTTTGTTGTGTGTTATGCAATTTTTATGTTTATATTTGTTCTATGATAATGAATATGCCTAATTATGCATGATGTGTGTGTATGAATCTTATTTATTCCACTTTGTTTTAAGTTCATGCACATATATGTATATTCATTTGTATTTCTTGTTTCCATAGAAGCTAAGCTAGCCCGAGGAAGGGTTAGTGGATTCGGGAAGCTAGGTTACATGAGAGTTTTGTAGGTTCGGAGGGTGTATGAGTTTCTCACGAAACTCAAAGGGTTATAGATGAAGTTGGGGATGTCACAAGTTGTTATGGTCCTCAATAAATAAGGCACTTGGTGCATGTGTTTTGACTTCTATGCCTTGAAAAAATTGACCATAAAGGATAAGTATCCCATCTTGTCATTGATGACCTTCTAGACGAGCTCAAGGGTGATCAATTCTTCATCGAACTTGATTTTCACTTAGGTTATCATCAACTCATATGAACGTGGATGAGGATATCCTCAAAATATTTTCTCACTAATGAAGGCCATTACAATTTCATGGTGATGCCCTTTGGCCATTGTGATCCACTCTCCACCTTCTAGTGTCCCATAAACAAAACATTTAAACCATTTCTATGTAATTTTTTCCTCGTCTTTTTTTATGACATTGTGATCTACAGTAAAACTTTGCAATCCCGTGTATCCCATGTGGATCAAGTCTTACAAATTATTATGGATGATCAAATCTTTATTAAAAGGTCAAAATGTTCCTTTCGTGTCTCTAAAGTACAATCTTTGAAGCATATTGTTAGTAAGGAGAGTGTGCATGTGGATCCAAATAAAATTAAAGCAAAACCATTAAAACCTTAAAATCCTAAGAAGTTTTTTGGGTCTCACTGGTTATTACGCAAAGCTTGTCTAGAACTATGGTAAGATTGCATCACCACTCAAACTTTGCTATGAAAAATGATTTCACTTGCAATGACAAGGTAGAAAAGGATTTCCAAGAATCAAAGAAGGCTATGTGTACCACCCTTGTGATCACTTTTTCCAACTTCAGTAAAACCTTTGTCCCGGAATGTGATGCCTAGGGTAAAGGCGTTGGAGAAGTCCTCATGCAAGAAGGTAGACCATTGGATTTTACTAGAAAATAAATATGTGAGTGGAACTTGGGAAAATCAACTTATGAAAATAGAATATTGAAATATTTCATGCTATAGAAATCTATCACCCTTACCTCCTTGGGAAACATTTCCTTATCAAAATTGATCATCGCACCATGAAAGCATTTTGTGAACAAAGAACTTCATCCCCTGAGCAATGAAGATGGGTCACCCAAATGTTGGGATATGACTATGAGATAATTCAATAGAAAGGTAAGGAGAAGGTGGAAACATATGCTCTCTCTCAAATGTATGAAGAGGAAAGTTCCATCTTCTCTCTCTCCTTCATCATAGCATATTGGTTGAATGATGTCTAACATGAATGGTTCATAGATCCCACACTCACTACCATAATCCAACAATGCAAAAGGAACCCCATGCATATCTAGGATACACTTATCTCATTGATGAAATTTTTCATAAAGGACATCTATATTTGCATAAGCAATCAATATTGAAATCTCAAGGATTATATACGCTACATTCACAATCAATGATTTAGGATTTCATAAAACATATGAAAGTATAAAATGATCATTTTTCTACGTAGGTGTTGGCACAGGTCTACTTCGACCAGGGTTCACTCAACTAATCACCAATAAACTCCAATAGATCGTCCCTTTCGGCAACACCTGCAAAGTAGGAGAAGTCTCACCCAAGTTATCTATGGGAACTGCAAGAACCATATTTCTACAGTGGAGAAGGGGTGTGACAAGAAACTACCAACCATAACATTCCGAACCTCGACAAAACACAAAGTCTTGCAGATCACATAGATTGCATACATATTACTGAACTAGATACGACATATATTCATTAACTAAGAAACACCCAACCATTCATACTTCCACATCGATTAAAATTTATTAATCAATATTCAGAATGTAACAAAATACAAAGCACATCATCACATCATTCATACACATTGAACACCATAGATAACGTGGAAACCAAAGCTGGAGAAAACCGAAGAAGTTATTTCTTTATTCATGAGTCGTAGTAAAATAAGCACTTCATGTCTGCATCAATGACTTACAAATTTCTTCCTTCCCTTTACAATGGATATGCACACACAACCTGTAGATCATGCGATCTTTTCTCATAGCATACAATATCTTTGACATATGGACCAAAACAAGGCTAACCAAAATACTGAGGAACGATTAACCAATGAACCAACAACCCTAAAAATCCCAACCCTTTACATATTTATAGGTAACACACATCCTACCCCACTCCCACTACTCCACTCATAAATGTACGTGTACACAAAATCCTAACTAAATTACCCAACTCCACCATTGACATATTCAAAATACCCATCTTTCTTGATTCTCTACTGCTACATCGGAGTTGACCCTTCTTAGATAGCACGATCGTTCATAGGATATTAAAGAATATCCCTAATTTCAATCAATATTGGATAATGCCTCCTAAAATTGTATTGTTGAACCCCCCTCCCAATATACCTTTCCAATTAAGAAAACCCCTAGTTTCACCATATATTGTAGGTATCAATTTTTATCCACCCATTTTTAATACCCCTTTATATCATATTATTAATTTGTAACAAACATAAGCCCTAACACATCTTAGTATAAGCAAACAAGATGCTAAATAAAATAATATTATAATGTTAATAATGATCCCACTGAGATTGCAGGGGTGAGTGATCAATTTGTAGTGTTGGATAGTTGAATACCCAATGAAATAGTAATGGGGAAGGAAAATGTGTAAAAGGAAACCCATTCAAGAGATCAATGTAACAAAAAATGCAAAAGAATGATAGTCCAATAGTCACTCCCATACTTAGAAAATATGAGAATTGCATATGTTTCACACTACAGTCTGCCAGTCTACCAATTTTATATCATGTAAATACAAGTATAACCATAGAGAGCTCATGATTTCTATAATCTTAATAAATTAAACTCTATAAAAATGAAAAATTGAAACCCTTTCGTGGATGGACTTCCCTACCTTCCTATCAAAACAAACCGTCATCATCGACGTTTGAACCCAAATGAACATAGAAAATTTCCTCATACTTACCAATAATACCATATGATCATGTGCATAACTTGAATTTTGGGCATTCACAAGATGTAATGAATTACCTCCACTTCATGTGCATTTATTCCTGCAATCAAGGGAATTAACAACATTTAGTTACCTTTTCTTGGGTTATATCTAGTTTTTTTATCTTTACAGGAGAGGGAAAAATATCCATTGTTAAGTTTCAAGCATGCAAATTATAGCTATAAAGATACATAGATGGTGAAACTTATATGATACCATTTCATGATAACTATAAAACATAGGGTATGCAAATAAGGATTTAGATTCTTACTAATGTTCATGTCAGTTCCAACACAATATTAAGACGAATGCCTTGCATATAAGAATTGAAATTACAATTATGAATGTGCCAAATATAACTCAATCTAACAACTATTCCTAAATGGAAATGTGAAAATGTTAAAGAAAATACAAAAAGTTGAAAAAATAAATTAGTCAAGAAAGATTGATCTAACTTTTCTTGGTTCCAATGAACCAAGAAAGATTGATCTAACTTTTCTTGGTTCCAATGAACTAAGAAAGATTGATCTCACTTTTCTTGGTTGTCGTGGAGAAAGGTTTGATTGCATCTCAATACCCACCTAAACCTCAGCCTAAAAAATGAAGAGTTAGATCGTTTACTAGAATGCCTACAAAAAATACAATACAATTGTTCAACTCCGGAACTCTTGATTAGATACATCTCCTAAATTTGGAGTTGACGAGGAACCAGATGCATATTCAAGCATATTGAACAGTGTCATGGGATGCAGTGTGACTTCTATCTAGAAAATAAACACACTTTGGAAATTAGCCTCGTATAGAACAACAAAAGGTATAATGTTACAAGACTACCTCGAATATAACAAACCAAGACGAAATTTCCTAATAAGAGGCTCAAACTTAAAGATGAAAAACAATATACCATCAATTCAAACTAAGCCTAAATAAGCTATTAAATGAGGATTTCTTGAGGCAAGTAATCTAAAGAGACTTACGTGAATATTATCATTGGTACACTATTATCATATTTATGCAAAACTTAGGATCATAAAAAATATCAAATAAAAATGGAGGGTCCTTAAGTTTTAGGTGGGTATGATTTGAGCCCATGATTTGGAGGTATGAATCCATCCCACAATTTGGAGGTTATTCCTTATCCCACCCAAATGAAATAACCCCCAATATTTATATTACTATGTCAAATTCAAAACCCCCCTTGACCCCTGAATATGGGGCAATATATTTTTGAGTTTTTTAGGAGTATTCAAACCCCCAATATGAATGGACGTGATATGATATTGCCTTGCTAGTGAAGCCCCCGTGTGCATAGCAAGCTACCATGAAAACATTCTGCAGTTGCTCGGTCTCTTTGGAATTGTTTTCATGTTCCTTCTGCAGCTTCTCGTACTCTTCCTACAACATAATATGTTGGGAACACAACTTAATCATTTCTGCGTATGTATTTTCCTCATGCACCCTTATTTCCTCCATGACATGCTGTCGAATGTTTTGCAACATGAACATGGGTAACATGGAGACCTTCAAATCAATGTAGCTCAATTGATGAGCCTGATCCTGTAATCCTTGTTAGCCAAAACTTAGTGCCCTTGGAAACAATTAAACTGTCCTACCCATCGATTTTGTGGATTCCCGGGGCATCGCTTCCTCATCTGCTCTTCCTTTTATTTTCTATGCAACTTCGAGTTGGACCAGAGCAATATGCAGTCCCTGGAGAGATCTTCACAACCCATCAAGTTGATCTGTCAATCCCAAAAACAATTGCAAGGTTTTCTCTTCAGCTATCTTGGATGTTTCTTCTACCACTTCTTTCATATGATCATACAGGATGTTAATATCATCCTCAATTAAGGCCATGACAGTATTTTTCCTCTCCGCTTTTGATTTCTTCATTTTTCCACGTGTGCACTCGATGCCTTTCTCTTGTCACCAGGCTCCGGGTCTATCTCTGTCATGCTCAAATATCGACCTTCTTCCTACAAATTTTCTTGATTCTAATTATTTTCCCAAGTACTCCCTACAGGATGGGAATCTCTATCATGACCATGGGCTCCATTCTACACAAAGCTCCCACCCTGTCCCTGATCTTGTTGCGACACATCTGTAGAGATCTGCTCAGCCTCAATGGGAAATTTCCACTCCAATGGCCATTCAACAGTAATGGTGAGAATATCTTGCATATATAGATTGTATCTAGTCACCACCCATTGCTTATTTGGATCATGTCACACTTGGGCATACATATGGTGAGGTCCGACTTTGAATCTTATAATCCCTTGGAACTTGGAAACCACCGGCGCCTCTATACACAAAATCAATGGGATATGATGTCGGAGTGCTTCTATATGCATGCAGAATGCCACGTTGTTGTTAATTTTCCTCTTCGTCTCATCACTAAACCAAAGGTCAGCATACCTTGTAGACAAACATTGACCAGTCCGACAGTCCATGGCTTGGTAATCCTTGGGTTCCTCCCAAGCAACAAATGAAATTAAAATGATGAGCCAAGAATAGTGAAATGGGTTACCTTTATCCATTGCATCCTAGCAATTGCAGAGAAATTCATTCAGCAGGAGGGTGTCCCATTTCATTTGCACCCCATGTACGCATTGATCCGCTATCGAAATTACTATCGCAGGTACCTGGTTCAGGTGACACTTCCTAAGCACTTTTCTTGCTAGCACCTTTCCTACAAAGCACACTTCTTGGTCATTAATTGAGGCTATATCGTAGACCCTCTTATCCTTCGTCAGATTATACTTTGCTTTCATTTGGTTTGCAAGCTTCATGTCTTTCTCTTTCCCCATGAAAAATGTAGCAGGGTCAAGGCCTACCTTTAGTAAACCCGTAATTTGTGCAACTAAGTCAGAATCAAATGAAATCTTGTCAATACACAACCCACCATACATGCAAAGAAGCAACTATTTGACACATGCATTAACTTTCATAGACATCCCAAAATGAAGTATGTTGAGCAGTTACATAACACCTGATCATTACAATCCTAGGGCCCATGGAATAGGCTCCATAAAAGTAGTTTGAGTTCCCAGCAGTAAAATTGGCCGCATATACTTCATGGGAACAAACTATGGGAAATTCTGGAGTTCGTGACATGCATAAGATAATTTGGCAGTCTTTCCCATCATCTCCCCTTGAGTAATGATACCTTTCAGTATTGTGGGAAGTACCACTATGCACTTAGAATTCCTCCAAATCTTCATACATTTCACATTTGTCTTCCTCGACGACACATAATGTGGAAGCAGGGTTGCAGAACCAGTTCCAAACCTCAAGGCTTCCTGGTCATTCCTCCTCTTCGAACTTGTTTCAGAAGCTTCTTGTTGTGCTGATGACTGCTTCTTCTTTGGTGGCTCGACTGAGATGCGTGTTGACATTATTTCTGGTTGTTCTTTCTCAACTAGAATGGTTGCTCTGGGAACAAATTATTCAACAAAGATCTACTCAACATTGACTTCAGACATGATGACCTCCATTTTTATAGACCTCGGCTCTTATCTCTTCAACACTATAATGCTTTGGGCGCTCTGCTTTCACAATGCACTTAATTGCTCGAGAAACAATGGGTGGACTCGTTGTCATGATAGGATTTTAAATCCTACCTTCAATCTATCTTGTCAATGCTTTTCCCAAGATTTGGTGAATCATACCAGATCCTTTGCAATGATGACCCTTTCTAACGACAATTTTGTTCACATAAGCGTGTCTTTTCGACATTTATTGCAAGATGCTCCAACGCCCACTTTGTGTGCCATAAATGTATCAATTAATGAACATTCGAGTGACTTTGACACAACCATCACTTCAACAGAAACATAACTTATGTACGAATACTTACTACGACAGACTAAAATTTGGCACACACTAGACTTCTGCCTGGGCTAACTTCGACACAAAAATAACTTGGGGTTTCCAATTTTTTTTCACAATATTTACAATCATGCTCAGTGTAGCAAGGCGTGTCCATCCTTGTAAGTTTTCAGCCGGCTCCCATTTACCAAACCCATTAGGATCTGTCCATTCCATTTATGCAATTGTACAACACCTCCTTCTGTCACATAGTTAATCGCATAAGGTCCTAGCTAGTGCATTCTTAGCTTACCCGGATGTTTAAAGAACTCACTGTCATATAGGAGTACTAGATATATTCTCTGAAATTGCTTCTTCATGATATTGCGATCATGCCATGCCTTCTCTCTATCCTTTTAGACTTGTTGTTGAAATACTTCTATAAATCTATCCTCCTCCAATTGGAGTAGTTGCGACAACCTCTCCTTGAAAACACCAGTGTCCGACATACCTATGAATGCAACAAACTTCAAACTTGGCACAATGTACTCCATTGGCATAATGTCTTCTTGATAATATACCGGCTTGAAGGGTGTTTAGCCCATTAATTTCTTGCACGTTGTCCTATATGCCCATAAGACTGCAGGGATCCTTAGGTCCCAATCGTCGTGGTTCACATTAGAGACTTTTGTCAAGGCATGTTCCAGTATTTTGTTGAAGGTTTTGACAGTCCCATTAACTTTTGGATGATATGGAGTGAGTTTCCGATGATAAATTTGGAACTCCTGAGTGAGTGCCTCAATAACCTTATTGACAAAGTGAGATCCTTGATCACTCAACAAAACTCGCGGGAAACCAAATCTAGTAACTACATTTTGAAACAAGAACTTCGTAGTAGTTGTAGCAATATCGTCTTTCATCGGTTCAACTTTATCCCATCTAGTCAAGTAGTCTGTTGTAGTAATAATGTAATGTGCTCCTGGCCTCTTCGTAGGTGGGTTGATTGGTCCCACGAAGTCAACAACCCATTTATCAAAATCCTACAAATTTACCTCTAGCACTAACGGAATCTCATTCCTCTTGGATGGTTTCCCAGTTCTCTAATAGACATCACAAGATCGACAATACTCCTTAGCATATTTATGGAGTGTAGGCCACAACAACCCTACTTGCAATATCTTTTGATTTGTACCCTTTCGTACATAGTGGCCTCCTGCAACACCTTCATAAGCATCAACTAAAATCATTGGTCGCTCATGTTTCATAACACAACGTCTTAATACTTCATCTGGTCCCAACTTATAAAACTGAGCTGCTATTAGTTGATAATCCATAGCTTTGAAAAACAATTGTTTCTTCTCATAAACAGACAACCTGTCATGTCCCAAATTTGGTATTGGGTCACAATGGCCTAATCACATTGGCTCTATTCATTAGAGTTTGTCAAATTGATGCTAAAGGTCAAATAATTGCCAAGGAGGAAAATTACTAGTTTCCTAGGTTTGGGGTGGAAGCTTTGGGATTTGGAATAATGGGGATAATAAATGATGTTTGAACATTAGAATGGCATAAATATTTAATAAAGGATCTAAATAAATATATACAAGTGAAAATCAAAGTGGCATTTCATCATGAAGACACATGGAGGAAGTGGGACCCACATATGGCTAGATTTCCCCACTACATTTGGCATCATTCTCTCACCAATTCGAATTCAAGGTGAATGGTAACATACTTGGGGGAGTCCAAAAGGTATTATTCATTGCATGACTCATCCAAGGTCGAAATATAGAGGAAGAGTAACTCCCATGGAAGAGGAAGAGGCAATTTGGAGCTAGTGAGACACTTGGGCTAGATTCCCTAGCTCTATGACAACAATAATGAAGATGCTATGACACCTATGACACAAATCAGACCTGAAGGCTGACATATGACATATATGACATGTCAGGGATAAAAATAGACTCCAAGAGGGCGCTCAAGGGTGTTAGGGCAGCTAAGATGCTTCCACATGTGATTTGGTGGAAGTGGGAGACTAGGAATCTTTGTACAAGTGGCGTTCTTTGGAATCTCTTCCCAACATGAGTTGGAATGAGTCTCTTGGAAGGAATTCGACCCATGGAGGAAATTAGAAGTTTATAAATGTCAATAACAAAGAATGAAACCATCTTTTGATCATTTGTAGAATTTGCAATTGCATTTGTGAAGAGGGAGAGCTAGTGGATGACTAGTTTCTTGCCTTAGCCAATTTCGAGGGTGAAAGATTCCCATCCAAGTTGGTAATTGGAAAGGCCATTCAGACCTTTCATTTGGAGCTTTAATGGAGTCTTTATTTGCAGGTGTAAGCTACAGGGCAGCTCATGTTTTCTTCTATTGCAGCTCACTCCTTCAACCATTTCCAATTTTGATGGCATATTCTTGATCCTTGAGGGAGGGCGTTTTTGGTGAGCTATTGTACTCTTTGGGGAAGCTTTTAATGCCCCATTTATTTTTTAATATGAAGTAAATACTCTGTTCTTCATCTCCAAAAAGTTTCAGGTCTAAATTCCAAGTAGAAATGTATAAATCTCATTTTTAATGGAAGAACAATGCCATTTCCCCACTACCTTGTTGTGAACCAATGTATTGATGATGATTTCGAATGAATGGATGATTATATGATATATTTGTGATCAATATACTTCCATGGATGTCTTCTACAAGTTTCATGTACTGTACTTGAGCATTTGAAGCATTTTTACTCAGTTTAGTTCTATTGGGAGGTGAAATAGTGCCATTTCCCCAAGGGTCGAATTGGGGATTTTTGCAATTGAATGGGAGAGGGTGATAACAGTTGTAATAATCCATTAATGGTGCATATGAGACTTTAATAAAATAATTAACACATTACATACCTCTGTTCATAAATTTGAGTGGGTTTGGAGGCATTTGGGAAGCCATTTTCAGTACTTACCCCAGGGGGATTTGAACCCCAAATCACTAGTAAAATTGCATAATTGGTCCAGAATATTAAGAGAGTTTTCAGAGGTATTTTGGTGGACATATGTCATACATAAACATCATATTCAAGTTCTAATATCATTCATACACCTTCCTTGAAGATTTGAAGGCATTTGGAGTCAATTTGAGACCTAGAGGCCAATACTAGTCAAAGGAAAATCACTAGTAAAGTTACCTACATTGATCAGAATTGAAAGAGGATTTGCAGAAGTATTTTAAAGGTCCAAAGGCATCCCTGAAACACATATTTATGTTCTAATATCATTCATATACCTTCTCAGAAGATTTGGGATCATTTGGGGCAAATTTGGGACCTAGAGATCCAAACTAGTCAAAGGTCGAACTAGGAAAAAAAAGTGGAAAATTGCAATTTTAATAAAATTATTAATAAGGGACATTACAGTGGTATCAGAGCATGGACTTGGCACCTGATGTGGTAGAACATTAATGAAGACCAGGAGTCAAAGAAATAATCCACCACCCTTAGAAACTGAAACTGGATGTACTTTGGTGAAAGGGAAGAAGTAGGAGAAGAAGTGCATTCATTGGTCACCATGAGTAAGGATGAGAAAGGAACCTTAAAGGAGAATGAGGAGTTTAGGAAATTACTTGAACCATCCTTTGAAGACAAGTGGAGACAATACTTTCAAGAGTTCAGATTGTTGCTTAGTGAAATTGGAAGCAACTCGAAAAAAGTAATGAGCAATGGTTCTCTTTTCAAGGAAAAGGATGAAACAATTTATGCCACAAAAGAGGAACCTAATGTAATTTTGGAACATGAGGTACATGTTGATATGCAGGTTCTTGAAGATACTACACTAAAACAAGAAGAAGGACAAGCACTTGTCCTTGTTCAAAGGGATTATGAGTTGCGTCATGGAGAGAGTTGCAAAGCCTTGGAAGAGGTACATGATCTCACAATAGTTGGACTAGCCAATTATGGAGAAGATGAATTAAATATTTCAATGGGTAAGAGTTGTAAAGAATTAAATTTGGTTCATAATTCCTCACCCCGCACTCCTTTTCCAGCCACATCACTTTGGGATGAAAATTGGGTGAAAGGTTTTTTCCTAGTGGTGCCACATGAGGGGTATGAAACTCCTACCGCTCCTTTTGATGATGACATGAATAGAGCACCTCATTATTTAGAATTGCAGCAGCATATTGCTTTACCTTATGATGATACATATCCTCATGGATGTATGGATGAGACTTCTTTGAGTCCTTTGAATTCTCCTTGTTTTTCCTGCTCATTATTTGGTTCAGATTTTAGTGGAGATTCTTCATTCACTTCTTGGATGAAAGAATGCATGGATGAATATTTTGATGCATATCACATTCTCTTGGAGCAGCACTATTGGACATGGGATCCTCACCTATGTCATTGGACCAGATTTGATGGGTCACTTGAAGATTGTATGCACTTGGAAAATGGTGGTCTACATGCTTGGAGGTATAAGCACTTTCATGACTCTTTGATGAAGCATCTCCTTTATGTACATTTTCATTATGTTGTTATGTACTTTGATGATATATATTTTGTACTCATGATGTTTGGAAGAATGCATACAAGAAAATGGGATCCAGGAATCCTCTTATCTGATGGTATGGGTTGGAGAGTACTTTTAATTGTTGGGGTGCAATACAAGCAATGGGACCCTGGAATAATTTTTATCTCATTGGTTTCATATTTTTTGGGGAAGCAAGCAGTATGGGAGATGGATTCCCCACTTAATAAAGTGATTTTAATCAGAGTAGTGCAGCAGCAAGCATGGTGGTTCCTCTCTAAAATCTTCATGGAAACTCAAAGACTCAAGGTTGGGCAATTCAATGGCAACTTCAAAGAATTATACAGAAAGCAGGTTCTTCAACACCCACATTTAAAATTGCTTGAGGACAAGCAATATTGGGAAGGGAGGATTTGTCATGTCCCAAATTTGGTATTGGGTCACAATGGCCTAATCACATTGGCTCTATTCATTAGAGTTTGTCAAATTGATGCTAAAGGTCAAATAATTGCCAAGGAGGAAAATTACTAGTTTCCTAGGTTTGGGGTGGAAACTTTGGGATTTGGAATAATGTGGATAATAAATGATGTTTGAACATTAGAATGGCATAAATATTTAATAAAGGATCTAAATAAATATATACAAGTGAAAATCAAAGTGGCATTTCATCATGAAGACACATGGAGGAAGTGGGACCCACATATGGCTAGATTTCCCCACTACATTTGGCATCATTCTCTCACCAATTCGAATTCAAGGTGAATGGTAACATACTTGGGGGAGTCCAAAAGGTATTATTCATTTCATGACTCATCCAAGGTCTAAATATAGAGGAAGAGTAACTCCCATGGAAGAGGAAGAGGCAATTTGGAGCTAGTGAGACACTTGGGCTAGATTCCCTAGCTCTATGACAACAATAATGAAGATGCTATGACACCTATGACACAAATCAGACCTGAAGGCTGACATATGACATATATGACATGTCAGGGCTAAAAATAGACTCCAATAGGGCGCTCAAGGGTGTTAGGGCAGCTAAGATGCTTCCACATGTGATTTGGTGGAAGTGGGAGACTAGGAATTGTTGTACAAGTGGCGTTTTTTGGAATCTCTTCCCAACATGAGTTGGAATGAGTCTCTTGGAAAGAATTCGACCCATGGAGGACATTAGAAGTTTATAAATGTCAATAACAAAGAATGAAACCAGCTTTTGATCATTTGTAGAATTTGCAATTGCATTTGTGAAGAGGGAGAGCTAGTGGATGACTAGTTTCTTGCCTTAGCCAATTTCGAGGGTGAAAGATTCCCATCCAAGTTGGTAATTGGAAAGGCCATTCAGACCTTTCATTTGGAGCTTTAATGGAGTCTTTATTTGCAGGTGTAAGCTACAGGGCAGCTCATGGTTTCTTCTATTGTAGCTCACTCCTTCAACCATTTCCAGTTTTGATGGCATATTCTTGATCCTTGAGGGAGGACGTTTTTGGTGAGCTATTGTACTCTTTGGGGAAGCTTTTAATGCCCCATTTATTTTGTAATATGAATTAAATACTCTGTTATTCATCTCCAAAAAGTTTCAGGTCGAAATTCCAAGTAGAAATGTATAAATCTCATTTTTAATGGAAGAACAATGCCATTTCCCCACTACCTTGTTGTGAACCAATGTATTGATGATGATTTCGAATGAATGGATGATTATATGATATATTTGTGATCAATATAATGCCATGGATGTCTTCTACAATTTTCATGTACTGTACTTGAGCATTTGAAGCATTTTTACTCAGTTTAGTTCTATTGGGAGGTGAAATAGTGCCATTTCCCCAAGGGTCGAATTGGGGATTTTTGCAGTTGAATGGGAGAGGGTGAGAACAGTTGTAATAATCCATTAATGGTGCATATGAGACTTTAATAAAATAATTAACACATTACATACCTCTGTTCATAAATTTGAGTGGGTTTGGAGGCATTTGGGAAGCTATTTTCAGTACTTACCCCAGGGGGATTTGAACCCCAAATCACTAGTAAAATTGCATAATTGGTCCAGAATATTAAGAGAGTTTGCAGAGGTATTTTGGTGGACATATGTCATTCATAAACATCATATTCAAGTTCTAATATCATTCATACACCTTCCTTGAAGATTTGAAGGCATTTGGAGTCAATTTGAGACCTAGAGGC
Organism: Larix kaempferi; assembly: GCA_027924585.1. Classification (NCBI taxonomy): domain Eukaryota; kingdom Viridiplantae; phylum Streptophyta; class Pinopsida; order Pinales; family Pinaceae; genus Larix; species Larix kaempferi. The sequence goes on along the minus strand of BSBM01000500.1, from coordinate 8,016,588 downwards.
CAATACTAGTCAAAGGAAAATCACTAGTAAAGTTACCTACATTGATCAGAATTGAAAGAGGATTTGCAGAAGTATTTTAAAGGTCCAAAGGCATCCCTGAAACACATATTTATGTTCTAATATCATTCATATACCTTCTCAGAAGATTTGGGATCATTTGGGGCAAATTTGGGACCTAGAGATCCAAACTAGTCAAAGGTCGAACTAGGAAAAAAAAGTGGAAAATTGCAATTTTAATAAAATTATTAATAAGGGACATTACACAACCCTACGGGTGTCATTCATGTTGCTAAAAATGTTACAATGTCTTCAAAGTACTGATCCACCATGCTGACCGAAAACAGTTTCACATCTAGGAGGTTATCATCCAACTTAACCCACTCTTCCCCTATTTCTAACCTCGACAAATGGTCAAGTCCCGCATTTAGCCTTCCATGTTTAACTATAATTTTAAAATCATGCTCCTGAAATAATAAGATCCATCTACAGATTATCCCCCCCAACACTGGCTTTTTAACCAGGTATCTCAAAGAAGAATGATATGTAAACATTTTAAAGTGACCCCCTAACAAATAATGCTTGAACTTCTGTAATTCATAGACCATAGCTAATTGTTCTCTTTCTATCATAGTGTATTTTCTTTCTGAAGTGGATACTTTCCTGCTAGCAAATGTGATAGGATGAGCAATAGATCCCTCTCCTAGCTGAGCCAAAACTACACCCAATTCAATGGACGAAGCATCAACATGAAGATGAAATTCTTTCTTCCAATTAGGAAACACTAAAATAGGCGCGGTGACCATATTTTCTTTCAATGTGTCGAGGCTCTGTTGGCACTCCTCATTCCACTCAAATTTAGTGTCCTTCTTCAATAGATTCTCCATCAATGTTGTGATCTATGCATATCCTTTAATAAACTTTCTATAGTACCTTGTATGGCCCAAAGTTGTTCTCAATTGTCGAACTGATATTCGTGGCGGAAAATCTACTATAATGATGATCTTTGCAAGATCCACCAATAGAGCCTATTTACAAACCACATGACCCAGCAATATACCAAATGGGGCACAAAAAATACACTTCTTGAAATTTAATGATATCTGATACCATCTATAGTGATCCAACATTAGTCTAAGGTTCTCAATATGGTTCTTTAGTAGTCCGTAGAGATGTCTAGTCATCGAAGTATACCTCCAGAACTTTATGTATTAACTCCTTAAATGCTTCGACCATGACCCGAGAAAAATAGTTGGTGCATTATTTAGACCGAAGGGCATCACTATATACTGATAGCAACCCCATTCAGTAGCAAACGTGGTCTTATGTCGATCTTCCTTAGTGATTTTAATTTGATAATATCCCAAAAATCCATCCATGAATGAGTAAGCCTCTTGTCCACCCACATTCTCTAATAATTCATCTGTAAATGGTGTTAGGAACGGATAATGTAGACAAGCATCATGCATCTCCCTAAAATATACACAAATTCGTATTTCACTAGTATTTTTATCTTGGATCACCATCGGACTAATCCATTTAGACTATTCGATAACCTAATTATTCCTGCGTCTATCATTCTGTTAAGCTCTGCTCTTACCTTTTCCTTATATTTTGGGTTCAATCCATATGGCCGATATTTGATAGGTTTTGCATCAGGATTTAGTGGGATTTTCATCTCTCCCAGAACACTAGCAATACCTTTCATTTCTGAAAATTTAGTAGGAAATAGATCATGATATTCATGCACTAGTTCAGTAAGCTTACCTAAAGTTTCATCATCCCAGTAGTCCCCAATGTTATCAAATTTAGAATTTTCACTTGAATCAATATTTACCTTATTTGTCTTCATTGGCTGCAAAAATTTATTAGATGTGACTTTAGGACCCTCCATATCTCGGCTTCCTTCTATTTTTGGGATATGCAAATCTCTCAGATCGTCATTCGAGTCACGAGTAATATTGTAACATTCCAATGCTTTCTCAAGTTTCGTGGTCGATTGTGGCATATTAGGTAACTACGCAGGTACTTCTCCATAAATTGTTGCTCTAATTATCTGTAAGGCTGCATCTACTGACGGGTTCTCATCTTCATAACTAAATGTTCTCCTGAAATTGGTGGCCATGTCATCCCATTATTTTGAGCCTTGTTGTAGTTCCAAATCTGTATACCAGCTTCGTGGTATAGTATCTAGGGTATGTATAAACATATGTACCCACTCTTGCTTAGGTATATGTTCCCATTCTTTTGTACAAGACAATAAGTGATTAACAAGACTAGTTAACCCGGTATACGTTTCGCTGCTACGATTTATTCCTTCTCAAAATCTAACTTCTAGCAACTTTTTGCACTGTGAGCAACCCTATATATTTTCGTTATGGGTATCCCACCATATTGTGGGAATAGCTTTTATTGCTATATCTAAAGCTAATAGTCTTGTCGTTCAGGTACCTTTATTTCAAAATCAGAAATAAAAATGTCTAAATTAGGCAACCCTTTATAAGTAGGTAGATCACATACTTCTTTGCCAACCCAACAAAATGATTTTGTCACACGAGCACACCTCCTTGTATATACTTCATGCAGCTTGTTTAGCCAATTTTCCAGTGCTTCCCCTGAATATAAAGGACACGAGCTAACACTTCGCTAACTCAAGGTACCATTTGTAGTAGGATTAACATAATCATCCATCATTGAAGTTAATTTATAGACATTCCCTAAGTATTCAACATTGTATTCCTCCTAGGAAGGTTCGACATACCTCAGACCCTCCAAAGGATCGAAAGGTGCAACAAATATGCTATCCCCTCCTTCAAATGTCATCAACCTTTTCTTCTTATTCATAATAGTCTATTTTTCAATCACCCAATCGATTCCAAGCAATGTTGGATATGGGTTTGTGTCATCCAATATCTCTATAACTTTTAAATCAACATAGCTTCATAGTCCATCTATTTCGATAGGGACACCCATCATTCTTCCAAATGGTATTACTTTCTACTAATTAGATAATCTTAGTTGGACTTGTGACCATACCAAATTAGGTTTCCTTGTAGCTTCCCATGTCTATTTAGTAATAACATTCACATCTGACCCTAGATATAGAATAATAAAATCCATGTCGAAGTCCCCAATCTGCGAACTAAGTCACAGTTCCCTTCCTGTTCTTACCTTATTTTGCAAATTATTTAGAGCATTTTCTTTAGGAATTTCTTTTTTTGAGTCATCAATTAAATTCTTCAACTCCCTTAAAGCAGTTTCATCTTTAACTAAGTCTAGAAATCTTTTTAGAAAATTCTTCAATACACTTACCTTTTTGTAGCTTCGCTTTGGAGCTGATCGGTTGAAGCAAACTGACATATCATATACAGGAACTTATCGAATACCAATTCTGGTGCATATGTCAAAGGTCCCCTATGAGTCATAGTAAATTCTTTCCTTTCTTCCACAAAATTCTGTTTTTCCTTTTGAAAATTGAATGGTATTGTTTGTTGCATGGATGGCTTGATTCTAGGGGCACGTTGATCATGATATATTTCTTTATCACCTCCTGTCGCAGCTCCTCCTCTTGTAACAAAAATGACAATTCGTTGCTCTTGTCTCAATTCTGCTAAAATATTCTGTACATTCTGATTATGGTTTTGATTTTGATTTTGATTTCCCTTAGCTTGCCCCTTTTCTATAAGTTGTGGACAAACTTCAATAGTGTGGTCCAATGCTCTACAGTATGTGCATGTCGAACATGGGTTTGGATAGTCCCTAGCAAAATTTTTTAGTTTCCCACAATTGTAACAAATGACCTAACCTCTAGCTCAACCAAGTCCTCCTTGTCTTCATCCTCGAAAACCACCCCTCTGTTGATTAAACCGTGGACTAGTTCCTTCACCTTATTCCTCACCTTTCATTCTATTAGCATCTGCAGTTCGTTCTGTGAGCAGCTGATATGCTCGACAATCCTTCTCATCATGACCAACTGATCTACAAAATTTACAGAACAAGTTTTGTGGGGTACTTACAATTTTTTGCAACTGGTAGCATTCTTTTGGTTGATGTCCCCTGGTTTGGCAGATCCTACAGCAGACTCTAGCTCCATGGTTTAGTGGGTTAGGAGCTCTGACGGCTATATAATCCTGGAACATTATGCATTGGTCCTTAGAATGACCCCCTTCTTTACATCTGGTAACCAAAATTCTTCTTTGTTTTCTTTTCCTTTCTTGATGTCTTGAATTTGTAATGATATATTTGCCAGCTATGACTGGATTTGAGCCATACATGCTCTAGTGTCTCCAACAGGTGACGCTTCTAGTTTCATATCCAGTTCAAGGGATTTAGTTTGTGATACAATATTTTGTCACATCAGAGGGACTCAAATATGTGGTAGCAAAGCAGCTATAAACCATTCCTTGTGTTGAACATCAGTCATTTGGAAGCTTACATGAGCCATTAGTGTTTTAAATTTTTGGTCAAAATCCTAGATAGATTCATTTGTCAACTATTTGATCTCTTTGATTTCAGTAATACACCGCAATTCATATTTTGGATTTTTAAATTCATCCTTTAAGGCATCCCTAATATATTTTAAGGTATTCTATTGTTGTCCAGTATGTACCTTCGCAAATTTCATGAAGCAATCCAAAGCAAAACCTTAGAAAATTGTAATTAGTTGCACTCTTTTTACATTGTCATCCTACACTTGCTTGATAATCTAGACAACATCACATAAAAACCAATGACATTGTTCTGGGTCCTCTGACCCATTCCCATGAAAAATTGGTAGTTTCATATCATCCCCAGCCATACTATTTCTCGGGGGTATCGAATGGCTTTGTATTACAAGAACAACACTTGTAGTAGTGTTGTTAGTTGAAGTATTGTTTTGAATATTACTATTATTACTTTCTTGTATAAACGATGACGAGCTAGTATTCCTTACCTCAGTTTCTAGAGATGCACGCAGGGTCATAGGTATGTCGCAGTGTCTGGCTTGAGCTGGTTCAACAGGATTTTCCTCAAAAGCGGGATCGTATCCTTCTTCTTCTTCCTCTTCTATATCATAAGATTCTTCTTCAATCTGTGGTACCGGTTTGTAGTCCCTTCCTTCAGTCAGACTTCCACCCTCTTGTTTTGTCGCATTTCTCCTTCTCTTACTTGACCGAAATATTCTCCTACTTCACAGTAGACCACACTCTTCATCTGTTTCGATGTCTCCTTCCCTTTTCATGTCAACTCACTTTTTACAACATAGTCCCAAACCATCCCTTATCGACATCATGAGCCATCGCGCAAAAATGGTTTATGCGTCGAATTCCATCCCCATAACCCCTTTTTCACAAAGCAACATTTTAATCCACAGTTTCAAGGATTTCAGGTACTTACCTCACATTCCTTGGAAGAAATCTCGTTTAGCAGTATTGTAATATTTTATGGTATCTACAGCAAACTCCATAATATATCCCTCCAATATACTATCTAACCAGTAATTGACAACATGGGATATCTTATTATTAAAAATTTTAAGAGTCCAAACTAGTTAAGGTTTCCAAACTGTAGGCTCGACCCTTGAAAGCGCCTCTTTTGCAGGGTTAACCTCGCCAACCATTCAGTTAATATAACAGGAAATTCTCCAAAGAACACTTCATGAATGTTTGAGAAAACATACTTACCTAACCATGTTTCAGCATGAATGTGTAGATATTTGTTCTGCCTTTTAGAAAAATCTCTCAGCTTCTTATCGATCTAATCTTGAATTTTGGGCTTAGTCGGATGCCACATCCCCCTTCGACATAGATACCAGTCCCTGCAGCATAACCATTTGTTGGCACAGATCTACTTCAACTAGAGTTCACTCAACTAATCACCAACAAACCCCAAGACATCGACCCTTTTGGCACGACCTGCGAAGAAGGCGAAGTCTCACCTGAGGTATCTATAGGAACTGCAGGAACCAAAATTATGTAGTAGCGAAGGGGTGCGACAGGAAATTTCCATCCATTAAATTATGGACCTCCATAAAACACAAAGTCTCACAAATCACAGAGATTGCATACATATTACTAAACCAGCTGCGCCATATATTCATTAACTAAGTAACACCCGATCATTCATACTTCCACATCGATTAACATTTATTCATCAATATTCAGAATGTAACAAAATACAAAGCACATCATTCATACACATTGAACACCAGAGATAACGTGGAAACCCAAACGGGAGAAAAACATGGAAGCGCTTTATTTATTCATGAATCATAGTAAAATAAGCACTTCATGTCTGCATCAATGACTTACATATTTCTTCCTTCCATTTACAATGGATCTGCGCACATATCCTATAGATCATGCAACTCTTTTCTCATAGCATACAATATATTCGACATCGGACCAAAACAAGGCTAACCAAAAGACTGATCACTGATTAACCAATGAACTAACAATCCCAAAAATACCAACCCTTTACATATTTATAGGGTGCACATAGCCTGCCCCGCTCCCACTACTCCACTACTCAACTACTCCACTCATAAATGTATGTGGATAGAAAATCCTAACTAACTTACCCAAATCTTCCCTCGACATATTCAAAATACCCATCTTCCTTGATTCTCAGCCGCTACGTCAAAGTTGACCCTTCTTCGTCAGACCACTTCGCCTTAACCTTGTTCACACCAAAACTGCACAAAACTTTACCTGACCGAAGAGTAGGCATGAAGAAGGAAATCCACACAGTTGTGGTAGAATGTGACATGTGCTAATGACATAAAGGTGAGACAGTGAAACCTTTAGGTGAACTTCAACTTCTTCCCATTCCACCTATAATATGGACTGACATTTCTATGTATTTTATTGTGGGGTCACCAAAATATGGAAATAAGTCTATAATCATGGTTGTGGTTGATTTCCTTTTCAGATATGCTCATGTTCTTTTCCCTTCAACACCATTTCAAGGCCTCTCTAGTAGCTCAACCATTTATGGATAATATATCCAAACCCCATGGTATGTCATAGTCTATTGTCACGAACTATGACCCCACCTTCACTAGCAATTTTTGGAAGGAATTGTTTAAGATCTTAAGCACTCAAATGAATCTTAGCACTTCCTATCACCATTAAATTTATAATCAAATTGAAGCTTTCAACAAATTCCTAGAAGCATATTTGTGGGGATTTTCTTGAGAGTGAAAATTTCAATGGGTTTAGTAACCTCTAGACGAATATTGGTTTAATACAACGTACCATGCTACCACTCAAATGAATCCATTTGAAGTTATCTATGACCAAAAACCCCCCACATTCTATACTGCTTCTTGGGCATCTCTAAGGAATAATAGGTCAAAAAAACTCACAGTCGAGTCGACATTTTCTGCACTCTCAAGGCTAATTTGGTCATGACTTAGAATAGGATGAAATAATAGGTTGATAACATCATTTAGGATTCCATTTTGGAGAAGGGGATTAGGTATTCCTCCACCTACAACCCTACAAGAAGACCTCACTTAAGGACAACCACCACCAAATATTTCTCCGAAATTTTATGGGAGCTATAAGGTTCTCAAATGTGTTGGCCCCATTGATTAAAAATTAGATCTAACTAGCCACTCTAAGATTCATCCCATCTTTCACATATATTTCTTGAAGAAAGTGGTCATCTCTCATAGTCATATTCAAACTAGCCATCTAGCATTGGATTAATAAGGTTCCATTTGGTTGCAAATGGATGTCATCCTTGACAAATTGTAATGTCATCTCCACCAACGTACCATCCAAGAGGTCTTGATCTAATGGAAATATAATCAACATGAGGATGTTACATGGGAACCAAAATAGATACTTCAATATTTTCCACGTCACCATCCTTGAGGACAATGTTTTGTTTTAATGGTGAGGGAATGTCAGGGTCCTACCCTAACCCCTTAAAAAGATATATATATTTCTATGTATCAAGACCATCTATATTAAAAAAAATTCCCATGGACTAGATATAGTGTAAAAGCTATATTTGTAAGAAGATTAACTAGAAGGTTCTGCCTACTAGAAAGTTTCTTCACTAAGAAGATTTATTAGAAGGCTCTAACTACTAAAAAATTCCCCCATTATAAACTATATAAAGGAGTAGAAACAATGAAATAAGATGCCTTATAAAGTATATTATAATTGGAGATCTTCTCATTTCGAAGTTTCCCCCTTGGAGAGGCAAGTGAACATTATTTTCATCAATATTGGTATTTCCATTGTGATATTTAGCTATCTACAATTGTCTATTGTTGTGATTATTCTATTATTTTCAGTCTAAAATCTTCCTTGATTATATTGTAATTACTCTAAATTTCATGTTTTGCTATTAAAATACATAACAAATCTCACGTCTTTGTATATAAATGTAGTGGGCTTCTTCCTTCAATAACATTGTGATAGGATAATCGACAGACTAAAGGCAACAATTTTGAGAACATAATAATTATGAAAATGGTCACTACTTGACTTAGTAAATGTAATTTTTGTTATTATGTTATATTTATGAGAAGCCAATGTTATATGCATCCAATACCTAGAAATTGTACACCCTTATCGATGATTACTCCTATTCAATAGTGAAAAATCATTATGCATTAAACTTCCATTTTGCATTCTCATAACTAGTCAATTTTAGGATTTCCCATTGGTTTCACCTCAAGATATGACTAGAAAAAGGAGTGGGAGTGGAAGGACATTGGATTCTCACTTATCTCAAGAAACATGCATAAATTATTATATCAATAAATTTCCATAATTACTATGCAAATTTCACGGGAATAAATTCCATACACAACTTTTTGAGTTAAAATAACACAACACCCAAGAAAAGTATTGTTAACATCTAAACCAACATAATTTTTATTTTTATTTAGCCATTGTATGAGTTGGAAGAGGAGCACGGCTCGATGATGATGTACTTGCACAGATTACTCCCAACATTGTCCAAACAAATAATATTAACAATAAACATCCAATCCACGCGGAAGATAAAGTTCAGCTCCTAGTAAACTAATAATTCAAAAAAATCCTTCAAAACTTTCCCTAAGGATTTCTTTTCATAAATTCATTCTCTTTGAACTTATTTTGATTAAAGACTAAAAATATTCTCTTTGAACTTATTTTAGAGATGCAATTGCAATTGTAGAAAACTGCAAAATACTTATGAATTGTACATGTGCTTTTGTGGAAGGTTCCCTACAAGAGTGAATTTGACAGGGAGATACATTTGTTTGCAGTTTATAAAGTTCATGTTTGATTAGTTTACAAGAAAATATGAAACATGGAAAATGCATATTTATTGATGAGATAAGGTTTATATGGAAAAATATGTTAATGCAAATTGTGTTTGAGTTCGTTAAGCTTTCATCAATTACATTTGGAAGAACATAAATTATATTGGTGGGAGATGTTAGACAACTTCTTCCATTCATGTATAAACTTGTATGTGTGTGTGAAGGTCATGTGAGAGAAATATATTATTTAATATTGTGATTCTTGTTACAATATAAAGAAAATATGGCCAAAGTAGGATTATAAACCATTGCTTTAAATTCCATTGAATGTTAGAGATGCAATTAGAAATGTTAGAGATGCAATTAGAATTGTAGATCATTGCAAATTAGTAATGACTTGTGTTTTCACTTCTAAAGATTGCTACCAAAATTTTGTGTTTAGTTTCTCCCATTAACACTAAAATTTCCAAAATTTATCATCCAAAAGCAATTCTTGTTTTCTTAAACTTCCCTGATATGCCTTAGTTTTCCCTTTAGATCAACCAAGAAAGAGCATAAATAAATTCTTAGACTCAAGTTTGTGATCTCGTGCTACACAATCTTGGAAAAATAAACCTATAACGAACTTAACTAAGCTCCTAAGTATCATGCAAGGAAAAAATTTAGTAGTGAAATTTAGATCATGGGCTAATTTTAGGGATTTTTTTTCTCAAAAAAGATTCGCCAATTTCCATTTTTTTCTAAAGGGATTCGCCCAAATTCCATGGGATAAAATTATTTTACTCTAAAAAATGCCAAAATTGTCCCAGAAGTATATAAAATCCTTATAAATTTGATTTTATTTTAAATCGCCAAACAATTTATGTTTGGAATTTTAAGAACTAGTAAGAATCGCCAAGGTTTCTACACTTTAACAAAATTATAGATCTTTAAAATTTTCCCTCGTATCATGAATGAATGAGGTCTCCTTGCTAAGATCAGATCAATTGTTAATATGGGTTCAATAGGAGTAAGCCTACCAAGGGTTGAAAGGTCCTTAAACCTCACAAATGACCTAGATATTCCCTACCAAATGTGATAAATGGTTCATGTTGCATCATGGAGGAGAATCTCATCAGGAAATAAAAATATATTGAAGCCCACGAATGACCAAGATTAATTCCACTATAATACATCTACAATTGGTCATTTATAATTGGACATGAGGACTATTGGGGTGAAAAGGTGACAAAGAGTTGAAGATGATTGATCTTGAATTTTATCAAATAGATAAAGGGCATGTGTTCCATTGTGGGGTATGGGGCCTATTGGGGGATAAAGAAGGTTGAAACACTATGGGCGACCCACATTAGCTCCACTAAATCCAATCAAGAGTCTAATTTTTTTATGACCCAAGGGGACCATATAGGGGGTTAAATGTATATGATATGACCTCAAGGGGGGCATATATGGGGTTAAATGTATATGTAATTAAGTAAATTTATATGCAATAGTGGTCACCCTAAAGAAGGGCCCACATTATGCCCCCCCTGGGGTCATATCATATACATTTAACCCCATATATTCCCCCATTGGGTCATACAAAATTTCTTCATAGGAAAAGTCTTGATTAGATCCATGAAATTACTTGAGTTCCACAAATGTCTAGGATATATGCCATGCAAACAGATCGAAGGATGGAATTTCATCATAGAGGGAGATATCATTAGAGAACGAAAATGATAAGATGTTGCAAACAACCAAGATTCACATGGTCGACCAGGATCAAGGTCCCATGTTTCATCACAGGGTTGAGGTCTATTAGGGTCCCTAGAATTTCTTAAGTGGCATGGACAATTATCTTAACCCCACTCCTCTATATCAACATCTTATATTCCATTACAACCAAAAGGTCTATCAAAATATTGAAAGAGTAAATATGTCATGAGCATCGAATACTGCATAAAAAACATAGATATGAATCCCATCATCCATTATGGGGCATCCTTCCCTCATTGATAAAAGTGGTAGTATATAAAATAGGAAAATATTTCCCAAAGAAGAATTTGGGATCTTCCCATAACTGAGGATTCTAATTGAACCAAGAATTAGATATTTTATCCACGATTCATAGAATGCTACATATTATTCCATGAAATAAAAAAGCATCGATGCAAGTACTAATTTTCCATTTATAGCACATGAATGCTAAATTAAATCCCACACACAATCTTGTCCCTTAATTAATGTTGAAATAACTCCCCTCCATTCTCCATTTTTTATATAAATATTATGTGAAAGGAGTTCTAGTGAAATTAGTTCACTTGAGACCACTTGTATCCACTCACAAATAAGTTGCAAATCCCAACACTTTCATGTTTTCTACCCTTTGAGAAAAAATAAGAAACTAGAGTGTACTAGGTGAGTTTATTTGTTTAAAATACCTCTTCATTCTCTAAATTCCACTGCAAAATTATGTAATCCATCTTGCATAGAGTTTTCAAAAATGCCCCCTTGTTCAATAGAGGGTCACTCAAACATGAGTGGCATATCCTCTATAAATTCTATGTCCTTTATCAATGAATTTACTAGAGTATCCACCCTAGTTCTCAACCTCGTAAACTTATTAGGACCAAATATGGAATCTTTGTGAAAGAGTTTAAAAGGACCCCCTACTGGAATTTTGATCTATCCCAACATGTATTTCTTAATGCGTACTTGTTCCTCAAGTTTTTTAACATCTATTCCAAGCATTACAAATCCTCCACATCATTGGTAATGTCTATAAATGGAAACATTAAAATATTTCAAATTGTAGCTCAAACCATCTACACCATACTGGGAACATCTATGGGAATCATTGTATTATTCCTAGAAGTACAACTGAATAAATACATGGGCATACTTGATGAGTAGAACGAATACATATTTAAAAAATTGGCACACAACCAGGTTCCTACTCAAATTCCCTTGGCCCTTTTAGGACCAAGAAATTTTCTAAGTGGGTCTAATAATCCATTTCCTTCTTTACCTTGATCCCAGGGAGAGATGGTGACTCTATTGTAGATGAAAGGAAGGTGTCCATACTTAACATGTTACATGGCCATCCAACCCCCTCATTCAGATATGTAAAGACCTTGGCCATCAATGTTAGACATAAATTGGCCAATTTCAAGACTAATAGGATATCTTGTTACCTCTCCTACCTATTATATCTATTCATTTTTTGTTAGAGTCATACTTTGTCACACTTTGGTTAAGAATATTTCAAGGATGGGAACCCCACCAAGTGTTATGAATTACTTCTGTGAGTCAATAAAGGTGGGCCAAAGTCTTACTTGTTTAAATTCATCAATGAGTTCATATTTCCTTCTCAGTTATAACAAGGAGAGAGATCAACACAATCGGCCTCCCATCAAGGGATTTGACAAAAATCTAAGAACTTGTTGAGATTCCCAAGCTTTCATTTCTCAACTCTTCCCTTGGCACTCTCTCTATAAACATAAGAGTCCATTTATGTTTTGTAATTGACTTGCACTTCCATTCAAAGGTAAAAACCCCCATCCACTTTGTGGAACATAGATACTTGATAAAGTTAACAACCACCAATAAAGGATTGGCAAGTAGAGAGATAAATGAGACCCACAACAAAATATAGGCTCATTGCTAGATTCTATGCCCTTAGATATTCTATGTTTGCACAAAATCTCTAACAAAAGAACCTCAATCACTTGAATTAAAGGCCAAACAAAATCGAGGCATTCTTGAAACCAAACAACTCATTCATATACTACGTCCCTATTATTAAAATCCATGATTATATTCCAGCAACCCACTTCATCCAAAATCTCACTAAGAGCTTTCAATGCTTGAATCACTTGATAATTGAAATTTGTCATATTTAGAAACCCTAATACATCTACGCCAAGTGTTATATGAATATTATCAAGAACTTTGATGTAAGTTATACCTTAACTCTCTCTCTCTCTCTCTCCCTCTCTCTCTCACACATAGACAAGAAATAAGTAGTACTATTCTTTTACATCTAAACCCAAATACCTACTCTCTCGAGCCATGTACATATAAATTACAACATATTAGGATCACAAGTCCTATGTGGGTCGTGCCAAAACATTGGGGCACTACGTGATCCTCATTCAATGAATTGGGGGATCCCTATAAGTACTTGATATAATATGTGGCTTTAAGTTAATTTCAAATGATGATTCAAATCAAATCTAGTGTTTCTATCAAAAATTAAAATAATACTACACAATCTCATTCTCGTTACGTCGATAAAACTACAAAAATTTCAATCTTACAATATGTTAAATTTCAATTTAAAACAACTTAGACACCCTATTGAAATCCCATTTTCATTCATTAAGAGCACTATAAAGAGATTTAACACTCACTCTTCTTACTATGTTAATTTTGTATCTTGATGATATGCTTCCCAAAAGAGTTTTAGAGTTGAAAAGATAAAAAAATTATACATGAGTGGACCTTCAAACTATGGCCAAAATATTTATTTTTTAAACAACTTAAAATATATAATTAAAACAAATCCAAGAGCTGAATGTTCAAGTAATCAACTTATGCAACCTACTTACCATTGCTCACATGCCACATGGTGTGCTTACACTTGCATTGCTTTATTGTTTTTCTTACTCCGACTTGATCACTTTTCCCCTTTAAATCATCTCCTTTGTTGCCTCCCATTTTATTTCTTCCTTTTATACCTTCTTAACTACTTACTTTCTATTCCTTCTTTTTGGGTTTTTACTTTCTTTTCTAATTTTCGTTGCCTTCATTTTTTCACCGTTAATTACCACTCCAAACTCGCTTTTCAAGTGCTAGCTTGTCTTGTTTAGCACAACTTCAAATATATGATCAACATGGTCTTCTTTTTCCAGAAATTGCATCAACAACATTGCATTTAAGGCCAAATATAATTTGTATGAGAGGTTGGTTATGCTATTTGAACTAACCAATGCATTGAGCACACTCTTTAGATAGTAATATAATTATTGCAAATATATTGGTAAGTTTGTAGTAGTTTATTTTGATGATATTTTAATATTAAAGGGAAGAAATAAAATCATATGCAATGTTTGAGGGAAGAAATAAAATCATATGCAATGTTTGAGGTTGGTGTTTGATAAAGAAAGATCAGTTGTTAGTTATTCATTAACTTAAAGAATTTTGAATTTTTTATGGAAATGTTGGTTAACTTTAGGTTAGTGGTTTTCAAAGATAAATTACATGTGAATTAAGAAAAGGTAAAAAAATGTCTATATTGGTCGATGCCTTGTAATGTCATTGTAATGTCATTGAAGTAAGGACATTTTACTGCATTGCAAATTTTTGCATGTCAAATATATAGTTATCAAAGTGGAGCCTATCAATACAATAAATTTTTAAATTGTCTAAGAAGAATATTATAAAGACATATTTAGTGGATCCTATCAATACAATAAATTAAATTGTCTAAGAAGAATATTATAAAGGCATGCGACATTACTTAATTTTAGTAAGAATTTTTAGATGGACTATGATGCAATCATAGGATCCATTTGCATATTATTAAGTAATGAGGGAAGCTCAGTAACATTATTTAGTAAGAAGTTAAAAGGAGAACAAATGTGTAATCTACTTATGATCTTTAATATCATGTTATTATGCAATTATTAAATCATACAAGACATTATCTAATGCCAAAGGAAGTACTTAAGTCTAGTAACCACTAGAAAAATATGAATAAAAGGAATGTGAGATGGGTCAAGTTTTTGGAGAGTTACACATTTATGTTAAAGAACAAGTATAATATCACAAATGCTTTGAGAGGGACAAACTTATGTTTGTATTAATGAAGAACGAAACAATTTATTTTGAATAAATTAAGAACTTGTATGAGCATGACAAGAATTGTGTATAGGTCGCAAAGATGTGCAAAAGCCTATTACTACAACATGCTTACATGTTAACAATGACAGTCACACATATAGACTAATCATACACACCTCCACCATTTCTTAAATAGTATGGTGAAGGTGAAGATAAAGGGAACTTCCATCCTTTAAAAAGTTAATGAGCATGATGTATAATAATATGTGGTGTTATTGATTATTAGTGATTTTGACCAAAATGTTGAAAGCTAGAAGTCCTTTATAGTTAAAAGGAGGGCATTCTACACAAAAATCCATACTAGAAAAAAATGTAGTTGCGATGCATGCGCGTGTGAATTATAATTATTGAAATTGTTTAATCAATTATATATGTTGTGACTACTTTGGTGTTTGGGACAAATTTTTCCACTTGAAAGTAAAAAAAATTGAAAGAATGGAAAAACACATAAAAACATAACATACATTCATTACGATGTGGTCATTCTTATTAAACAACTTGACATAATGTTTAGTGATAATCATTCAAAAAAATATTTACTAAAAAGATTAATGAGATTGTACTATGTTATTTTAAAAATTTCCACGATGTAGCCACTTTTATTGAACAAATTGCCATAACTTTTAGTGATAATCAACACATCATCAAAACAAAATACAAAAAGAATTGATTAGACCATAATATATTCCATTAAACTTTTCCACAAAGTTTTTATTTAGAAAAAAGGACCCCTCTCACATTATAATAACTGAAAATGTTATTTCATAAAGTGGTAAAAAAAACCTTATAATAAGTATCACTTAAATATGACTCATTAATAAAAATGCGTAATTAAAACGTCTTATTATATTAAATTTTATTTAATTATTTTATGAAAAATTAGAATCATTAATAAAAATGCGTAATTAAAACGTCTTATTATATTAAATTTTATTTAATTATTTTATGAAAAATTAGAAGTGTTTTATCTTTTTTATCTTTATATATTTTTATTACATTCCATTATATATATCTATTAAAAATATTAAGAGAGTTCTAATATGGAAAGTTTTAAAATGACTTACAAATAAGTTAATGTTTAAAAGATTTTAGAATTTGAAAATAATAATATAATTTTTTATAAATAAATATTATAACTTCTTATTTCAATTATTCATTATCATTATCTTTAATGTTTAAAAGATTTTAGAATTTGAAAATAATAATATAATTTTTTATAAATAAATATTATAACTTCTTATTTCAATTATTCATTATCATTATCTTTAATGTTTAAAAGATTTTAGAATTTGAAAATAATAATATAATTTTTTATAAATAAATATTAAAACTTCTTATTTCAATTATTCATTATCATTTACTCTACTTGCTAGGTGAAAATAATAATATAATACAAATGAGTTATGCATTATATCCAACATTTAAACCATCGTCTCATCCATTATTTAAATGTATTTTTTAATTCCCTTAAAGCTATGGGATTTAATATGAGCCAAAGGGTGTCACATTACGAGGGTTTACAAATGAGTATTTTAAAATTTGATGATGTAAAAGGTGATATCATCTTTGGTTTTATAATTAGAGTTCGATAAAAAGAACTCTAATTTTATTTAGAGCTGTAGGCGTTTCACCATGGAGAAGGGTAAGCTCCACGTCGGCTAGATTCCTTAGTCATAGAGTGAATGGAATCCTACCACGTGGATTCTGCTTCCCTTCCGACCCTTTCCCACTTCTTTCTCTCCTCCGTTGCCACCGCTACCTTTCTTCTCTCCTCCCGCTACTTGGTTTTTGTTTCTCTTCTCCTCTACCCGCTTTCTTGTCCCCGTCAGCACTTTTCTCCTCGGTTCCACCGCTCTTACTCGACGCTTCTCCACTTTTCTCCTCGATTCCACCGCTCTTACTGGACGCTTCTTGACGCTTCCCCAGCTCCGCCGCCGTGGCCTGTTTCACCCTTGTTGCCCACTTCTGCTTCTTTACCCTTCCCCTTGTCTTCTTTACAGGCTTAGTCTCCTCGCCGCTGGCCTTACTTCCTCCGCTTTTCGCTTTTTTCTTTTCCTTAGGCTCTTGCGGCGGGGGCTGATTGTTGGGCGTATGATGGCCATGGCTTCCTTAAGACGACCAGAGCTCTGTGTGCTTCCCATTTTTGAGTAGTTTCTTGATCAGAGTCTCTGAATCCACATTTCCCGTGACTGTAACCTTTTGCTGCGTTGAGTCCATAGTAGTCGTATAAATACCTGCACTACATATAGAATTGCATTGCTTATCTATGCAGAGCGGTGCAATTGGTTAAAAACATTACAAATATATAAATGACATAGATATGGGTATATCAATTACAGTTTTACACTTTGAAATATAAAAAAAAAAACATTTAATGGTGAGGGAGAAGACATAATCAGCCAGCCATAATTCCGAACCTACTGAAGGAAGAAAACCAAATCGTGTAAGGCAAGCATTAACCCAGATTGGAAGCACAGTCGAGAAGCTTACTGTCGAGATCAGACACATTGCTGACAATTGTAAAAAGGCTTACAGAAGATTTCCACCGACCAAGGACTAAACTACATCCTTGTTGGATTTCTCGAACTGGTTTTTTCCGAATCAGAATCAGAATTCGTATATGGTTGACTGAAACAAAAAATTAAACCAAAAAGAGCTTTATGGATTCCCAAAACAGACTGTACAGCTAGGGTTGGGTTTCATAGCTCCTGACTGGACTGGACAGGACCAGAATAGCAAAAATAAAAAGTTTAACCGAAAAATATAGGCATTTATGAATGCCCAAAACAAACACTGGACAGCTACAGCATATTTACAGAGTTTCTCCCACAAGAAATCATCCAGGAATTTGTTGTTCAAACACAATTAAAAATAATTAAAATTTAAAGTCGAGTAAGTGTAAGATTAGTATGCCTGGCCTGTACGAGCTCGACCGACCATGTCAAAGCCATTGAAGATATTGAAGCAGAATTTGGCTTACTGTGACCGACCATTATTGAAAGCACTTTGGCAGAGCCCAGCGCCCCAAGTGCTAAGGTTCAATGTCTATAGTTGCTTCTGGTTTGCTGTCTATAATGCGGTAATATGGAGGTGAGAATAGAAGCAAACTGCATGAGCTGCATGTGGCAGAGGGTCTTGCATGACGTGCATGTGGTTGTGCCTAGGTGACCCAGGCGTTTATTTGCATTGAATCCTTATGGTTCCTTCCGTCGGTTCCTGTCTTCAGAAATCAATGTTACGTTTAATTTTGTATGTACACGTTGCAGCCACACTGATGATGAGAGTGGGTAGTCTACCATTTGTATCTTTTGAGCACCATTTTTTTAAAATAAATTATAAAAACAAACCGGTGCATGCCCTGAATTTAAATCCTCGTTATTCATGCGTGTGACCTTCTAGCTCTTTGAGGGGAATAAATAAATATAGATAGGCTTACTATTATGGCATATTCTCCTCAAGGAACATAACGCGTGAAACATACCTTCGTTATCTTTTCTAATCTCCCTCCTGTGATGCATGCAAGGACAGTGGAGACCTTGCTCAAAGGAAGCTAGTGGACTTGTACAAAAACTTGATAGTGGCTACTGCAACCAGTCTGAAATGCTACTATTTCACGGTTCTCTATGTTGCGGGAGTCGTTAATGAGTTAAGCCCCAAGAAATTAATGAGTTCATTGTAAATCTTTGGTTGCGGTAATGAATACAAGTCTAGTCGTTGGTCTTTTCTTGAAATGCATGGAACCTACAACAAAATTCCATCCTTTGAAAGTTCCAAAGCTTTAAAACTTCTTAACAAAAACAGTTACAGCTTTGAAAAACCAAAACGAATGAAGCAAATAGCCCCATGGGTGGCGACGGCTATGACAGTAATTGATGGGTTAGGTAACCAAAATAGAAGCCGATGTCTCGTACCAAAACCAAAAAGTCCCAATCAATTTCGGCTAATTACCATACCGAATGCAACAGATGCACTTTCTGAAACCCAATCGTTATTGCAGCTCTTCCTGCTGTGCTGAAGGCCAATTAACACTCTAGTCGAGATTCTAATCTAAGGTCGTCTTTTTCACATGATTTCTGCCAGCAGCTTCCTATGAATTAGTGATAGAACTTAAAAAAAACCACTTCTTATTTCACTGCTTTAATTTAAGCAGTAATCGGATGATATATTTTATTATAAAGGAATGACCTTAGAATCCAATTTTCAAAGTGTCCCTTTACAAAGTAAGGCACTATTGAATGCCACTGGCGGTGTAGAACTATCTGAAACAAACATATTTTATTTCGAATTTGACAGAACATATATAGTAATAATTTTTTTATAATCTTTGTAAAACTCAAAACTGGAAGATAAAAACCATGGATAATAGAGTTGCTTTGAATCCAATGTATTATATTCCAACTTTTAAATGGCCAAATTATGAAGAATAAGATTGCATTACTGGTTAGGTATAGTTTTGTCTTTTCTTTCCAAGGTTATTGGCGGCCACCTCTCCTAAAGTTGACCCCAACTTGTATGACTAAATTCCCATCCCTCTCATGGCTCCATTTTATCATACATACATAGAATAGAAAAAGTATTAAAACATGTGAAGCCAGATAAATACCATAATTGTGAAAAGTATTTTACATTTTCTATATGAGGGCGAACCTTAAGCATCATTGAATAGTGTGAAATCTTAACGTTTTATAAAGATTTAATTTAAAAATAATAATTATGTATTAAGAGTTTTATAGTGAATATATAATTTAAAAATAATAATAATAATTAAAAGTCTAGGTGTGGATATTTTTTTATTTTATTTTATTTTGTACGATATATTGAAAGTGATTTTTCTTGAGGATTAGGCAAATTCCCTACACAATGAAGTCAATGAAGTCAAAATGTTGGCAATGAAATCAAGATAACTCCATCATGAGCATATTTCTTCTCAAGCTCTCTATTCCTAAGCTTGGGGACTTAAAGAGATTGGTGTAAAACTACTAGTTGTTTCCGTAAGCTATATTTGCATTGATATTTGAGACCTCTATAGGAGGGAAAACTCAAGCTTTTCTCAGCCCTAAGTTGTTCCTGCAATTTGCAGATGCACGGGTAACAACGAAAATCCCGAGTTTTATAATTGTAGGCATTATATTATCAAATTTTGAAATTCTCAGTACTTTTAAAAATATTTAATTTCTCAATCAAATACAATAGTACAACATTGACAATTTCTAACATTCAAACCTTGTAAACAATTTCCTTCAATTTTTTAATACTGTCATGTTTCAATGCAATCAATTCACTATATGTTTCAAGCTAGGTACGCACATGAAAAAGGCAACGTCATTTTTTGAACTAATATTTCGTTTACATCTTATTTGGAAGACAATTCATCAATGCAATAGAAGAGGCTTGCAATGGAGTTGATCTGAATGCATGCACGGTAGTAGGTTCAATACTTCACTGTAAATAGCGATATGATATTGTTTCGCGCCCATGAAACTACGCCATTCTTTAATCTTTCCTTTTGCCTACACAAATGGCTTGCTTCGTTTGAGTACTTTTATTCATGCAAGAAGCAAAGTGGTTGTCCACTCTCATGCATAATGCATAAGTGTTGCCACTCTCATGCATAAACGCTAAGCATCAGCATTTACGGTCCAAGTTTCACATGCATTGTTCATATCCATGTATACAATTGAACCTACCATCTTCAGCAGGTATACGATGCCATGCAACACTTGTTAATTATTAATTTAAGATTCAGTGATATTATCTGTCCCCTCATTTTTTGTTGTTGTTTTTAGTTGTACATATAATGTGAATATAATGAGGATATCGAGGTGGTAGTTGGCCACCATTATATGATAAGGGACGTAGGAAAGATAATCAATGTGAGGGATTGATAATGAGATTTTTTTCATAAATTTCATAACATTCAATTGAACACTAAAGTTCATTTACCAAATCGGTATAGATTTAATTTAGATTTATATTTTTATTAAGTATAAAGAAAAATTAAAAAGAAAAAAAAACATAAACTATTGATATAGATCCTTTAAAGTTTAGATTTAAGATGAATTTATGATAATTTCTTTTCTTATTGTTATGGGTGACATTTTTATAAGATTGCAAGCTTCTCAATGATGCTTTGGATTCTCAAAATAGTTGGGACCCAAAGCATAAGAAAATTGCAAGTATATTATTAATGCATTTTCACATAAAGAAATAACTATTGATGGCCTCTTTCATGAATCGCAACAAATACTTTGGAGGCTTCGTGCTTTCTAACATTCCCCATTTTACTAATGTAGGATTCCATCACATAACGATTACCAACAATCATGGCTGAATTTTTTTTGTCATGAAGCTCCTAATACTCTCGCACCCAAGGGTTATAGGCTTCAAGCTTGCATAGGTTCTCCACTTGAGAGTTGTAGGATTTCATCACACTTCCATTATAACAAGGAGAGAGATCAACACAATTGGCCTCACTTAAGGACAATTATATTAACCCCACTCCTCTATATCAACATCTTATATTCCATTACAACCAAAAGGTCTATCAAAATATTGAAAGAGTAAATATGTCATGAGCATCGAACACTGCATAAAAAACATAGATAGGAATCCCATCATCCATTATGGGGCATCCTTCCCTCATTGATAAAAGTGGTAGTGTATAAAATAGGAAAATACTTCCCAAAGAAGAATTTGGGATCTTCCCATAAGTGAGGATTCTAATTGACCCAAGAATTAGATATTTTATCCATGAGTCATAGAATGCTACATATTATTCCATGAAATAAAAAAGCATCGATGCAAGTACTAATTTTCCATTTATAGCACATGAATGCTAAATTAAATCCCACACACAATCTTGTCCCTTGATTAATGTTGAAATAACTCCCCTCCATTCTCCATTTTTTATATAAATATTATGTGAAAGGAGTTCTGGTGAAATTAGTTCACTTGAGACCACTTGTATCCACTCACAAATAAGTTGCAGATCCCAACACTTTCATGTTTTCCACCCTTGAGAAAAACAACAAACTAGAGTGTACTAGGTGAGTTTATTTGTTTAAAATACCTCTTCATTCTCTAAATTCCACTGCAAAATTATGTAATCCATCTTGCATAGAGTTTTCAAAAATGCCCCATTGTTTGATAGAGGGTCACTCAAACATGAGTGACATATCCTCTATAAATTCTCTGTCCTTTATCAATGAATTTACTAGAGTATCCACACTAGTTCTCAACTCCTCAACCTCGTAAACTTATTAGGACCAAATATGGAAGCTTTGTGAAAGAGTTTAAAAGGACCCCCTACTGGAATTTTGAGCTATCCCAATATGTATTTCTTAATGCGTACTTGTTCCTCAAGTTTTTTAACATCTATTCCAAGCATTACAAATCCTTCACATCATTGGTAATGTCTATAAATGGAAACATTAAACATTTCAAATTGTAGCTCAAACCATCTACACCATACTGGGAACATCTATGGGAATCATTGTATTATTCCTAGAAGTACAACTGAATAAATACATGGGCATACTTGATGAATAGAACGAATACATATTTAAAAAATTGGCACACAACCAGGTTCCTACTCAAATTCCCTTGGCCCTTTTAGGACCAATAAATTTGCTAAGTGGGTCTAAGAATCCATTTCCTTCTTTACCTTGATCCCAGGGAGGGATGGTGACTCTATTGTAGATGAAAGGAAGGTGTCCATACTTAACATGTTCCATGGCCATCCAACCCCCTCATTCAGATATGTAAAGACCTTGGCCATCAATGTTAGACATAAATTGGCCAATTGCAAGACTAATAAGATATCTTGTTACCTCTCCTACCTATTATATCTATTCATTTTTTGTTAGAGTCATACTTTGTCGCACTTTGGTTAAGAATATTTCAAGGATGGGAACCCCACCAAGTGTTATGAATTACTTATGTGAGTCAATAAAGGTGGGCCAAAGTATTCCTTGTTTAAATTCATCAATGAGTTCATATTTCCTTCTCAGTTATAACAAGGAGAGAGATCAACACAACCGGCCTCCCATCAAGGGATTTGACAAAAATCTAAGAACTTGTTGAGATTCCCAAGCTTTCATTTCTCAACTCTTCCCTTGGCACTCTCTTTATAAACATAAGAGTCCATTTATGTTTTGTAATTGACTTGCACTTCCATTCAAAGGTAAAAACCCCCATCCACTTTGTGGAACATAGATACTTGATAAAGTTAACAACCACCAATAAAGGATTGGCAAGTACAGAGACAAATGAGACCCACAACAAAATATAGGTTCATTTCTAGATTCTATGCCCTCAGATATTCTATGTTTGCACAAAATTTGTAACAAAAGAACCTCAATCACTTGAATTAAAGGCCAAACAAAATCGAGGCATTCTTGAAACCAAACAACTCATTCATCTACTACGTCCCTGTTATTATAAGATCCATGATTATATTCCAGCAACCCACTTCATCCAAAATCTCACTAAGAGCTTTCAATGCTTAAATCAATTGATAATTGAAATTTGTCATATTTAGAAACCCTAATACATCTACTACAAGTGTTATATGAATATTATCAAGAACTTTGATGTAAGTTATACCTTAACTCTCTCTCTCTCTCTCTCTCTCTCACACACACACACACACACACACACGCACGCATAGACAAGAAATAAGTAGTACCATTCTTTTACATCTAAACCAAAATACCTACTCTCTCGAGCCATGTATATATGAATTAAAACATATTAGGATCACAAGTCCCATGTGGGTCATGCCAAAACATTGGGGCACTACGTGATCCTCATTCAATGAATTGGGGGGATCCCTATAAGTACTTGATATAATATGTGGCTTTAAGTTAATTTCAGATGATGATTCAAATCAAATCTAGTGTTTCTATCAAGAATTGAAATAATACTACACAATCTCATTCTCGTTACGTCGATAAAACTACAAAAATTTCAATATTAAAATATGTTAAATTTCAATTTAAAACAACTTAGACATTCTATTGAAGTCCCATTTTCATTCATTAAGAACACTGTAAAGAAATTTAACACTCACTCTTCTTACTATGTTAATTTTGAATCTTAATGATATGCTTCCCAAAGGAGTTTTAGAGTTGAAAAGGTAAAAGAATTATACATGAGTGGGCCTTCAAACTATGGCCAAAACATTTATTTTTTTAAACAACTTAAAATATATAATTAAAACAAATCCGAGAGCTGAATGTTCAAGTAATCAACTTATGCAACCTACTTACCATTGCTCACATGCCACATGGTGTACTTACACTTGCATTGCTTTATTGTTTTTCATACTCCGACTTGATCACTTTTCTCCTTTAAATCATCTCCTTTGTTGCCTCCCATTTTATTTCTTCCTTTTATACTTTCTTAACTACTTACTTTTTATTCCTTCTTTTTGGGTTTTTACTTTCTTTTCTGATTTTCGTTGCTTCATATTTTCACCGTTAATTACCACTCCAAACTCGCTTTCAAGTCCTAGCTTGTCTTGTTTAGCACAACTTCAAATATATGATCAACATGGTCTTCTTTTTCCAGAAATTTCATCAACAACATTGCATTTAAGACCAAATATAATTTGTATGAGAGGTTGGTTATGCTATTTGAACTAACCAGTGCATTGAGCACACTCTTTAGATAGTGATATAATTATTGCAAATATATTGGTAAGTTTGTAGTAGTTTATTTTGATGATATTTTAACATTAAAGGGAAGAAATAAAATCATATACAATGTTTAAGAGAAGAAATAAAATTATATGTAATGTTTGAGGTTGGTGTTTGATAAAGAAAGATCAATTGTTAGTTATTCATTAACTTAAAGAATTTTGAATTCTTTATGGAAAAGTTGGTTAACTTTAGGTTAATGGTTTTCAAAGATAAATTACATGTGAATTAAGAAAAGGTAAAAAAATGTCTATATTGGTCGATGCCTTGTAATGTCATTGAAGTAAGGACATTTTACTGCATTGCAAATTTTTACATAAGACTTATTAGAGAATTTGACATGATATGCATGTCAAATATATAGTTATCAAAGTGGAGCCTATCAATACAATAAATTTTTAAATTGTCTAAGAAGAATATTATAAAGGCATATTTAGTGGATCCTATCAATACAATAAATTAAATTGTCTAAGAAGAATATTATAAAGGCATGCGACATTACTTAATTTTAGTAAGAATTTTTAGATGGACTATGATGCAATCATAGGATCCATTTGCATATTATTAAGTAATGAGGGAAGCTCAGTAACATTATTTAGTAAGAAGTTAAAAGGAGAACAAATGTGTAATCTACTTATGATCTTTAATTTCATGTTATTATGCAATCATTAAATCATACAAGACATTATCTAATGCCAAAGGAAGTACTTAAGTCTAGTAACCACTAGAAAAATATGAATAAAAGGAATGTGAGATGGGTCAAGTTTTTGGAGAGTTACACATTTATGTTAAAGAACAAGTATAATATCACAAATGCTTTGAGAGGGACAAACTTATGTTTGTATTAATGAAGAACGAAACAATTTATTTTGAATAAATTAAGAACTTGTATGAGCATGACAAGAATTATGTATAGGTCGCAAAGATGTGCAAAAGCCTATTACTACAACATGCTCACATGTTAACAATGACAGTCACACATATAGACTAATCATACACAGCTCCACCATTTCTTAAATAGTATGGTGAAGGTGAAGGTGAAGATAAAGTGAACTTCCATCCTTTAAAAAGTTAATGAGCATGATGTATAATAATATGTGGTGTTATTGGTTATTAGTGAGTACAATAATATGTGGTGTTATTGGTTAATAGTGATTTTGACCAAAATGTTTGAAAGCTATAAGTCCTTTATAGTTAAAAGGAGGGCATCCTACACAAAAATCCATACTAGAAAAAAATGTAGTTGTGATGCATGCATGTGTGAATTATAATTATTGAAATTGTTCAATCAATTATATATGCTGTGACTACTTTGGTGTTTGGGACAATTTTTTCCACTCAAAAGTAAAAAAAATTGAAAGAATGGAAAAGCACATAAAAAAATAACACGCATTCATTAGGTTGTAGTCACTCTTATTAAACAACTTGACATAATGTTTAGTGATAATCATTCAAAAAAATTATTTACTAAAAGAATTAGTGAGATCGTATTATATTATTTTAAAATTTTCCACAATGTAGCCACTTTTATTGAACAAATTGACATAACTTTTAGTGATAATCAACACATCATCAAAACAAAATGCAAAAAGAATTGATGGGACCATAATATATTCCATTAAACTTTTCCACAAAGTTTTTATTTAGAAAAAAGGACCCCTCTCACATTCTATGTAATAATTAACTAAAAATGTTATTTCATAAAGTGGTAAAAAAATCCTTATAATAAGTGTCACTTAAATAAAACTCATCAATAAAAAATGCATAATTAAAACCTATTATTTTATGAAAAATTAGAGGTGTTTTATTTTTTTATCTTTATATATTTTTATTATATTCCATTGTATATCTATTAAAAACATTAAGAGAGTTCTAATCAGTATGGAAAGTTTTAAAATGATTTAGAAATAAGTTAATATTTAAAAAAATTTAGAATTTAAAAATAATAATATAATTTTTTTAAAATAAATATTTATAACTTCTTATTTCAATTATTCATTATCAATTATACTCTACTTGCTGGTGAAAATAATATAATACAATTGAATTATGCACTCTTTAAAAAAAAGTATATCCAACATTTAAACCATCGTCCCATCCATTATTTAAATGTCTATTTTAATTCCCTTAAAGCTATAGGATTTAACATGAGCCAAAGAGTGTCACATTACGAGGGTTTACAAAGGAGTATTTTAAAATTTGATGATGTAAAAGGTGATATCATCTTTGGTTTTATAATTAGAGTTCGATAAAAGAACTCTAATTATATTAATATGTCAATGGGATGGTGATCTTCATAAAAAGAACTTACGATGTGATTGGCATATGGTTAGATGATATTTGAAATGGGATTTTTTAATCTTGTTATCACATATATCAATATCAAATGAACATCCAGAAAAGGATATATACATGAAGAGGTGTTTTATTTTGAGTGGAGGATGAAAAGTGTGGTTGATTTTGAAGTACGTTTTGCAAAAGAAAATAGTGATATCTGATTATTTTTTATGTTGGGTGTATGATAAATAATAAAGAAAAATTAAAAAAAATAATATTTATAAAAAGTAAAAAATATTTTTATATTTAAAATTTTAAAATAAAATATAATAAAGTATATAATAAAAATAAAATACACATAAAAATGTAAATATCAAATGAGACATTATTAGAGATATCATAAATAATGATGTGATATAGAATAAAAGTAAAATACAAAATATTTATAAAAAGTGAAAGGATGTTTGTGGGTACAAAAATTCAAAAATAAAAATATATAATAAAAATAAAATATACTATAGAAGAAATAGAAAATGAGATATTATTATTATTACTTTTATTTTTATGTGTTTTTAAAAATTCAATAATGTTTTAAAAATACAATAATAAATTGAGATGTAAATGAGATGTTTTTTTTTTTCATACGAAAAAACATACTTATATTGATAAAGTTAAGTGTTACATCTATGAAGAGAAGAAACAACGAAAATTGCTACAACTCAGCAAAATGCACAAACATCGGCAACCATGCCGAGGCAACAAAGGAAGGAAAAACCAGGGAATACCAACCCCCATGTGGAACCAGCTACCATCAACGAGCCATGGCAACCATGCCAAAAAAACAGGAAAGAACAGGAATTATGGAGATGCAAATGAGATGTTATAACCATGTTTTGTAGTAGTGATGGAAGTCAATAACATTATAATAAGTTGAGATGCAAATGATTTGTTACAACCATATTTTGTAGTAGTGTTGGGAATCAATAATATTATATTGAAATGGGTTAAATTGGTGCAGTAGTTATGACATTAAGTTCAAGGTTTATTGTATATACCAAATTTGATCTTCGTATTTCAAAAAACCAACATAAATGTCTCTAAGCATAGAACGAGATGATTAATGAATAACTACGGTGATGATAAATTGCCCAATCAAAGTTGGTCATTAAAGTATTTACCTATATATATTATACATGATTATTCATTATATGAATATTGAACACCTTAAAAAAGATAAGTGACTGCATAAGGTTTGTAGAACCTACTGTATTGTTGTACAAAAGTTCAATATGTTTGCAAAGAATTTGATCTTGTGAGGCATACTATGAGGTGTAACATAGTGAGCTAGTGAGTCGTGACCTTTTATTGAGAGTACCTTTGTGTTCTATAGCTTGAGATCAAAGCCAACTAACATGTAAATTTATATAATATATTATAAAATGCACAAAAAAATATTGAAAAATATCATAATTCCATTAATAATAAATATAATTATAATTCTCATTTTTTGAAAAGCATGGATGTAATAGTCTTCAAATAACATTCGTAAATCAGAAAATATATAAAAAAAACTCAATAAATTCTTCCATTCTCACAACTTATACATACTTCTTTATGCTACCAAAAAAACTGCAACCACTAAACAACGTATAAAGCTTCTTTGAACTACTAAAAATAACTATTTTTTTTAAGAAATTATGCTATACAATGCAATGTTATATTTTAAGAAAGTTATTTTTCACGTAGATATATTAAGTTTGAGTTATTTCTATTATTTCTTATTCATATAAACTTATATAAAAGTATATTAAGTTACTTGTTAATATTGAAACATGTTAATTTAGTTAAGTTACTTGTTAATATTGAAACATGTTAATTTAGTTAAGTCACTTGTTAATATTGAAACATGTTAATTTAGTTAATAATTGTTGCATTAATAAAATTAAGTTTATCAAACATTAGTCCATCCTAATATGAATATGATTTTCTAGAGAAGAAACATACAAAAGGAACATGATGTTGCATATCCATTAATATTACTTTAGTAAATTAGTAATTTTGGTAGGCCTTACCAAATTTATAAATTACATGGGAACAAAGTTAATAAAGTTTGGGCATGTTTATGATATACTACATACGAAGTCTTTGATCATGAAAGGTTGATGTGAAAAGTGAAAGAACTTTAGACATGTCATCCTTTTTCAATAATTTGACACAAATGTATAATTTTTCCATGAAAAAAATATTGTATTCAATATTTTAGAGTCGAAATCAGATTATACATCATCATGTCTAATCAACACATTCATAGCCTAAGCACTATACTATCTGTGAGGATTAGAAGAGGAAACATATATACAAAAGTAGAATGCAAGGTGTTAGATATAAAAAGTATGAAGTGGAGTAGAAAAGTAGATGTAGTTACTATAATATCTAAAGTGGAGTACCGAAAACATTGCAAGGGGAAGGAAATTGCAAGAAAAGTTAAATAAAAGTATGATACACTTTAGTTCATTCATAATGGAAAGTTGATGCAAGAGTTAAGACATTTCTATGTGTCATAATGCTCTAGATGATTCTGACCAAGATAAGTTGAGAAAAAAGCATGAAAAAATAAAATCTGTATCATAAGCTACAAACATGATAGAAGGTGAAATGCAAGTGAGATAATAGAATAACATAACATATAGTTCATGTACAAAAGTGAAAAGCACATGACAAGCAAGGAAAATTGTGGAGGATAATTTTAGGGAGGGAACGATAGAAAGAAGAAATGAGAAGCATGACGAGAAAATATGCCAATAATGCACCAAGGAATGTTGAAAGGTAATAATTGGAATATGAAATGACTGTAGATTTGATGCACCATAGGAAGATGAAGAGATGAAAGAGGAATTTGAAGCAAAACAAAGGTAAATGAAGGGTCACAATAGTAGTTGAATGATTAGTGCAAGTAGGGAAATAACAAATTGCAATCATTAGGGTTTATCAATCAATTAAGCTAGAGTGTCGATCAATTATTTGTGAGTCATAGAGTTATTAGTAGATGGGTGTAGAACCTAGATGAGAGCACCAAGGCATATATTAAATT
This sequence comes from Larix kaempferi, assembly GCA_027924585.1. Taxonomy (NCBI): domain Eukaryota; kingdom Viridiplantae; phylum Streptophyta; class Pinopsida; order Pinales; family Pinaceae; genus Larix; species Larix kaempferi. The sequence continues at coordinate 7,986,392 of BSBM01000500.1, read as the reverse complement.
CAATACATGTAACTTGTTTACTACATAATGAAATTGACTATACCTATACCCCTACACTTGCAATATGGACCTTGTGCCATCTAAATGTTTATCCATTGTAGTGCATTTATGTTATAATCGTGTTCTTTGAATACATTCTACATTTTGAAAAGGTTCATTGAGTGGGTCCATTATGCTCCTGATCACACCAACAAAAATGAAGGAAAATCATGCATTGTTTAGTTCAAAGGATTTTCATGAAAACAAATGTTTTATTATAGGTTAAGCATATTCATATCTTGGTTAATCATAAATCAAATGGATATAAATTTGTCATTCTAAGGGAATTTTTTGTTGTTGTTGTTGTTGTTAGAAAATGACTTTTTAAAAACAATTTTCATTTTTAACAATAAATTATAAATTATTACCACATTAACATTAAGTACAATTTTTTTGAGCCTAAACTTCTACTCAAGTCTTACACACAATGATTTAAATATAGATCTCATTCATGAGAACCCAAAGCTAAAGTTCTTTACCATTGCACTCTTGCTCTTAATCCATGTTGATATGAAATGACTCATTAAACAATACATTCATTAAAATCCTAGCATGTGTACTTCACAAGTAATAGTTTGGTCATGTATGAATCAACCATTAAAAATGTTGGAAGTTGAATAAGCACTTGAATCAAGGACTTAACCATTATCACAAAAAAGAAAAGGCCATTGAATAGTTGCTCAAGTTTTAAGCATATGAAGGGAGAACTAATCATGATTTAGAAAATTTATATCGCTCTTTGTATGAAAGCCTTGTTAAATGAAGTACTATGTTTTTCTATTACCCTAGTTAGACACCTTATAACCCCAACATGTAGTGGTTGTAATTTAGGATAAATATAGTTGTTATAAATAATTGGACTGGGAGCTTAGAGGTTTAATTAAGCAATAATTGTCTTCTTTTGATTGGTAAATGTATACATGGAAAAATACACATGCTCTTTTGGGTGGTTTCAATTCAACTAAATGTCTTTTAGTGAGTAAGAAAAATAAATTTGTGCTAAGGTATTATTGAATAATACCACTTTTTAGCTTTGTATGGTTTCAAATTCCCTTGTGCGAGATGAAGCTTATTCCAATTTGCAATAACTATTGAATGAGCGATTAGAGACATCTTTGTTAGTGTAATTAAAAAGGTTTAAGATCATCCTTACAATTCGTAGAAACAAAGTAATAGTTTTCTTAAATGGCTTAAATTATTTTTACTCTCATACATAATACCCATAAAATTGATAGTTTTTTAAGTGGCTTGAAGAATTCTTCCACTCATACATGACACCCACAAACCCAAACATACTACATGATAACACTCAAATCCTTACTCTATCTCAAATTCTATTTCAACAAAATCTCCAATACTTAAAAAAATCCAATAAAATATTATCAAACATTAAATTCAAATTACTTTTTCTATTTCAATGCTGAAACAATTTATCTTGAAGGCACCTCATATTACCAATTTCCACCACATAATCAAATGTACAAAACAATGTATAAATATTCCACTTAGCTATCAAAACAGATTAAATAACATTTGGGAAAGATAAGTTCCTAAGTTACCTTAACTATCTACAAGTAAGACACTCTGTGATATTCACTAGCCTTTGTTATACTCACTCATATAAGCTTCTATGTTCAAAACACCTTCTTTATGCTATATTGATGGCCTTACCTTCGTTGTACTCACTTAAGTTAATATAACTTTGATTATTCCACGTGCAGCAATTGAAGTAACAAACCTTCTAGAAATCCAATGTGAAGCCCAATTTACACTTGGTATCGACATTATTCATCCTCCCCTCCTCTCTTATAACTTTGCTTTGTGTTTTGTCGATATACACCTCTAATCCTTTGTAGAATCGGTAGTTGGTTTTATGTTTTGTGGATATACACCTCTAATCCTTTCTAGAATTAGTAGTTGTCATTTAGTTATTTAAAAATGTGTTTTTCTTTGTAGGATCATCTTTAAACTCCAACATAATAAAAATTCAAAAACTTTAATACAATAATTAATTATTTATTTAAAAATAATTCTTCCATTTTTTCACAACACAAACTATATCTTTTTTTACTCTGAAAATTTACTATATCTTTATTATAAAAGTATAAATAAGTGACAAGATACAAAGTTGTCTACAATCTTTTTTGTCCCAAAGAAACCCCCGAACATAAACACAACAACTATTACATAGAACATCACAACTAGTGACAAAAAGAACCGCCAAGGGGCAACAAAGAGAGGCCCATAACTCTCAAGAAGCCAACAGAGATAACAACAAGAGACCCAGGGACAAAAGGCGAATAGTAGAGGGCGGAAAAAAGTAATACAAAAATGCAGTAATAATAAGAATATAAGGGCCATCAGGAAATTATAAATAGATGTCGTAACGAAAAAAGATAAAAAATAGTAAATGGCCTCGTTGCCAGAAGAGAGAAGACGTCCGCCAATCCATTCCTCATAATGGATCAATCCCTTCTCAGCTATAATACCCTTTCGCGACAAAGAGTCCACAAGAGAATTATATTCACGATAAATATGCATGATCAAAACCCTTGGTAAATCCTTGAGGAAGGATTTCACTTGGATCATCTAGGGTGATAGCGCCAAAGCCTTTATAGGAGTCTCACCATTTTCCCAATTAATAATAAGATGAGAATCATCTGATATTTCCTGCAAAGTAAAAAGGTGTCGATTAGAAAAGAAAAGGACCATCCAAACAGCCAACATCTCCCCTCTGGCATTTGTCCCATATCCACGGTTCAACCATAATTTAAAGTGTCTATCCTACCCCAGAAGGATGATAACACCTGCTCCACATGATTTAGCATTGTTTTGAGAGGTTCCATCAAATTTTTCCCTGCAGCCCAAAGTAAGAAGTTGAGGAGGAGACCTATCCTTAAGCAATTTTTACAGAGTCCTAGACGAAGAGCCTGAAAACTACATGAATTGAGATATCACTTTCCTTGTACACCAATCTAGATTTATAACTCTACCTTAAAAAATGAACATATTTCTTGCTTTCCAGGTTTCCCAAATAATAAACCAAGGCACTTCACCATAAATCATGTTGTGTGTGAACCAGTTCTGGAAGCATTCCTAAACCAATTTCCATGAACAAGCCCTGTTGTTTGTGAGAGAAATATTAATAGAAATCCAGAGCTTTGCAATGAAAGGACAAGTCACAAACATATGATGAACATAGTCTTCATTTTTTTTTATAGAGTGAGCAAAGGCTAGGGCCACAAAATCCACGTTTTTGTAAGTTGTTCCATGTTAATATCCTATCCTCCAGAGCCATCCAGAAAAATAACCTTACCTTCGGAGGTAACTTCCATTTCCAAATTGAAGTGTACCACCAATTTTTTTGAATAGGGATCTCAGACATTATGGCCTAATAGGCAGATTTTGCAGATAATGAACCATCTTGGGAATTCTAGGACCATTTTATATTATATGAGTTATCCAATAACTGGATATTACCCCTGTAAAGATCATTGATATAGAAAATTCATTCCAATTCTAGGTGTCGATATAATCCTAGTCGTGCAACATTGATCCATTTAATAGACAAACTATTCATAGAATAGGAAAACATAGCATGGTTAAGGTTCCATATGCCACACGATCGAAGATGATGTATTAATTCCGAAGAGTTTGAAATTTATAGGGCTATCGATGATAGGTTCCTCCCTCACGAGAAAGGATCTTCCATTTCTAGGATACCAAGAAAACCAGTCTGCAATAATATTGAATGATGACAACAGACCTACCCATATATTTGAAATTCCTTTTTTGAGTTTTCCTTTTCATCGAATCCATTGTATCACAAACAGATTCTTTAAGTATTTTTCTTTGATAATGCAGCTCCATAGGTTATCATTAGTTAGTGCACGGTAGATACGTTTTTCCAGTAATGCAGAGGAAAACTTATAGATGTTTTTAATGGACCATCCCCCTCTATCCATTGGGAAAGCCAATCTTTCCCACTCCACAAGGTGGAACTTGTGATTATCATTTCCATCCCAAATGAAATGGAATATTTTCCTTTGAATTTATGAAAGTATCGATTTTGGAACCTTACATAGGGATAACCAAAACAAAGAAAGATTTTGTAGAACAGATTGCCAAAGTGAGTCTACCTCCAATTTATATCCATTTCCAGCACCACAAGAGCATCCTTTTATCAAAACGATTGAGTAGCCAAAGCCAATCAACATCCCTGTAACCATTCGGCTTTAAAAAGTATCCCAGGTATTTTGTTCCTCCAACAAAATCACAAACTTTGTAGGGAATGAGAGGAAATATTGCACTCAGCTGCTCGTTCCCAATATTGTGTTTTAGCAAGATGGATTTAGTATCACTTATAACCATTCCAGAAGACCTACAAAATAATGTTAGTATATTATCTTTGAACTTACCCCAAACATTTAACTTTCCCATCCCGGAAAGCATAACATCATCAACAAATAGTAGATGAGTAATTGCCACTTTTGGAGAGATTTTAATGCCTTCAATATGTTTGTTCTCCTTTGCCTTGAGAATGAACCTGCTTAACCTTTGATGACGATCAAGAACAACAGTGGGGAGAGAAGACAACCTTGTATTAAGCCTCTGTTACAAGGAAAGAAATTTGTAGGGCAACCATTAATCAGAATCACATAATTTACTAGGGTTATGCAGGCCATTATCCACCAAATGACCTTGCACAGTAAACCAATTTGTATGAGAGCAAGTCTCAAGAACCCCCAGTTAACCTTATCATAAGCCTTGGTCAGATCCAATTGAAGAATGATACAATTTAAATTCCTCGTCTTCACACTATGAAAAACTTCTTGCGCCACACCTATGGCATCTAGGATGTGCCTGTTCTCAAGGAAACCAAATTGTTCTCTTGTCACACAACCAGGTTCCTACTCAAATTCCCTTGGCCCCTTTACAACCAAGAAATTTTCTAAGTGGGTCTAAAAATCCATTTCCTTCTTTACCTTGCTCCCAGAGATGGATGATGACTCTATTGTAGATGAAAGGAAAGTGTCCATACTTAACATGTTCCATGGCCATCCAACCCCCTCATTCAGATATGTAAAGACCTTGGCCATCAGTGTTAGACATAAATTGGCCAATTTCAAGACTAATAGGATATTTTTCTACCTCCCCTACCTATTCTATCTATACATTTTTTGTTAGATTCATACTTTGTTGCACTTTGGTTAAGAATATTTCAAGGATGGGAAGCCCACTGGTGTTTTGAATTACTTATGTGAGTCACTAAAGGCGGGCCAAAGTATTCCTTGTTTAAATTCATCAATGAGTTCATATTTCCTTCTTAGTTATCACAAGGAGAGATCTCAACACAATCGGCCTCCCATCAAGGGATTTGAAAAAAATATAAGAACTTGTTGAGATTGCTAAGATTTCATTTCTCAACTCTTCCCTTGGCACTCTCTCTATAAACATAAGAGTCCATTTATGTTTTGTAATTGACTTGCACTTCCATTCAAAGGTAGAAGCCCCCATCCACTTTGTGGAACATAGATACTTGATCAGTTAACAACCACCAATAAAGGATTGGCAAGTAGAGAGAAAAATGAGACCCACAACAAAATATAGGCTCATTGCTAGATTCTATGCCCTTAGATATTCTATGTTTTCACAAAATCTGTAACAAAAGAACCTCAATCACTTGAATTAAAGGCCAAACAAAATCGAAGCATTCTTGAAATAGTGACAACTCATTCCTATACTACGTCCCTGTTATTATAAGCTCCATGATTATATTCCAGCAACCCACTTCATCCAAAATCTCACGAAGAGCTTTCAATGCTTGAATCAATTGATAATTGAAAGTTGTTAGCTCTAGAAACCCTAATACATCTACGCCAAGTGTTATATGAATATTATCAAGAACTTTGATGTAAGTTATACCTCAACTCTCTCTCTCTCTCTCTCTCTCTCTCTCTCTCTCTTACACACACACACGCAAGCAATAAGTAGTACCGTTTTTTTACATGTAAACCCAAAGACCTACTCTCTGGAGCCATGTACATATAAATTAAACCATAAAGAAACATTAGTTGTTAGTTATTGAAGTTTGAATTCTTTATGGAAAAGTTGGTTAACTTTAAGTTAGTGGTTTTCAAAGGTAAATTACATGTGAATTAAGAAAAGGTCAAAAAATGTTTACCTTGTAATGCCCTTGAAGTAAGGACATTTTACTGCGTTGCAAATTTTTACATAAGACTTATTAGAGAATTTGACATGATATGCATGTCAAATATATAGTTATCAAAAGTGCTAGTATTTTAGTAGAGCCTATCAATACAATAAATTTTTAAATTGTCTAAGAAAAATGTTATAAAGGCATGTGACATTACCTAATTTTAGTAAGAATTTTTAGATGGACTATGATGCAATCATAGGATCCATTTGTATATTATTAAGTAATGAGGGAAGCTCAGTAGCATTATTTGGTAAGAAGTTAAAAGGGGAACAAATGCGTACTCTACCTATGATCTTTAATTTCATGTTATTATGCAATCATTAAATCATAGAAGACATTATCTATTGCCAAAAGAAGTACTTAAGTCTAGTAACAACTAGAAAAATATGAATAAAAGGAATGTGAGATGGGTCAAGTTTTTGGAGAGTTACACATTTATGTTAAAGAACAAGGATGAGATCACAAATGATTTGAGAAGGAAAAGCTTATGTTCGTATTAATGAAGAATGAAACAATTTATTTTGAATAAATTAAGAACTTGTATGAGCATGACAAGAATTGTGTATAGGTCGCAAAGATGTGCAAAAGCCTATTACTACAACATGCTGACATGTTAACAAACAGTCACACATATAGACTAATAATACACACCTCCACCATTTCTTAAATAGTACAGTGAAGGTGAAGATAAAGTGAACTTCCATCCTTTCAAAAGTTAGTGAGCATGATGTATAATAATATGTGGTGTTATTGGTTATTAGTGATTTTGATAAAAATGTTTGAAAGATAGAAGTCCGTTATAGTTAAAAGGAAGGCATCCTACACAAAAATCCATACTAGAAAAAAATGTTGTTGCGATGTATGTATGTGTGAATTATAATTATTGAAATTGTTCAATCAACTATACATGTTGTGACTACTTTGGTGTTTGGGGCAAATTTTTCCATTTAAAAGTAAAAAAAATTGAAAGAATGAAAAAGCACATGAAAACATAACATAGGATGTGGTCATTTTTGTTAAACAACTTGACATAATGTTTAGTGATAATCATTCAAAAAAATATTTACTAAAAGAATTAATGAGACCGTAGTATATTATTTAAAATTTTCTACTTTGTGGCCACTTTATTGACCAAATTGACATAACTTTTAGTTATAATCAACACATCATCAAAACAAAATGCAAAAATATTTATTAAAAGAATTAATAAAACCTTACTATATTATTTAAAATTTTCCACTTTGTGGCCACCTTTATTGACCAAATTGACATAACTTTTAATGATAATCAACACATCATCAAATCAAAATGCAGACAGAATTAATGGGACCATAATATATTCCATTAAACTTTTCCACAAAATTCTTATTTAGGAAAAAAGGACCCCTCTCACATTCTATGTAATAATTAAGTGAAGATGTTATTTAATAAAGTGGTTAAAAAAAGCCTTATAATAAGTGTCACTTAAATAAAACTCATCAATAAAAAAAATGCATAATTAAAACCTCATACTCTATTAAATTTTATTTAATTATTTAAACTCATCAATAAAAAAAATGCATAATTAAAACCTCATACTATATTAAATTTTATTTAATTATTTTATAAAAAATTAAAGGTGTTTTATTTTTTGATTTTATATATTTTTATAACATTTCATTATATATATCTATTAAAAATATTAAGACGGTTCTAATAGGTATGGAAAGTTTTAAAATGATTTAGAAATAAATTAATGTTTAAAAATTTTTAGAATTTGATAATAATGATATAATTTTTTTAAATAAGTATTTATAACTTTTCATTTTAATTATCCATTATCAATTACTATATTTGCTAGATGAAAATAATAATACAATTAAATTATGAAAATAATAATATAATACAATTGAATTATGCACTCTTAAAGAAAATAAAAAAATATATCCAACATTTAAACCATCGTGGCATCCATTATTTAAATGTATTTTTTAATTCCCTTAAAGCTATAGGATTTTATTTTGATGATATTTTAACATTACGAGGGTTTACAAAGGAGTATTTTAAGGTTTGATGATGTAAAAGGTGATATCATCTTTGGTTTTATAATTAGAACTCTAATTATATTAATATGTCAATGGGATGGTGATCTTCATAAAAAGAACATACGATGTGATTGGCATATGGTTAGATGATACTTGAAATGGGATTTTTTAATCTTGTTATCAAGAAATATGAAGAGCAAGAAAAGGATATACACATGAAGAAGTGTTTTATTTTGAGTGGAGGATGAAAAGTGTGGTTGATTTTGAAGTACGTTTTGCAAAGGAAAATAGTGAAATGTGATTATTTTTTAAGTTGGATGTATGATAAATAATAAAGAAAAATTTAAAAAAATATTAATAAGAAGTAAAAAATATTTTTATATTTAAAATTTCAAAATAAAATATATAATAAAAATAAAATACACATAAAAATGTAAATATCAATATGAGACATTAATAGATATATCATAAATAATGACGTGATAGAGAATAAAAAATAAAATACAAAATACTCGTAAAAAGTGAAAGGATGTTTGTGGATATAAAAATTTAAAAATAAAATTACATAATAAGAATAAAATATAATACAGAAGAAACAGAAAAATTATGGAAATAGGAAATGAGATATTATAATATAAAATTATGGAAATAGAAAATGAGATATTATTATATATCTCAAAATAAATTTTAAAATAAAATATATAATAAAAATAAAATACACATAAAAATGTAAATATCAATATGAGACATTAACAGATATATCATAAATAATGACGTGATAGAGAATAAAAAATAAAATACAAAATACTTATAAAAAGTGAAAGGATGTTTGTGGATATAAAAATTTAAAAATAAAAGTATATAATAAGAATAAAATATAATATAGAAGAAATAGAAAATGAGATATTATAATATAAAATTATGGAAATAGAAAATGAGATATTATTATTTTACTTTTATTTTTATATGTGTTTTTAAAAATTTAACAATATTTTAAAAATATAATAAATTGAGATGCAAATGAGATGTTACAGCCATGTTTTGTACTAGTGGTGAAAGTCAATAACATTATAGTCCATGTAGGTGAAATGCAAGTGATATAATAGAATAACATAACATATAGTCCATGTACAAAAGTGAAAAGCACATGCCAAGCAAGGAAAATTGTGGAGGATAATTTTAGGGAGGGTACGATAGAAAGAAGAAATGAGAAGCATGACGAGCAAATATGCCAATAATGCATCAACGAATGTTGAAAGGTAACAATTGGAATATGAAATGAGTGTCGATTAGAAAAGAAAAGGACCATCCAAACAACCAACATCTCCCTTTTGGTATTTGTCCCATAGCCACAGTTCAACCATAAGTTATAGTATCTATCCTGCCCCAGAAGGATGATAACACCCACTCCACATGATTTAGCATTGTTTTGAGAGGTTCCATCAAATTTTTCCCTGCAGCCCAAAGTAAGAAGTTGAGGAGGAGACCTATCCTTAAGCAATTTTTGCAGAGTCGTAGATGAAGAGACTGAAAAATCCATGAATCGAGATATCACTTTCCTTGTACACCAATCTAGATTTATAACTCTATCTTAAAAAATGAACATGTTTCTTGCTTTCTAGGTTTCCCAAATAATAAATCAAGCCACTTCACCATAAATCCTGTTGTGTGTGAACCAGTTCTGGAAGCATTCTTGAACCAAATTCCCTGACCAAGCCCTGATGTTTGTGCGAGAAATATTAATAGAAATCCATATCTTTGCAATGAAAGGACAAGTCACAAACATATGATGAACATATTCTTCATCTTTTTAATAGAGTGAGCAAAGGTTAGGGCCACAAAATCCACGTTTTTGTAAGTTGTTCCATGTTAATATCCTATCCTCCAGAGCCATCTAGACAAATAACCTTACCTTCAGAGGTAACTTCCATTTCCAAATTGAAGTGTACCACCAATTTTTTTGAACAAGGATCTCAGACATTATGGTCTAATAGGGAGATTTTGTAGATAATGAACCATCTTGGGAATTCTAGGACCATTTTATATTATACGAGTAATCCGATAACTGGATATTACCCCTGTAAAGATCATTGATATAGGAAATCCATTCCAATACTAGGTGTCCATATAATCCCAGTCGTGCAACATTGATCCATTTAATAGACAAACTATTCATAGAATAGGAAAACATAGCATGGTTAAGGTTCCATATGCCACATAATCAAAGATGATGTATTAATTCCTGAGAGTCTGAAATTTATAGCGCCATCGATGATAGGATCCTCCCCCAGGAGAATGGATCTTCCATTTCTAGGATACCAAGAAAACCAGTCTGCAATAATATTGAATGATGACAACGGACCTAACCATATATTTGAAATGCCTTTTCTGATTTTTCCTTTTCATTGAATCCATTGTATCACAGACAAATTCTTTAAGTATTTTTCTTTGATAATGCAGCTTCAGAGGTTATCATCAGTTAGTGCATGCTAGAGACTTTTTGCCAGTAATGCAGAGGAAAACCTATAGATGTTTTTAATGGACCATCCCCCTCTATCCATTGGGCAAGCCAATATTTCCCACTCCACAAGGTGGAACTTGTGATTATCATTTCCATCCCAAATGAAATGGAATATTTTCCTTTGAATTTATGAAAGTATCGATTTTGGAACCTTACATAGGGATAACCAAAACAAAGAAAGATTTTGTAGAATAGATTTTGCCAAAGTGAGTCTACCTCCAATTTATAGCCATTTCCAACACCACAAGAGCATCCTTTTATCAAAATGCTTGAGTAGCCAAAGCCAATCAACAGCCCTGTAACCATTCAGCTTTAAAATGTAACCCAGGTATTTTGTTCCTCCAACAAAATCACAGACTTTGTAGGGCATGAGAGAAGATATTGCGCTCAGCTGCTTGTTCCCAATATTGTGTTTTAGCAAGATGGATTTAGTATCACTTATAACCATTTCAGAAGACTTGCAAAATAGTGTTAGTATATTATATTTGAATTTACCCCAAACATTTAACTTTCCCATCTCGAAAAGCATAACATCATCAACAAGTAGTAGATGAGTAATTGTTGCTTTTGGAGAGATTTTATGCCTTCAATATGTTTGTTCTCCTTTGCCTTGAGAATGGGCCTGCTTAAACCTTTGATGATGATCAAGAACAACAGCAGGGAGAGAAGACAACCTTGTCTTAAGCCTCTGTTACAAGGAAATAAATTTGTAGGGAAACCATTAATCAGAATCACATAATTTATTGAGGTTATGCAGGCCATTATCCACCTAATGGCCTTCCACGGTAAACCAATTTGCATGAGAGCAAGTCTCAAGAACCCTCAGTTAACCTTATCATAAGCCTTAGTTAGATCCAATTGAAGAATGATACAATTTAAATTCCTCGTCTTCACGCTATGAAAAACTTCTTGTGCCACACCTATGGCGTCCAGGATGTGCCTATTCTCAAGGAAACCAAATTGTTCTCTTGACATACATCTAGACAACACTAGTTTAATTCTGTTTGCAATGATTTTAGCAATAATTTTATAGATTAAATTGCACAAAGAAATCGACCGATATTCCTCAAAGGATTCAGGCTTCGAAGTTTTGGGGATTAATGCAATAAATGTGGAATTTAAAGGGCCATCAAAACCTTACCCACCAATCTAGTGTCTTCTACCATAGCGAGTAAGTCATTGCCAATAACGTCAAAGAACTCATGGAACAACTCAACGGTCCATCCATCCAGACCTGAGCTTTTTGCTTTTGCAAAGCCCTTTAAAACATTGTGTACTTCATCTAAGGTCACCTGATTGTATATTTCGCCACCTTCCTGAAGAGAGAAGAAATATGGATATTCCCTCGTAAACCTGAATTGTTCCCTAATCGAGTGACCTCCCGGATAATCATAGTAGTTTTTGAAAAATCAAACAACTTCCAATTGAAGATCATCGTGCTCCTCTATCCAATCATCGTCCAAATTCTTTAGTGACCAAATTGAATTGTAAACTCTTCTACAATATGCAAACTTATTAAAAAACCTATTATTTGATCACCCAAAGAAATCCATAAAGCCCTGCTTTTGAGACGCCAGGTATCCTCCTCCCTAGATAAGATTTTTACTTTTATTTTGTTCCAACTCTTGAATCAGCAAGAAAAAAAACTATAGTTTATTAAAAGTACATGTCAAGATAGTCAACTAAAATTTCCTAAGTTTCGTAGGTATGAAATAGTTATTTAAAAAATCCAGCCCGGTTTGCCCATAGCACTGTAAAATATCTATGAGCCCATGGGCCCCGGATCTGAAGAATGAATATTCAAAGACAACATAAGTCGGCAAAGATGGGAGACCTTCCACGTGTAACATGCATACGTGGCTAAGGCTGGGTGCCTTCACGTGACGGCACTTTACCTCTTCTCTACGCTATCTCCACTATATATATATTCATCACACAACACAACATTAGCGGAAGCGGCGGAGATCTCGATTACTCGCTTTACAAAACCAAAGATTCCGATCGGATTCATCTGTTTCGTGATCCAGCCATGTCGTCTCAGTCGAATCGCCAGGTTTTGTGAAGCGTAGCAATTTGTTTTTTGCACATATTTTACATGCATTTTTCAATCGAATACAGTATCATGCAGGTATTATTCTTTGCGATAGCTGACGGATCTGATGGATCTTTTGCCCGTGCAGAATGACGGGGAGGGGGGGCTCAGATACCTGGGATTTTTCCACGATGCCGCTCAGAAGGCCAGTGCTCGTCTTTCTAGTTTCTACGGGTATGCCAGAGAGAATTCCGGGCCTCTAAAACAGGGGGTTTGTGCCATGGAGGGAGCTGTGAAGTTTTTTGTCATGCCCGTCTACCAGAAGGTCGAGGGAAAGCCTTTCGAGATTCTGCAATTTGCAGACAAAAAGGTATGCTAACCGCCTTTGCCTTATTAAATTCGTTTCGATCGCAATTTTATACTAGAAGAAAGAAAAATCTAGGTTCATATTTAAGTTCTTTGTCATTGAATTACCAAAAGAAGATAATTTTAGGGTTACATTTGGGTTCTTTGTCATTAAATAAATTTTCCAGAAGGAGAAAAATCGAGGGTTTTTGTCATTAAATTATCAAGAAAAGTATAGGGTTCCATTTGGCTTCTGTCGTTAAATCAGGGCTGTCTAATTTTTTCTTGTTTGTTTATGGTTTTTTAAAGGTAGGTAATGTGATCGATAAGCTTGACAGTTTTGTCAACCCCACACTGAAATCATGGACTTTTCAAATTTTTGGGGCGGCAAAAAGAGCACCCGAAGTTGCTAGGGCCGTTTTGACTGATGTTCGACAAGTTGGGGTAGTGGAAACGAGCAAGGACGTGGCGAAGATTTTGTATTCCAAATCTGAACCCTCAGCCAAGAACTTGTATAACAAGTATGAGCCTGTTGCAGAGAAATGGTGTCTGTTGGCTTTGTACAAGCTTCGCCAGTTTCCTTATGTTTGCCAGGTTGTAGAGGTGCTTATTCCACCCAGTGCTTATTGTGTTGAAAAGTATAATTGTGGGGTTCAGTATTTGTCTGATGGGGAATATCGAGTGGCGGCCTGCCTCCCTATTGTGCCTGTCGAGAAGATTAAAAACACAATCTACAGAGAATTGGGAAGGAAGGAAGACAAGGACATCGAAATCACTAAAGAAAGTGAAAATAAGAAAGATAGTAGTTCTGATTCTGACTGATTCGGTTCTGTTGTGATTGTCATCGCTTCCTACTGTCAAGCCCAAATTTTGAGGGATGGATTTGGAATTGAAGACGAAAGGGCTGTAATGGGTTGGGGGCTTGGCTTGGCTGGCTTGCGGACGTAGTATGTAGGGGTTCGACTTTTACTATTTTTGGTATAAACCTTTAATTTGTAATCTTGGTTTTGGTAATCTGTGACTGTTCTGTTGTACATTGGCTAGTGATGCTTGAGACTATACTTGTGCAGTGGGGGGGGGGTGTACTTTAGTACAGTAAGGTGCATATATTGCAAACTGGGGGGGGTGTACTTTAGTACAGTAAGTTGCATATATTGCAAACTCTGTAGAAAATTTGGAGTATAGTTAGAAGTCGGTATACTGTCTCTGGTTTGCTGAATACGAAATCTGTACTGGTCAGTAAGTACTAATGTTATGAAATAGTTTATTTGTAAGTATAGTGTTTTGTGATATAGTACAGTAAGTACCAATGTTATGAATAGTTTATTTGTAACTATAGTGTTTTGTGATATAGTACAGTAAGTACTAATGTTATGAATAGTTTATTTGTAACTATAGTGTTTTGTGATATATAGATTTCCATTGCCTTTTAGATCTTCAGGAAGTATTAAAAAGGGGATCGGAAAAAGTAATGATTAAAAATAAAAAATCCCATACTATCTACTGTATTTAGTATCAAACAGTTGAGAATTCAGAAATGTCATTATCAGAAATGTCATTATGAATCGATCAAGAATTTTGAGAAGTGTCATTATGAATCAATGAAAAAGTGGTAGGAATAATTAAATGAATCGATCAAGAATTTTGAGAAGTGTCATTATGAATCAATGAAAAAGTGGTAGGAATAATTAAATGAGAAATGATCTCAAACTATATTTAGTATCAAACAGTTGAGAATTCAGAAATGTCATTATGAATCGATCAAGAATTTTGAGAAGTGTCATTATGAATCAATGAAAAAGTGGTAGGAATAATTAAATGAGAAATGATCTCAAACTATCTAGAAATTTATTATCAACCGGTAAGAATCTTGTCTGTGTCATTTCATTGCTGTTCAAGAGCTTATATGCCCCTGCCCACTAAGAATTTTGTGTCTGTCATTTCATTGCTGTTCAAGAGCTATGCCTCTGCCCACTAAGAATTTTGTGTATTCTGTCATTTCATTGCTGTTCAACAGCTATGCGTGTCATTTCATGGCTGTTCAACAGCTATGCCTCTGTCCACTAATGATTTTGTGTCTTTGTCATTTCATTGCTGTTCAAGAGGCCTCTGTCCACTCAAACCGTGGGGAGAATTTTACTCTGTGACACGGTGTGAGAACCTACACTTTATAATTAATCAGTTAAAAATAGGAATCTCGTACTATCTAGATATTTATTGAACAGTGAAGAATCTGAAAGAAATCTCACTATCTAGAAAATATTAGAAAATTGTCATGATCAATTATGATGCGCAAAGTAAAAGATGATAAAAAATAAAACAAAAAATCTTACCAGAAGAATCTTGTCAAGAAATTATCCTATAACATAAGAATCTCATCTCGAAGCATCATTGAGGAAAGTGAAATTATCAATCAATCAAAACTGTACTCTTATACTATCTAACTAAATTCATACCAAACAGTCAAAATTCTAAAACAAGAAATCTTACGAGAAGAATCTCGTCAAGAAATTACCCTATTATAACATAAGAATCTCATCTCGAAGCATCATTGAGGAAAGTGTAATTATCAATCAATCAAAACTGTACTCTTATACTATCTAACTAAATTCATACCAAACAGTCAAAATTCTTCTAGTCAACTCTTCGCCCGTAAGTATTGTTTATTTCTGATCACTAGATTATTCTAGTAAACTATTCCCCGTAAGTATTGTTTATTTCTCATCGTCAAATACTTCGGCAATAGTATGAGTGACATGGCAAATTGGCAATCAAAATAGCCAATCATATTATTTTGTTATTATTGTTATTAATTGAGTCGAGAAGGAGAAGGTGTATTTCTATCATTATTAGAGTAGAGTGGAGGGAAGTGTTCGTCTGTCCCATAAAAAATAAAAATAAAAATAAATAAAAAATAAAAATAAAAATAAAAAATAAAAATAAAGGGGATGTGTGTTGTAGTTTAGTGGTGAAAGGTTTGCAGATTTGATCTCTCTGGGCATCATTAATAGTCATTAATTAAATAATAAATATAAATATAACAGCAGTCTAACACGGTTAAACCAATTATAATTTTGATTTTTATTATTATTATTATTTTCTGAAATTATGTGAGAGTTGTTGGAATTGCAAAGATAAGTTATTAAAGATTTCACAATTTGGATGTAAGTGAAGTATAATCCATTTTTATAATCACAAATAAAACTTGAATTATGAAAAATTATAATCTAACCTTTGGTAAATGTTCACAAAAGAATTATTATTGATTTGTTCCTCCAAATAAAAATCTAACTTAAAATAAATAAAAAGTACGACCAATACATTTTTTATTTACTATAGAAACTTAAATAATGAGGAATATGTTACAAATAGAAATAGCTAAGAGATTGGATGGCTAGCCATCACAATGGGCATCAAAGAGGACAAGATGCTTTGTGGCATCATTCTTTGACTTTGATTTTCTCCGGTATCTTTCAAATGGACGAGCATGCCTTGAAGCACCTGTAAGTTGTTGCAACTCTCTCGAAGTGCCATTCAACTTGCATATCAATACCAAGAATTAGCGGCTACACACAAAAGCAATTGACGATGGAAACAATAGGTAAGATCTAGTGCTACATACAATCTTCCTATCTATGGTTTATGGTTTTTGTGTAGATGTTTTTGTCTTTGGTTATATAGTAAATGAGAAATATGTTAGAAATAGAAATAGTTATACAGTAAATAAAAAATATGTTAGAAATAGAAATAACTAAGAGATTGGAATGCTATCCTATCACAATGGGTATCACAATGGGTATCAAAGAGGGACAAGATGCCCTGTGGCATCCTTCTTTGACTTTGATTTTCTCTAGGGATATGTTTCAAACATACGAGCATGCCTTGAAGCACCTGCGAGTTGATGAAACTCTCTCGAAGTGCCCATTCTATCTACATATCAATACTAAGAATTAATGGCCATGAAATTGCAATAATGGATTCTCTAAGATGCCAAAAACTTGAATAAAAAATATGAGCAAGCATCTAAGTATTTTGAAAAGATGACAGATGCAGGAATAACACCTTATCCCTACACCTGTTAATTGTTGAGGAACTACATAAGATAATGTGCAGAAGTCATATTCATGCTCAATTTATGAAACTATCTCATATTCTGTGAAACTATCTCACCAAGCCACGTCAAGTCTTGCTAACGATGAATGGAACCAGGTCGTGGTAAGAGGTGAAGGTTGTGATGGCACATGTATTGAATTGAAGGTGGTGGTGCATATATAATTGTTGAGGAATTGCGTAAGATAATGTGCATAAGTCATCTTCATGTTCAATTCACAAGTTCAAGAGTATAGTTCTATGAAACTATCTCACTAAGCCATGTCAAGTCTTGCTAACGACACATCGAACTAGGTCATGACAAGAAGCGAAGACTATGATGGCACACATATTGAATTGAAGGTGGCGGTGCATATATAAACCTTTCTTCATGCATAGAAGAAAAACTAATGCCATAATTAATGCTATCATTATTTCACTTTTGAAACTAATGATAGAATTCATTCTAGAATTAATTCACATTTGAAAAATGATGCTCAAGGTAATGCAAAGAGTGAATAGTTTACATAAAACTTAACTAAACATCTTTCTGATTCACCTCTTTGCCTTGATATGAGGCCAAATAAGACCTCCATGTATGTGATTGGCCCATAAAAAGTATGTAAAGGACATATTTTAGATCAAGAAGAGGGATATGATACAACAAAAGAAGGGAAACAAGAAGAAAATCATCCTTCACCTGACAAAACAAGGATGGCGGTACTTTCAACAGTGCCTTGTTATGACACTGTTCGATGCAAGGGAGTGATACAAGGACAAAGGGCCTTGGTATTGGTAGACAGAGGAGCCACACATAACTTCATTGATGCAAACATGGTAGAGAGAAGGAAGATACCTACTGAACCATTCGATGGCTTCACAGTCATCATTTCAGGTCACCACACTATGGAGTCTTATGTTGCAGGTGCAAGTCACAGGGCAGCTCGTGGTCACTTCTAGTTCAACTTGTTTCTCCAACCATTTCCAGTTTTCTCAACATATTCATGATCCTTGAGGTGGGGCGCACTTGGTGAGTTGTTGTTCTCTTTGGGGGAGCTTATAATGCACCATTGTTTTATTATCTGATGTAAATGCTCTGTTATCCATATTAAGAATAGCTTCAATTCGATATTCCAAGTGGAACTATGTAAATCTGATCATTAATGAGCAAATGGTGCCATTTTCCCCACTATGTTGATGTATGCCAATGATATGCTGATATATTTGAATGGAAAAGTGAACCACTAATGAATTAATGATGTATGGACTGTTAATAATGTGTTATAAAAGTTTCATGTTCATTGTATAATATTTTGGAGTCATATTGTTCAATTTCATAGCATTTGGAGAATATTCCCTATCATTTCCTCCAAGGTCGAAACTAGTCTTTTTGTATCTGATTTGAGAGGGTTGTAGAAGAATTAATAAACTGAATGGTGCTGCATATGAAACCATATTGATGTCCCCTAAATATAACTTGCTTCTGTTCTGAAATTCGAGAGGGTCCAAAAGCATTTGGAGAGCCATTTCCAGCATCTACCCAAGGGGGAATTGAACCTCAAATTGCTAGTCTAATCCCCTACCTTGACCAGAATTCAAAGGAGAGTTGAAAAAGCCTTTGAAGACTCTAAATCATCCATGAACCTCATAATAATATCCTAATATCATCCATACACCTTCTGTAACAATTTGGGAGCATTTGGAGACCAAGAAACCAATACTAGTTAAGGGTCGAACTAGTGGAAAAAAAATGAAATTTTCACCATTTTAATAAATTTTTAAAAGGGGACATTACATCAATCCAAAAAGAGAAATGATAATGTGGTTGAATACAAGGATGATGAATATTTTTATGTGTTCATCACTGGAAGAAGGATTCACATAGTGTTAATATTAATTGGTACATTGATTCAAGAGAATCTAGACATTTTACTAATAATGTTGATTGTTATGTTGATTTTGTGGAGGATAAATATTAGTCTGATTCTGTTGTGTGGAGTGGAAAGAATACAAGGTTATAGGAAAGGGAAATATATTTTCTTTGCTAAGAGGTAAAAGGAAATGAGTAATTGTGTCTACTATGTTTCATGTTTGGAGAAAACTATACTTTCCATGAGTAGTATATTGAAGCATAGCCCACACTAATATATAAATTTCAATGATAATAGGTCTTTTATTATTGATAACAATAGAAAATTGATGATTTCTATGGGTTTGGAAGAACAAGATTTATTGTACTTGAGAGAAGTTGAGAATGTTGGAACCAAAGGTTATGAAGGTTCATCACACTTCTAGATATTTTAGAGACAAACACTCGAAAGACACCAGTCGAATGGAGGATCAACTAAGTGGTTGAATAAATGATCAGCAAGGAAATGGTCGATTCGACTAAAGTAGCCATATAGTGAATGGGACATTGCATATTTCCTAGAAACAGTTAGAGCTGATAACCCTTATTTGTGGACCAAATCTTCCTCACTTCAAGGGAGTTTGTTAGATCTGGAAGATATAAACTGATGACCCTTTGGGTTGTATTGATATCGACTTATGATGGTGATGTATTATGAGATAATGCATTGTTATGCTATGAACATAATGTGTTTTTCTTAAGTGATATACACGATGTCTTTAGACATCACCTCTATTCTTGGATATTTATCCTTTCTGCTATTTTCTTTTCTCTCTATGTTTTCAAAGCGGTTTCCCAAGATGGTATATGAGCTAATGTTTTAGATCTAGTCAGTTGTATGTGAATCATGTTGAGTCAAATCTAGAATTAATCGACTTTGGGATGAATATTTATCGAGAGATACCTTTGAACTTTGATCAAATCTATTTGATATTAGAAGGATGGCTTCCAAGACAAAACCTATTATTCTGAATGGCCATAACTATGTTATTTGAGCACTAGATATGAAAACATTGTTGAAGAGTAAAGGAATATAATGGTATACTAAGTTCTCTATTCCAAATTTGACTGATGACCAAGTTAAGTTTGTCATTGAAGGAAAGAAGGATGAGATTGTTGGGGTTATTACAACCTACATTTCAAGGGAAATTTGATTTCATACAAGTGGGATCGACTGTCCTCATATCGTTTGGAATAATCCAAATTCATTGTTCGGCAAGGTTAATCAAAGTCAAGTGATCCAAATCATGAAATCATTGATCTCTATTGAATCCCATTCCTTTGGAATGATTCAACACTATTTGGTTCGCATAAAAAATATATAGTTGAAATTGGGAAAATGTTGCAAGAGTTTTCCAAAGAAGGATAGAAAACTCATTGAGTTGGTTTTGATGAATCCAAGGACACCTTATGATGTATTTTTATCTTTGTTTCATGCCAATTGGATATCATGCAAAGAAGATGGTAAGGATTTGACCTTTGATACACTTTGTGATTTATTGATTAAATATCAACAAAAGATGCTTGATGAAGGGAAGATTGGTAGCAAACACCAAGGTCACTTGCTCAAGGGAAAGGGAAAGAAAAATTATAAAGAATGTGGTCTACTGGATAAACGACTAGAGTGTATTGATCAACCTATTAAATGAAAGACAAATGAGTTGACCTCAACCGATAAGAATCAAAAGAATAAAACTTGTCACTAATTTTGAAAGGTAGGAAATGTGGATAAAAACTACTAGCGGAATACAAAGGATTTGGAAGAAAAGTTCAAACATCTTGAAGAAGAGATGTTGACTGGTCCCTTGATCAACCAACCTGTTGAAAAATTCACCTTTTATGTTATCACTTACTAGGAATTACATGCTCACACCATTCAGACTCAGTGGATAGTTGATTTTGATTGCACTCATGCTATGGATAATGATACTTATTTGTACTCTTCCTTAAGTGGAGATCCATAATATAATATTTATGTAGTTTATTACTATGCTGTAATGGAAGTGGCGATGTTGAATGTAGGCATGGTCAAATATCCAATGTATATCATGTTCCTTGCATGAGTGGAGATTTGTTGTCGATTGCTCAACTTACAAAGACTAGAAATATTGTTCAGTTTTCGTTAGATCGCTTTATTGTAAAGGATTTGTGGCATAGGAAGGAGACTATTTATTTTGGATATTTAGATCCAAAATATAGACTATACAAGTTATGTGATTCTCCCAGGTATTACTGATTGACTTGACAAACTACACTCATTACTCAAACCAACGATAGAAGTTGAATTTGGCATGAATGACATGGACATCTGAAATTTTGAAGTTTAAAGATGATGGAAACAAAGAATATGGTTATTAGTATCCCAAATATTTTTCCACTTGATGGATTTTGTAGAGGATGTGTGCTTGGAAAGCATCATCAAGAACCCTTTGATTTTGGGAAAGCATGGCGAGCATAAGATGAACTGGAACTTGTTCACAGTAATCTTTGTTGCATGAATGGACCCTCATTAGTAGGTTCAAAATATATTTTAACCTTCATTATGATTTCTTGAGATTTACATGGGTCTATTTACTGGAAAATAAAGGTCACGTTTGTGAAAGATTCAAGGAATTTAGGGCATTAGCTAAAAAGGAATGTGGTCGACGTATCAAATGCTTGAGATCAAACAGTGATGGAGAATATGCAAGTTGAAAATTTGAAGAATATGTCTTGTGAAATGGTATTTCTTGGATGAGATCTATTGGTTAAACCCCTCAACAAAATGGAGTGGCAAAAAGGAAAAATAGGAATTTAGTAGAAATGGATCAATGCCCACTGCAAACTAAATACCTTCCAACCATATTTTGTGCAAAATCTATTTACTACTCAAACTATCTCATAAACCTTGTTCCCACTAGATCTATCACTGCCATGACTCTAGTAAAGAATTGGAAAGGAATAAAACCCTTTGTTGGACACCTCTAAACCTTTGGATGTGTTTCTTGGGTGCATATCAATGATAAATGCAGGAATAAATTGGATGAAAAGAGTCATGCTTGCATCATGTAATTTCTCCAATTAAATAATTTTCAGATAAAAAATTAAGTTGGCCTATCCAATTCCTAAGTGTTATATCTCAAATTGCCACACCATGTGTAAGTGAGAGCCTGTATGTTTCACCACCATGGAAAACATGATGTTTATACCTCCTAGGGTGTTAGGACCCTTCATTATAATGTTGATCCTTTCCCTAGTCACATTTGGAAGCAAATCCAACAAGCAAGGGGTCGAAACCCACCTTAACCACCTCCAAAAATTAGCTTACTGGAATTTTTGCGCCCTGCATACCTATGGGGGAGTGACAATTTCAAATTTTCGCGCCCTGCATGCCTATGAGGGAGCAAAAATTTCAATATTTTGCACTTTTCTTAGATATAGGGGAGCGAAAATTTTGGCTTAGGCTTATCCCTTTGATTTTGGATCTTGGATCTCATGGAGATTTTCTTGGGATGAGGTACCCCTTCGAATCCCATCTCACATTCCCTCCTTGGAATGGTTTAGATCCTTGATCCACATATTATTCACTTAGATCCATCATTTTATCCTAGTGGTTGGCCTTCCCAAATCCTACTTAAGGAGGACCATCCATGAGTTAGGGGTGATCTTGGAAGCACTAAACTTATGATCCTATGAGTCTTGCAAGGGTGATGTTGGAAAGCTTGGAAGGAGGTGCTGCTACTTTGGACATCAAGGTATAACATTGTAATCATATTCTTTTGGATTTCTTATCATTAATATAACTTAACCTATTCCTCTCATTTTCATGTCTTTAATGATGAATGCATGAATTTGTCTATGTTTTTATAGTGATATATTTGTTTATACATATATTGCTTTGGAGAAGGTGTTGTCTTTCCTTTGTGAACAAGTTCATAAGTCCATAATCAAAGGATGGAGCTAGAGCAACTTAGGAGCAGCAAGGAAAACC
This sequence comes from Larix kaempferi, assembly GCA_027924585.1. NCBI lineage: Eukaryota > Viridiplantae > Streptophyta > Pinopsida > Pinales > Pinaceae > Larix > Larix kaempferi. The sequence goes on along the minus strand of BSBM01000500.1, from coordinate 7,963,243 downwards.
ATCAAAGTAAGGTACGACATCTACTTGATTTGTCTTTCCATAGCTTGTTAGCTGATGTGTGAGCTAGATCTAGGAGGAATATAGTGTCTATTTGTTTCCTCTCTGTCTTGGGTAGGCAATCTGTTATACCTCAAATTTCCACACCATGTGTAAGTGAGAGCCTCTATGTTTCACCACCATGGAAAACATGATGTTTATGCCTCCTAAGGGTGTTAGTACCCTTCATTCTAATGTTGATCCCTTCCCTAATCACATTTGGAAGAAAATCCAACAAGCAAGGGGTCGAAACCCACGTTAACCACCTCCAAAAATTAGCTTACTGGAATTTTCACGCCCTGCATGCCTATGGGGGAGCGACAATTTCAATATTTTCGCACCCTGCATGCCTATGGGGGAGCGAAAATTTCAATATTTTCGCGCTTTGCTTAGTTATAGGGGAGCAAAAATTTTGGTTTAGCATTATCCCTTTCATTTTGGAGCTTGGATCTCATGGAGATTTTCTTGGGATGAGGTACCCCTTCGAATCCCATCTCACATTCCCTCCTTGGCATGATTTAGATCCTTGATCCACATATTATTCACTTAAATCCATCATTTTCTCCTAGTGGTTGGCCTTCCCAAATCCTACTTAAGGAGGACCATCCATGAGCTAGGGGTGATCTTGGAAGCACTAAACTTATGATCCTATGAGTCTTGCAAGGGTGATGTTGGAAATCTTGGAAGGAGGTGCTGCTACTTTGGACATCAAGGTATAACATTGCAATCAACTTCTTTTGGATTTCTTATCATTAATATAACTTACCTATTCCTCTCATTTTCACGTCTTTAATGATGAATGCATGAATTTGTCTATGTTTTTATAGTTATATCTTTGTTTATACATATATTTCTTTGGATAAGGTGTTGTCTTTCCTTTGTGAACAGGTTCATAAGTCCATAATCAAAGGCTGGAGCTGGAGCAACTTAGGAGCAGCAAGGACAACCATCAAAGTAAGGTATGCCATCTACTTGCTTTGTCTTTCCATAGCTTGTTAGCTGATGTGTGAGCTAGATCTAGGAGGACTATAGTGTCTATTTGTTTCGTCTCTGTCTTGGGTAGGAAACTAGGGGCCTTTTCTAATGCCAAGGGGATATCTACCTATCCGTAGGGAGATTTTCTCACAACAGTAAGGGTTGTGTGGGAAAATTAAAACATTGATATTTAACCCTAAGGCCTATAGTTTCTCATGGAAATTCTAAATTCTAAATTGATGGTGGAAAATAGGCCAATAAATTATGGAAAAATAATTAATTGCTCCAAAATGAAGTGGCATGGGTCCTAGTTGAACTATAGGGGGACGCGAACCTGCAATAACACACCTTCACTAAGCTATGATAAGAGGTTTGAATGGCCTCTCCTCCAATTAACTTGTACATGGATCTTTCAACTTTGAAATTGGTTCAATGGCAGGGAGGATGAACATCCACCATGCAAGGACAAGCTAAAGCTCTCCCAAATTGCAAAGATGCAAATGAAAAATGACCAAAGGCTAACCCAATTCGACTTAATCCTCTTTTAATAACTTCCTTGGCCTCCTTTCCCTCTAATAAACTCAAATTTCCATCCTTTTGGTTCATTAAGTTGAATTAGTGTTAATCTTGGTTGTTACATTAACCCAAGTGACACTTGTTTTGATTTTGCTTGATCTCCTTCATGAATTTCAACTCGGAATCCTTCATGAAGCTTCATTTGGATCCACACACCTCATGCACCCTCTTTGGGTCTATTTTTATCTCTTACATGTCATAGATGCCATAGAATCTATCATACTATCATAATAATTGTAAGAGAATCTATCATAAGTGTCATAAGGTGTCATAGAGTTGTTATAGAATCTGTCATTGACTAAAAATAGCCCTGTGAATTTTCACCTTCCCCATGGGAGTTAGTTATCCCTCCAAATTCGAATTTGAGGATGGTTCCATGTGTAAAGGAGCAATATTCCCTTGCGTAGACCCCACATATCCACTTATGCGTCCCCAAGTCGAACTAGGACCTCATGCCACTTCATTTTGGAGCAATTAATTATTTTTCCATAATTTATTGGCCTATTTTCCACCATCAATTTAGAATTTAGAATTTAGATGAGAAAATATAGGCCTTGGGGTTAAATATCAATATTTTAATTTCCCCACATAACCCTTAGGAATTGGATAGGCCAACTTAATTGTTTATTTGAAAATTATTTAATTGGGGACATTGCAGTCCTCCCCAACCAAGATTCCTTGTCCTCAAGCAATTTCAACTTGGATGTTAAAGAACCTGCTTTCCTTCCAAAAATTTGCTTCCAATATGTTCCCCAAAAAAGTTGAACCTTCATACTTGCACTGAGCTTTCCAAATTAACTCCTGTCATCAATCCATAATTGAACTTTCTTGGAGCACTTCCTTGCAACATAGAGTTTGAGTTTACAGAACAACCAATTTTCCTTAGCTGCAATTTGAGTAGTGGCATTCATGTACTACAATTGTGTGTTTCCAAAAGTAAAGAGATGTGGATTTTTTCATATGGATATCTCCTGTGACATCACCACTAAACACCAACAGATTAATTAAATCCATCAAAACAAAATTTGCATAATTAATCTTTACCTCCTTCATATTTTGGAAACCTTTTCTGAACTTTCAACCCTTTTTGCTCACTGTATAATTCTTTGAAGTTTCCACTAAGTTTCCAAACTTTGATTTTTCAAAATTCCAAGAAAATTTCAGAGTGGAACCACCATGCTTGCTACTGTTCCACTCTGATTACAATCACCTTCTCAAGTGGTGACTCAATCTCCCATACCATTAGGCAAGAGAATGCCTGGATCCCACTGCCGTGTCTGCATCCTTTCAAACATCATGATCAACAAGAAGAGTATATCATAAAATTAAATATCAACATCATACAAATGTACATCAAGAAGGTGCCTCATCAAAGAATCATGAAAGTGGTTTTACATCCAAGCAAGTAGATCATCATGTGCCCCATACATACAAGCATCAAGTATTATATCAAATCTGCTCCAATGACATATCTGAGGATCCCATGTCCTATAATCCTGCTCCAAAAAAATGTAATATGCATCAAAATAATCAGCCATGTGTTCTTTCATCCAAGAAGTGAATGAAGAACCTCTACCAAAATCTGAACCAAGCAAGGAGCAAAGAAAACAAGGAGACTTCAAGTGGCTCAAATAAGTCTCATCAATACACCCATGAATATGTGTATCATCAAGAAATAAAAAAGGATGTTGCTTCCAATAAGAATGTGCTCCAATCATATATCTCTTCACCCAAGTATCAGATGAAGTTCCTCCAACGTCAAATGAACTAAGAAATGAGCAAGGAAATTCATGAGTCTTCAAGTGACTCAAGTGAACATCATAGGTGCATCCATGTAGATGTGCATCATCATAAGGTAACAAAGGATGTTGTTTCAAATGTAAAGAAGAAGTTGCTCTAGTCATTTCCTCATCAAAAGGAGAGATAGGAGTTTCATACTCCTCATGTGGCACCATCAGAAAGAAACCTTTCACCCATACTTCATTAGGATGAATGCTGCAAAATATGGAAGTGTAGGATGTAGGAGAATGAACCAAATCACCAAAATGATCAGAAAGTGCAGATGTTACATCATGTGAAGGCTCCATAAGAGTAGGATCATGCACCTCCCTCAAAAGTGTGAAAATTTCCTCATAGGTCAAAGTAGTGGAATCATGCACTTCTTCAAAAAGTGCATAACCATCATCAAGAGGCAACTCAAGTTCCTCTTCCACCACAATAAGTGCTCGATTCTCATCAAGATCATCTTCAAACACATCAAGCACATGCAAATTTCCATGTTTCCCATGATCCATCATGTAATAAGAATCCTCCAATAAATCTACCATATGACAACCTGAAACATAGGAGGAAGAACAAGTATCTTGCAACCTTTAAAGAAGTTGTGTTAAAGAAATGTAATTGCGGAAGATATTCTAGATATACTTATCTATTGTATTATTGTATTCCTCCTTCAAGAGATGTCATTGATGTAATTGATAATGTCATAGTCATTGGAAGATTAAATGTAAACCCTAATTGTTAGGTCAGCCTATAAGTATCTAGAAAATAATATTTTATTGTAAAGTGTATAGGTTGACCCAATTAGGTGAGTCAAGCCGACCTAATTAGTAAAAAGGTCAAGTCATTTGATTAGTATAAATGAGTAAATCAAACTCCTCATTTGTACCACTCATTCACTCACTCAATCTCACATAGGAGAGAGAGAGAAGCTCGTTAGTGAAGGAGAGAAGCTATTTTGTCTTGGGGTTTCTTCTTGTACTTGGTGAATTCTATATTGAGGAAGTTTTGTCGGGGTTTTCTCCCTTGTGGTTTCCCTGAGAGAAATTTTGTGTTTTTTGTGTTTGTTATGCTTGCATTTCTTTAAGTGATTGTATTTTTTAATTTTATTATTCTAAACAAGTAAAAACTTAACACGGTATCAGAGAAGGCCTGAAAGAGAACATTCTGCAGCTGTTGCCTAGGGTTTCCATTTCCAGAACCTCGTGAGGTTGGAATTTTCGCTATAAATAAAGTTTTGTGAAGGTTTAAGATCTGAAACTCAGACAGGATGAATATTAAACATTCAAGTACCTTGTGTGCGAGTTTCAGCCTCAAATTCTCTATACTGTAGGATATATGATCCATGAAAATTAGGGTTCCATCCTCCTCCAGAATTCCGTTTTAAAAAGGTGACCTAGTGAGAAATGATATATCTAGGGATAGGAAGATCCAAATCGAATTTAGTGAGATGTTATAGAAATGGAACATATTTTAGTTTCTATGGTGCTATTTTCAGAACCCGAAGATGAAACAGTGGCACGTGGAAGTCTGTACAAGTTGCAGATATGGAAACAGTCCATAAACAGGTCATCTTGGGAAACTTAGCATAAGTTCCACTTGGTGAATCCAATACTTCTAGAACCTATGGTATTGGATATAGGACATATCATACGATAACATGACTAATTTTTATACCTTTAGGAGAAAAAATTTCGGAGATACATTATAATTAAGACCAGACAAATCTGGAGTAGAAATTGAAGAAACTAGGGCATCAAATATTTTGTAGTCTTGTCCACATATTTGGGAAAATGAGTAATTTTCATAACTCACCTTGGGGAGGTGGATATTGTCCTATAATAATTTTATCAAGATATCAAAATTGAAAAATTAGGGTTTCTCTGTCAAACCCTAGGTCAAGCCATAATTAGTTCTTGGAGAAGTAGTTTCACAAGTAAGTGATATCTCCATTCTATTTCCATTTGAGGTTCTAATATTATCAAAATGAAAAACACTACCAAGCTTGATGATAAGCTTGAAGGATTTGAGAAATTCAGGGCATGGAAATATAGGGTCCTGCTCATTCTTGAAGAACATGACCTATAAGACTTCATAAAATAATAAATTAAAGAACCAGGGGGAGATGAGGCCAAAGCAACACACAAGAAGAATATGATTAAGGCTAAGAGGATAATAGCTGACTCTATCAAAGACCACTTGATCCCTCAAGTGTCATCAAAGAAGACCCCAAAAGAAATGTTTGATGCCTTGACTAGTCTATTTGAAGGAAAGAATATTAACAGAAAGATGACCCTGAGAAATCAACTCAAGGGTGTGAAGGTTCAGAAGTCTGACACTATGCATTCATATTTCACCAGAGTATCACTCATCAAAGAACAATTATAAGATATTGGAGACATGATAGAAGCAATTGAAGTTGTGATGACTACCATGAATGGTCTCCCAAGAGATTGGGAACCTTTCGTTCATGGCATATTCTCTAGGAAGAAATTGATCAAGTTCAGAAAACTACGGAAAGAGTGTGTGCAAGAAGAAGAAAGGATAACAATATGAGAATAGAAGTTAAATGATGATGAAGATCAAGATTTGGCAACCCATGCCAAAGGAAGGAACAAAAGGAAGAATCATGAACATTCTCATGACCACTCTCCTAGAATATCTCAAAGATTTCAAATGAACAAAAGGATCAAGAAATACTTCTCTTCCTTTGAATGTTTCACTTGTCACAAGATGGGACACATTGCAATAAATTTTATTCTCGGAGCTAAACAATTCAAGAAGCATAATAAAATATTTCATGCCCATGTAGCTGAACATGATGATGAAAGGAAGGCCAAAGAAGATTCCTCCAATGATGAGGAATATGTACTTTAATCCAAACTAGGAAGATAGAAGAACCTCTTATCTATCTCAGCATTGGATAAGAGGGGATGTAGTTGTGATTGAAATTGAAGAAGGAGGACTCTACAAATTGAAGGGGCATGTAGACTGAACCCTAATAGCTAGGACCATGAGTCCTTTTGATTTGTAGTATAGAATACTTGTTCAGCATTGTCGGTCATAAGAAATAAAGGAATAGGTTCTCAGAATCAAATGATGGAGTGGAGCCCACTATTAGAGACTCTTGCAAGGATACTAGGATCAAGAGAGATCCTACCAAACAAACAAAGATAAGTATTTGAATTGTCATTTCCTGTATTGTCCAGTTGTGTACATATTTATGTTCCTAGATTTAGGATGTGTATTATGCAGGTTAGAATGTTTGCATTGATATGCAAGTGATGGGTAAGTGGCCTATGGTGATGTACAACATTCCATTGCTACTTATCTAGAATGAAACCTCTTTGCTGACATATTGGGAGTAGTGCACACTCTTAATAATGTTCTGGTATGTAATGTCCCCCAGTTTGACCCCATGGCATTAACATTATAAATGATGTAATATTGTTATAAAATCATGGTGAGGAGCTCAAGGCCAAGGCCCCACCATCGATTTCATGATGCATATGATTTGCGTGCTAGCAATGCACAGTGGAAATTCAAATATCATGTAATATGCATTTTAATAAAAATACCCACAACTAGCTATGCAATGCAACAAAGAGATGGGGGCATGATTTCACAAGGAATTGGGAGGGAAAAACATTCAAACCCTTGAGCCACTAGAGTCAAACCAAGTGTCAATGAGAGAACCCATCAAACCCTCAACTACCCATGTTGACTTTTGTACCCAACCATTGATTTCTCCCAAGAGTTGGTTGGGGAAGTTATTGCCTTGGGAATGGGAAGGTATGGCTGTCCAAAATCGGGTATGGGCAAGCCACCCTTCATGGAAAAACGTGTTGGTCTTTTTGGGCAAGAATAGAGCCACGAAATGGCTGCCTAAGCCATTATTCACCAGGGCCTTGCTCTCTCACGCAGCTCAAGCTGCCTGGGCGTTTTCCTCCCTCGTTTTTCTGTGTCTCCCTTCATCTTTTAGCTGGGAAAGGGCGTTTTTGTGTTGGTTACCCGTGGGGAAAGAAAACAGAACGTTTTGGGTCTTCCTGGGGGTCGTTTAGGCCATTGGAAGGGATCCTAACCCGTGGAGAGAAATCGGTTTTGCTCCCTGGGGTTGAAATCGAAATTCCACAGTTCATTGGGTGAACCACGAGCTGGGGGAACCAATGTGGACCCTGTTTTGTGAACACCTCTGTTGTAAATGTGTAACCCTGTCAATAGTCGTTTTGTTGTGAGAAGAAAGAGTATGTTGGGTATGGGTGATGGGTAATCCATTATTCTGGCTTGGCTGAGATAAAAATGGTTATTGGGCAGTGGTTGAGCTGGAATGCCCCCTTTGTCCTTGTGAGAATCATGCCCAGCTCGAGGGTGGCCTTCGGACGGACTCAGTATAAGCTGTCGAAGAGCCTACGGTTGGGTGGAACGTTGCAGCGACATAGCTAGTTGCTTGGGACAATTGAAATGAAGATAAGTGTTTCTGCCTATATATTTATTTATGAAATGCTTTTATTAATGCCTGAAATCTTGAATGTATTCGAATGATTGTGTGGATGTTGTTTCCGCTGTGCATGATTGATTGTCTACATCTGCACATTCATATCTTATTTCTTGTAATGAAATGAGTGGGCTAAATTTTGATTAAGAGCCCCATCGATTGGTAGTATGTTCCTTGCTTCGCAGTGGTCAGCAGGTGGGGACATTACATTGTGGTATCAGAGCTGTTGGTTGCAGCATTGGGCCTCTATGGGCCAAATCCAATTGCAGTGTTAAGTGCTTTTGAAAGTTGTTTAAGTATTTTCGAAAATTTTGTTTAAGTCGGTTTAAAAAAAAAAATTCGTTTAAGACTGTTTCGGGGAGGATTCCCGAATGTCTTTCGCGACTACGGAAGCATTCGGTGAATTGCCCCGAAACTGCGGAAGCATTCCGCGAAGTTTTCCGCAACGTGGAGGAATTCGGGAAGTCGCCCCGAAATTTGCGGAAGGAATTCCCTTCCGAAATTTTCGGAAGGAATTCTCTTCCGAAATTTGCGGAAGGATTCCGCGAGTTGTCCCGCAACGCGGAAAAAAAATTCGACGAAATACTCCGAAAAAGAAGAAAATTTTCCAAGTGTTTTCGAAAATTTCGTTTAAAGTTTGTTTCGGAAGAGTTCGGGAAAGTCTTCCGAAATTGCGGAAGGATTCCGCGAACGGTTCCGCAATTGCGGAAGAGTTCGGGAAAGTCTTCCGAAACTGCGGAAGGATTCCGCGAACGGTTCCGAAATTGCGGAAGAGTTCGGGAAAGTCTTCCGAAACTGCGGAAGGATTCCGCGAACGGTTCCGAAATTGCAAAAGTTTTCCGAAACGGCGGAAGCCTTCGCCGAATGGCTCCGCAATTGCGGGAGCATTCGCCGAATGGCTCCGCAACGGAAGCCTTCGCCGAATGGCTCCGCAGTTGCGGGAGCATTCGCCGAATGGCTCCACAGTTGCGGGAGAATTCAGCGAATCGCTCCGCCATTGCGGAAGCATTCGCCGAATTGCTCCGCGTTGCGGAAGCATTCGGAGAACCGGCCCGCGCGCCCGAAAAAAAAAAGAAAAAAAAAGAAAAAAAGAGTAAAGTGGCTAAAACTTGATTTTTTGATAGCAGGAGCATCCGAACTCAGAATGGAATGATTCCTGTGGGGCTCGGAGGCCATTGACGAAGGCCATAAAAGAACCAGTGAAGACCCCAAGTCCATTACACTCCGATTTGACAGAAATTGGATAATAGTGACTTTTGAAGGACAGAGTCCCGGGGTTTGACAGAAGGTCGGTTTGAGCCGAAATTGATCAGGCACGGCCATGAAGCAGGCACAATGTTAAGTTCCGAATCTTGGAGCCAAAATCCAAAGGATGTGGAGTCGGGGTGAGCAAGAAGGCCAAAAAGCACTGTTCCGGGCCACTTTTTCGGGATTTTGAAAAGCTTGTGGGAAGTAAAAGTGACCCTAGATGTGGGAATCAGAAATTTGACTGAACTAGACATTTCATATTCTCATTAAGACGGACAACTTCCGTTAGACGAAGATTTTCCAGAAATGCACCGTTTGGGAGATAGCCGTTTTTGGCCCAAAATTTGGAATTTTGGAAAAATGTGAAAAATGGGAAGTAGCAAAATCCAGAAATTCATAGAAGATGAATGGTGCATCGGAATTGAAATACGTGAATTGCTGAGTGTTCCTTGTTATATGGACTAACTTCGCCCGATAGATAAGTTTTTGTGATTCCTCATAGATTTTCTTCCACAGGTGGCTGAAGTTGGCATTCGGGACCAAAATGCAACTGTGTAAAATGTGCAGAACTGGAGTGAAAGTTGTCATTTTTGAAGGGATGCAGTTTCCGCACCTGATGTCGGAATGGAGCATGAAGACAGGCATTGGAAAGCTTGTCCAGCAGGGAACAATGATGCATGACCAGAGTTTGAATGAGGTCTACAGATATCATAGTTATTTAGTGCAGAAAAGTGCCAGCAGCTGTTTTGACAAACAAATTTTGTTGTCAATGTGGGCAATTTCTACAATTGCATGATATGGAAGAGAAATTCCATGATACGAGGAGGGATCGAAAAGGGAAGAATTCTTTAAACCTCTGTTTGTTATCATACTTATAATTATGAAATTGTCATATGGCATAAAAATGTTAGAAATGTAAGGGATTACATAGATGTATATGCACTAAATGGCACCTTAACAAACATTGCATAGTGCGTATGGAAATGCTTGTGCATAAATGGGATATTGCATATTGGTAGAATAATGAAGTCTGGATATGCAATGAATCACTAATGGAGAATATTGTGATTGATAATCACTTTTGCCGTTGGTATTGGTTGTAGGACCAAAGATAACAACGAGCATGGCTAAATGTGCTGAGGATGTTGTTGCATGAAGCCAACAACCTTATGCAGAAAGGATGGTGCAACAAATCTATGATCATAAATTTGGCAAAAAGACTGAGTAGCCTTGGTAAGAGGCCAACTGATCAGGTAACATCAGGCGATGTTAATGGTAACCATGCAGGTAGTGATTATTGGTGCCAAATTGCATGAATGTTGAAAGAGGATTTGGTAAGATCTTTTCAACTATGTTTGAGTTGTGTTGAGTTAGTTGGCATGTGATATTGAATACCGATTGGGACTGTTAACCTACCAAGCTTGGTGAGGTGTGGGTAAGTGAAGGAAATGATCCTTACACCCTATGATTGTTTAAAAAAAAAAAATCTCAATGCATTCATATGAATTTATATCATGCCATTTGTATGTTGGTTATGTGCTTAGTAACCAAAGCAAGTGAGGACTGGTGGTCCTGATTATGATAATGCAAGTTATATGAAATAGTCATGTCTCGATCATAATATGCTTGAATGCATAGTACTCATGAAACAATGCAAGGTAGCATTGAGTAGATGTGCGTTAAGAGATTTTATAAATCTTGTGATGCATTGTATGAATGCATAGGGATGATGCATATGTTATTGCAAAATAAATAATGAATGAAATGACGAATTAATGATAATTCTAGGATCATTTCATGAGTTGTTGTGAATGCAAAATAGTAAGTGCATGAAGAGCCCAATCATGATCGATGGGCTGCTAGAATACTTTGTGGAAGGACAGAATTGTATGAATGATATGACTGTGGAATAATGAGTATTTACGATTTATTTAAGTTGCATGGATATGGTGACTATGTCTTGAAATTATATTGTGATAAGGATGCATATATAGAAGTGTAAATGTTTCATTGCATTTCAAATGTAACAGCTGAAGGTGTTTGAATTATTGAGTGTTATAATTCTGAGATCACTTCAGTGACTATTATGGCAATGAATGATTATGTGCATGGATACTCACAACGTTTTGGCTGATTGAAGTTTTAGTTTCAGGTAGAAAAGTCTTAGATATGGCAATGAGGATAAGTCCATAGTAGAGACCGGGATCTACCACATGCAAAAGCCAAAGGTTATGAGAAGGAGGACATGCTGTAAGTGGATGCTCATGTATGGCAGCAGGACACAAGACCATAACGGGCAGAGTGGTGTCCCTTGCAGGAGCCAAACAATATGAGGATAGCCTCATGGATAAGAAAACCAATTTCTGTAGTAGACAGAATTGTAAATTCATATTGAATTTGATTATTAATGCTATTGATTGGTTATGGAACAATCATATTTGAAGCTTATTGCTAAATGTTGCTGACTGTTTGGCTATTTGATAAAGTGTGCCAGGATGACACATTGCAGGAAGATCATGTGTGATGGCCTGCAGAAGCCAAACTAGATAGGAAGGATTCCATGCTTTGGAAATGGGTTTCGGGTGAAACGCCATTGTCTCAACCAAACATCATGTCGGTAAACCATGAAAGTGAGATGGTAAAGCTATGCCCAGAAGTCATGTGAGACACATATGCAAAATGAATGAGTATTCTGTGACCCTAAACAAGAACATGCATGTCTAAATTATTAGATTTAATATGCAGAGCATGTTTTATTATTTCGTTATTGTTCCAGACTGCTTGAGTATGATTAGGGCCTACATGGCGCACATCAGAAAGGGGGTGCACACCTTTTCTGGTGCTGGGTCATGGTAGGGTTTTCAATATTGACTACACCCTAAGGGAATGGACGCATTCCCGGTGTTTCAATACTTGATAGTGAATGATATGAAATATGATTACAATTTTTGGGCAGTAATACTGATGAGCCTGCTTATCCTTCTTGTGCTAACAGCTTACACAAATGCAACTTGGTGTTGCACGTAAGAGGCAAAGTGAAGAATGGTGCTCAAAGAGGACTGTATGGGCAGTGGTAACCTTTCTACGCTCACACTAAAGGACACTAGAAGGGATGGATAGGCCCGAGGAGCTGTGTTGCAGAAAAGGGGTATCATCCTTGTGTAGTGTGAGTGGGTATTGTGGGGCCATGCTAGCCTGCAGTCAAGTGAGTCACCTAGGGAGTTCCTGGAGGGAACCGCTGGTTGCACAAGGGAAGGAGCCATGTAATCATATTATGTTGTTCATATTGCCTGATAAACCCAGTCGGCGTACTGGCTGGCAATGGTTGTTGTATGCCTGATAAACCCAGTCGGCGTACTGGCTTGGCATTGGTTATTTGAGGAGTTGTGGCGAAAGATTGCTGGATGCCTGATAAACCCAGTCGGTGTACTGGCTTGGCATCGGTTACTTGCATGATGTGGAAGTATTGGTGAAAAGGGTGTTATTTCCTGACAAACCCAGTCGGAGAGCTGGCTTGGAAATGGTTATTGTATGCTTGATAAACCCAGTCGGCGTACTGGCTTAGCATACTGATTTTTGAAATGCTTGATAAACCCAGTCGGCGTACTGGCTTAGCATACTGATTTTTGAAATGCTTGATAAACCCAGTCGGCGTACTGGCTTAGCATACTGATTTTTGAAATGCTTGATAAACCCAGTCGGAGTACTGGCTTAGCATACTGATTGGTGGGATGCCTGATAAACCCAGTCGGCGCACTGGCTTGGCATTGCCTATTCGGATGATGTTGTGGAGCAGCATGTGTGCTGGCCAAGCATCCACCCCACAGGTGATCCAAGGCTTGTAAAGCAGAGAAGGAAACCTGTGGAGCAGCGAGGAAAATGCACAATACAGATAAGTATTCATTTTCATTTATTTCTTATTTGGAATAATGAAGACTTCAGGTATAAGTCTTATGACAACCAAGCTAATACACTGTTGTTTCTTGTTGGAAACCTTGGCCGTTATAGGAAGCAGAGAATAACTGAAAGAGCTATAAATGTTTGGTAAAGCCAGAGAGTAACTGGTTGGAGCTATAAAATTCTTGGTAAATTCAGAGAATAGTTGGTGGGAACAGTAACCACTCGATGTTGTGGAGGAGCTGGCGTGCTGGCCAAACATTCCCTTAAACAATTGATAAAAACCAGTCAGCGTACTGGCCTGGCATTGCCTATTTGAATGGTTGTGGAGTAGCCTGCGTGCTGGCCCAACATTCATTGTTGTATCCACGGGAAATCCAATGCTTGGAAAGCGAAGAGGGATCCTGTGGGATAAAGTGAAGACATCCTACAAAGATAAATATTTGGGTATTGCTGGAAGCAAGGACTATGAAAGCATCTGGAGGATGCATGTGGACATGTGACCATCCTAAAGAGAGCTCAGTATGAGCGGTAATGAAAGATGGTGCTAGTGGAACTGTGTGGGTCCTAGCAGCCAAAGGTTCTGTAAGCGACAATGGGGAAGGGTTCCCTGGTTGAAAGCCATTAGACACTAAAGTGTCATAGCCAAGAAAGGGCAAGTCGAGCATTCACATTGAAGTGGAAAGAGGCCAGGGAGCATGGAACCACCAGTGATAGTGTGGCTCCGGATTGAAACCAGATTAAGAGGGGGAAACTCTTACTCTTCTCTTTCCTTTTTGACTAATGCATCTCAGAAACAAAAGACTATTGAGTGCATGTCATAAATGAGAATAATTTGTGTTTAATTGCTTGAAATGAATTGTGAATGCTGAAATAGTTATTTTCTTGTGAAAGGATGAACATGAATGAGTTCATGTGTATGTGGGAAAGCATGAAATGTGTGGAAGTCTCGTGAGTAAAGCATGGACGTTCCAAGTCAATTAGGAAAATAATTGACTAATTTTATTATTGTGTTATGCTTGTCCTAACAGGAATTGCCATGATAAGTCTCACAGATAGTTGTCGGGACAACAAGAAAGATGGCATCCATGAAATTCCAGACTTGTAGATCAGCTGGGAGATAAACAAATGGAAGGGATTGCTTTGGAGCAATGCCCACCTGTAGAGCTGGAAGACCAAAGCTAGCAGGAGGAACTTGTGGAAGCTAGGGGACTTGATCGTGAAAGATCAAAGTAAAGAGACGAATTGCAGCATAGACCTGCCACCATCTGTGAATTATGAATCATGTGTAAAGTGGGTATATAGTCCGAAGTGTTGAAACACCGAGGACGGTGTTATTCCAAGGGGAGGGGAATGTAATGTCCCCCAGTTTGACCCCATGGCATTAACATTATAAATGATGTAATATTGTTATAAAATCATGGTGAGGAGCTCAAGGCCAAGGCCCCACCATCGATTTCGTGATGCATATGATTTGCGTGCTAGCAATGCACAGTGGAAATTCAAATATCATGTAATATGCATTTTAATAAAAATACCCACAACTAGCTATGCAATGCAACAAAGAGATGGGGGCATGATTTCACAAGGAATTGGGAGGGAAAAACATTCAAACCCTTGAGCCACTAGAGTCAAACCAAGTGTCAATGAGAGAACCCATCAAACCCTCAACTACCCATGTTGACTTTTGTACCCAACCATTGATTTCTCCCAAGAGTTGGTTGGGGAAGTTATTGCCTTGGGAATGGGAAGGTATGGCTGTCCAAAATCGGGTATGGGCAAGCCACCCTTCATGGAAAAACGTGTTGGTCTTTTTGGGCAAGAATAGAGCCACGAAATGGCTGCCTAAGCCATTATTCACCAGGGCCTTGCTCTCTCACGCAGCTCAAGCTGCCTGGGCGTTTTCCTCCCTCATTTTTCTGTGTCTCCCTTCATCTTTTAGCTGGGAAAGGGCGTTTTTGTGTTGGTTACCCGTGGGGAAAGAAAACAGAACGTTTTGGGTCTTCCTGGGGGTCGTTTAGGCCATTGGAAGGGATCCTAACCCGTGGAGAGAAATCGGTTTTGCTCCCTGGGGTTGAAATCGAAATTCCACAGTTCATTGGGTGAACCACGAGCTGGGGGAACCAATGTGGACCCTGTTTTGTGAACACCTCTGTTGTAAATGTGTAACCCTGTCAATAGTCGTTTTGTTGTGAGAAGAAAGAGTATGTTGGGTATGGGTGATGGGTAATCCATTATTCTGGCTTGGTTGAGATAAAAATGGTTATTGGGCAGTGGTTGAGCTGGAATGCCCCCTTTGTCCTTGTGAGAATCATGCCCAGCTCGGGGGTGGCCTTCGGACGGACTCAGTATAAGCTGTCGAAGAGCCTACGGTTGGGTGGAACGTTGCAGCGACATAGCTAGTTGCTTGGGACAATTGAAATGAAGATAAGTGTTTCTGCCTATATATTTATTTATGAAATGCTTTTATTAATGCCTGAAATCTTGAATGTATTCGAATGATTGTGTGGATGTTGTTTCCGCTGTGCATGATTGATTGTCTACATCTGCACATTCATATCTTATTTCTTGTAATGAAATGAGTGGGCTAAATTTTGATTAAGAGCCCCATCGATTGGTAGTATGTTCCTTGCTTCGCAGTGGTCAGCAGGTGGGGACATTACATGGTAGAGATGGAAGGAATCTAGAAAGTTATCGTATGATATGGATATGGATGAATGTTGTGTTGAAGCATTGGCTAAGATAGTTGCATGATTGTGTGACCTATGTTTGTATGCATAAAAATTTGGCATTATTATAATGTTTTGGAAACCATGAAATGTTTCTAATCATGCAACTGAATTTTGACTTGTAGGAAATATCATGTATGATCACCTACAAATGAAGAATGATGAGATTCATTTCATAGAAAAAGTAACGATGGACTTATGAAATCAAGTATACTACCAAAGTACAAAGCAAGGGTTCTCTCAGAAAGAGGGAGTCGACTATGACGATTTGTTGCTCTAATATCCAGACACACTTTCTCAGTGGTGGATATTACAATAGATAGATGGTGTAATCAAAGTAGAAGATGATATCGAGCAACCTCCAAGACCATTAGGGGAGTTTTGAGGTCTAAAATGTGCCTCCTAAGGGAAATAATAAAATAAGGGTTATAATAATAAAATAAGAGTTCTAAATTTTAGAGGGGAAAAAAAACTACTTTTTCTTATCATATTTTTGATATATCTCCTTATTGTTTTACCCAAATTTCAAGTTTTGGCATTCATCAGATGCATAATTTAATTCCAGTTTGTAATATTATGAAAAAGTATGTAAATCGATAAATTTAATTCCAGTTTGGCGCTTAATTTAATTCAAGTTTGTAATATTATGAAAAAATGAAAATTTCAATAAAAAATGTATTTTAATATTAAAAAACGTTTTTTATTGATTTTTTTTTCATGTCGTGGGTGCCTCGTAAGTATGCATTGTGGGTATGGGTTGGATGCAGAATTAAATTCCACATCCAACAAGTGCCTAAACTTGAAATTTGGGTAAACGGTTAAGGAGATATGTCAAAAATACAATAATAAAAAGTAGTTTTTTCTTTTTCCCTCCTATGTTTTTACAAATTTTACCCTTATGGTTGACATCATCATCTTGAATCCTATTGGATATTATAAAGTGAATTTTGATGATACAGTTTTAGTTTTGAGGCCATTTTTTACCTCAAAACTCCCCTAATTCCAGGACTCTCTACGGAGAACCACATGTGTGCATATTGAAGAAGAATTTGTATGGGCTCAAAAGGAACCCATGGGATAGAATGATCACCTAGAGTGATGAGATATCAACCTTTTCTACAAGGTTGAAGATGAGGAGCTCATGGATGGATGCAAGAGAGAACTTGCAACAGAGTTAGATATCTAGGTTTCCAGTGACCTAGAGAGATGAAATAGATGGATACCCAAAAGATTAACAGAAGAGAAGGCTACCAGCCACTTCAATGCAAAATGCCCGATGTAGAGAGAGAGTACAAGATGAAAAAGGAGTGATGTCGATGAGTCCGAAGGACCTCCTTCGAAAGAAGGAGTAATGTTGATGAGTTCGAAAGGAACTCCTTCGAAAGAAGGAGTGATGTTGGTGTGGTCCGAAAGGACCTACCTCGAAAGAGGGAGTGATGATGATGTTATTCCAGTACTTGTCGACTGGTAGTGTTATCCCAGTACTTTTTGATTGGTGATGTTATCCCAGTACTTTCCGAATGGTGATGTTATCTTAGTACTTTTCGACTGATGATTTTATTTCAGTACTTGCCGACTGGTAGTGTTATCCCAGTACTTGCTGACTGGTGATGTTATCTCAGTACTTTTCGACTGGTGATGTTATCTCAGTACTTGCTGACTAATGATGTTATTCCATGTCACATCTCTTCTACGTGATTTTTTGTTTTGATAAAATATTCTAGCCATTCAAGACAATGCAGAAACAAAAACACTAGTTGTCGCTACAGCCTACTTAGGTAACATTCTGAATGTGTGTGCACTATTCATCACTATTACTCTTGTCGCTTTTCACACACGTGCCGACACTAGAAAAATCTGGCACCTATGGCGGTGTGCCTATACATCACTGCATTAGTATCTAGGCACAAAATCAAATACCAACCAAAAATCATAATGACTATATGCTGAGCCTTTACGACAAAATGGAAATATATGCAACAATAATATTTCAATCAATAACTATATTAATACCATTAATATGTTATTAATTATGAACTACAACTATTATAGTATTAATGTGAATACAAATTTAACCTACATATTTATATGTTATACTTAGGTACTAACATATAACCTATGCATTAATATTTTACCAAGCCCTAGCATTAACTTTGTAAAGACTAGGCTATAGTGTAATATGCCATGGTCAATCATAATATATCCATGATAATTAACATAAGTAACAATATTAAAATGAGATGCAATGTAATACAAACTTGCTGAAATTTAATATATATATATAGATATAGATTTATTTATTTATTTTTTTTTTTTATTTTTTTTATTTTTTTTATTTTTTATTTTTATTTTTTTTTCCATGTGGTTCACTTTAATCGGCTTAGCCGACCGCTACATCTACGAAATAATTTCCGACGGACCCGCCCCGAAGGGGTTTCTGCCCTGCGGCCGCTGTGTGCCTAACCCCAAGAGAGTCTATGAGGATGGATCCCGTGACCTCGCATGCTGGGAGGCCTAACTTCCGAGAACACAACCGATCGAGCTAACTCTTGGGGCTTATATAGATATAGATATATTACAACATAATATATATATATATATATATATATATATATATATATATATATATACTAAGTTAAGCGCTCAAAGGTTGACTTATAGTCAAACCTAGGCTTATGTAACATGCTTATGCTCTCATGACATAATCTAAGCGATTGTAGCAACTTCATATGCTAACCCAGCATATGACGAAACCATTAAAATGGGGCTTAATGTAATGTAATATACATTGTAATATAATATGGCTTAAGGGGTAAGTGCATTACCTGGTCAACACTGTGAGACACAATTTCTCACTGAGAGGGGGGGGGGGGTGAATCAATGAGCTTTCACTTTTATTCAAATTTCAACTTCAATCACAATCTCATATCATCATTCAGGCATTTACTTCAATATTATATTCATCAATGTACTATCTAATTAAACACATCAACACATTGCACAAGAGACAAGATATAAGCTTTGTAGGTTTTGTATTTATTTCAAACGGCTACAAACATGAGGCAATTCAACACCAACTGAAACAAAAGAGCACCAAATCCTTATCTGGGACCCTGCCTATTTTTTCTTAGATCCTACTAAAAAAAGGATACAATACCCTGCTTGTATTTACAAGTACAATTCATTACAAGACCCTGTTTGTAAATTATATGTACATATTAATATACATTGCATCTCATCAATTTCACAACATCATTGTCATCTAATATTTTTGCTCTGATTCTTCATCAACTGCTCCCCTCACATGTCCACTATCATATCATAATTAAGTGTACCTTTAAGCATCATATTCCCAACATATCATATCACTTCATAAAAGTGTTCAACATCAAAATGTTCACAAATATTTCTGTCCTGTTTGAAAGTCTCATTCCTAAGCATCATGCTGCTTCCATCTTCAACATGTTTTCCATCATTAGATCATCACACTGTTTAGCATTTTTTGTTTAGCATATATGTCCTATTTCACTTGCACATCACATGTCTACAAGCCTTAAAAAAAAATGTCTTCATTCTATTCATCAATTCACCATGTCTTCATGAGTATCTCCTTCAACATTCTTTAACCTTAGCATATCAACCAACAGTCCATTGTTTTCAGCCAAAACAGAAGTAAACAATAAGAGACAAATTTGTTTTTATGGCTCCATCTGCTCCATCCACCGAACTGTCTTGATTGTCCTCCTGAACCATGCGAACTGCTCCTCCATCACACAACCGAGATTCTTTTTTTCTTTTTCACGATTTCTTCTTCTATATATACTTATTTTAGTTCATGAATTTAGGGAGGACGACATGTCTACTTCAAATCAAACAATATTTTTTATTCCATAATTCACTTAGCAATTTGGAGGTCGACTTGTCCATCATTAATTGATTTTCCATTTCCATGATTTCATCAACAAATATAAATATATTTGTTTTATTTTCTTTTCATATTAACATAATTTTCATTTTATTTTTGTGCCATGATCGGCCTTCTCTCATCCCGCAAGGGCCAGTTTAACACGCCCTTTTAACTCCAAGGAGATTCCCGTAGTGGTCATCACTTCATGTGCCCGCATGGGTTGAGTTAACATGCCCTTATGACTCCTAAAGGGATGCCCGCACTGGTTTCATTGGAGTGCCCTTAATACTTGTGTTCTTCAAGTCACGTTTCATGCTTCCAAATCATCTTCAAATGTGCCTTAACATTTATGCCACATCATCTTCAAATGACCACAGTATGGGTCATTTGACTCATTAGGTGTTCCTATGGGGTCCAATGCCCACACCCACTGTAATGCTTGCCGTTTCCTCCATCTTGCCATGCCATCTTGCTAGTTTACTTTGTCATACTTTTTCTTCATGTCTTGTGCCAAGTCCTTGTCCACTTCATCTTTGTCTAGGGTATTTACAGTTCAATTCCATCTCAATACTTGCTTAGTCACTTCTTGCCACTTGCCAAGTCCTCTACCTTTCCATGACCTTTTTCATTAATGTTGTCATCAATGACAATCCTATTCATCAATATCCCCCTTTGTCATTGATGGAAACCACCCAACTTATTATTCTCCCCCTTTGACATTAATGACAAAGGGTTGATCAGCCATTAAAGGATTCACAATGCCCGAAACAAATCTTTGAGTAATTCATCATATTTTCTCATCACTTGCCATATTCATAAATGAACAAACTCCCCCTATCTGATATGCTACTTCAAAAATTCATCAAGATCTTGTCTAGTAAATTCATAAAAGGTAAGCATGCATCATCATCATACTTCAGACCTTTAACTTGTCCATTAGCTTGTAATTCTGCTCATCTTTAGGTTTTTCATGAACACACTCCCCCTTTCATGTTGAGATTGATCTTCCATCAAGGATGTATTGCTTGTGTCATTGTAAATTTGATCTTTGTCAAGTAAAATTGTCATTTCCTGTAGCTTTCAATATGGCTCATCATTTCCAAATCATCATACTCCCCCTATTAGCAAACTCCTTCATCAATTGTCACTTTTTTCACAACCAATTTGTCATGCACAATTGTCAAACATACTTCAAACTTTTTCACCAATGCTCCCACTATCAATTAGCTATCAACCAGTATCTTTATGATAAACCGTGGATTCAATTCTGGCTGCTTCAGAACTTCTTCTTCATACCCGAATTCAAAAAAAAGAAATAAGACCACAACTTCCAACTGCTGCTGCAAACTTTAGTGTTTTAGGTGTACAAGGCAATCATCAATGCTTGTTGTGTGTGGAAAGTCATCATCATGAGGTCTGAATCTGGTTCATCTTATACAACATGCATTGTATGCATGTGCAACTTCATCATACATTTATGATTTTCATCAAGGTGTTCATCATCATGAAAATGTTATCCCCCAAGATTCTCTTGTTCAACCAACCATACTTCATATATTTCAGTGGATAGAGTAAAACATGCCCAGAAGAAATCAAGATTAAGTGTACAATCTGCTCATATATAGTTGACTCAGATTATGCAATTTGTGTATGCCTTCACTATTTGACTAAGTATGTAGCCCGGAATTGCTTCTCTGTTGTAGATGTTCTTATATATGTTGCTGATCATTAAACAATAGTCTCATGTGTACAAACTTCTTCTTTAGGTTCTTACATTCTTCAAACTGTATTTTCCAAATCTACAATCTCTACTCAAATATCACTGCACGTCAACCATCAATAGGTCTGTCAAACTGATCATACCAAAATCACCATCAAGGTCTGGACCATCATCGCGTTTGCATCATCATAGGGTTTTGCATTATTGTGTACAAGGTATAATCATAGTATGCATTATGTATGGAATCATCTCTGTGTATGTATGCCAATCCCAGACTTCTTTCATCGACTGTACATCAGTGTGCATGCCACACACCGGCTATTCTTGTCTTCCGAAATGTCCTCTTCTTCTGTTAATCTCTTATTGAATGCTACCCATAAAGAAATTCCAGATGTTCTGCTTCAAAGTTTATTTAAGAAATAGTAGTCATACACATCCTTCTTCTAGTTCCTTATTTGCTTTAGTTGGAGAGATTTTATGAGATCACTGAGAATTACTCTTACTCCTCCTATCATTATGTTGTTGTCGTCATAAAAAAGTCTGAGCATATAGTATGTATTTGCACCATCATGAGGTAAGCATCATAATGTCACTGTTGCATATATTCCCCAACATTTCTTCAAGAACTGTTCATCACTGCAATTTTTATATCCTTCAATCAATTGTTGATGTATTGCAATCCGATCCTAGGACCTGTTTGGAGAGACCTTCACTTAATATTAAATCATCAATTCTCATTCACTTCAATAATATATCCATACATTTGTCTTCAAGAGTATTTCGGAAATACTTCAAACTCCCCATTACACATGCATATCATGATCTATACTTAAGCCACGATCCTTGGACCTGATTTGCTTGGAGTGGTCATTAGTATTCCTTGAGTTCATCCTCCTTCATGGACTCAAGTTCTGCTCAATATATTTTAAGGAACCTTAAACTTGGCTTGCCACATGGCAACCACCTTCAATTTTGCAATGATCATCAACTACTTCATTTAGATCTAGCAAGATATTTTTCTTCACCCACATCTTAGGATGTCCTTGGCTTGTCTTCAGATCTTCAATTTTTCCTATATTATACTCTTTCCATGATTCATTTGTTCTTCTTGCTGATGTATATGATGGGCTCTTCATTTGTTGTCTTCTTGGACTAGTACAAGTTTGGGCTTTGTGACCAAATCCACTACAATTGTAGCATCTCAAGGTGTGGCAGTTGGCAGCTATATGTCCAGGTTGATTGCATGTCCAACATCTTACTGCATTCTTTGGACCTTCAACACTTTTTCTTCCATAGTATCTACAATCCATATCCTTATGACCAAAATTTGAGCAAGAAAAACAATACCCATTAAATCTATTTTCATACATTAACATTGATTCCATCTTGGATTTGTCTTGAATTTGCTTTGAGGTGTAGTGCTGACTTCTTCAACCATTTTTTACTTTCCAAAATATTTGTTGTCATGTGCAGGTGTGTGAGGAGATTTGCTTTCTTCTTTGGAAGAGGTGGATCCAACTTCAAGGGTCTTGGGTTAAACATTTCCTTCTTCCAATTTGTCTTCTACCTTTTTATACCCAAGGCCATATTTGTCAAATGGGGACCTTTGACAATCTAATATTTCATCTAGGATGGCTGAGATGTGATTGAACTTTCCATATGCATCAAACTTTTTATTTTTCTTCTTGAGTCCAACCACTTCCATTTCAAGGCACTCACAAATCTTCTCCTTTTCATCCAACTGAAGCTTCATGGCTTATTCTATTCTTTTGGCTTCTTTGAGCTGAGTCCTCAAGCCAATATTATTTATCCTTGCCTCTTCAAGCTCTTTAGGGATTTTAACAATATTCTATTTTTCTTCTTGCTGGATCTTCATAGTTTCTTCTCTTCTTTTAGCTTCCTCTAGCTGAATTTTCAAATCAAAATTAGCCCATCTTGTCTCTTCAAGTTCTCTAGGATCCACATCAATATTTTCTTGTCCTTTTCCTAGTTCATTCTTCAACCTTTTGACCTCAAGATTTTTATATTCTAACTCATCTTGCAAGTCTTTGTTTTTGAGCTTCAAACTCATGAACAATGCTTTTGTTTCCTCTTGGTATTTTTCAAATGCTCCCATAATCTTCTTTTTGAGCCTTATATTGGATTTGACATCCTTATCCAATAGATTTTTTACAAATGTCTCTTTTATTTTCAATAATTCATCTTCTTCATCCTTTACAAGTATAATTTCATCATTTTCTTTAGAATTATTGCCAATAAAAGATTTCTTACATTCATTAGTGCTTAAAGCTTGTGCCTCCATCTCTTCTTGTTTTTCATCTTCAGATATTTTGACTTCCTTTTCTAATCAATGTTTTAAACCTTCCTTTTGTGCTCACATTCAATTTGGCTCCAAAGTTCATTTGTTGAGGTGTACTTTCCAACATATAGTCTTTTCTTCTCTGATTGAGACAAGGCCATCAAGATTAAGCTTAGTCCCTTTTCATTCCTTTCAAGTGGTTTCTTAGCTAGTCCCCCTTCAATTGATTTCTAGATGTCACACTCTTCTTCTAGTATGTGATGCTTCATTCTGATGATCCAAGAATCATAATTTGATTCATTGAGTAATGGAACTCCATTTTCCGAATAAACCTCCATGACTTCCTTCACTTGTGTCTACTGATTTACTTCAAGCTTGTTAGGATTCTGCTGAAGACCTGCTCTGATACTAATTGTGAGACACAATTGCTCACTGAAAGGGGGGGGTGAATCAGTGAGCTTTCACTTTTATTCAAATTTCAACTTCAATCACAATCTCATATAATCATTTAGACATTTACTTCAATATTATATTCATAAATGTACTATCTAAATAAACACATCAACACATTGCACAAGAGACAAGATATAAGCTTTGTAAGTTTTGTATTTATTTCAAACGGCTACAACCATGAGGCAATTCAGCACCAACTGAAACAAAAGAGCACCAACTCCTTATCTAGGACCCTGCCTAGTTTTTCTTAGATCCTACTAAGAAAATGATACAAGACCTTGGTTGTATTTACAAGTACAATTCATTACAAGACCCTGCTTGTAAATTCTATGTACATATTAATATACATTGCATCTCATCAATTTCACAACATCATTGTCATCTAATATTTCTGCTTTGATTCTTCATCAGCTGCTCCCCTCGCATGTCCACTGTCATATCATAATTAAGTGTAACTTTAAGCATCATATTCCCAACATATCATATCACTTCATCAAAGTATTCAGCATCAAAATGTTCACAAACATTTATGTCCTGTTTGAAAGTCTCAGTCCTAAGCATCATGTTGTTGCCATCTTCAGCATGTTTTCCATCATTAGATCATCACACTGTTCAACATTTTTTGTTTAGCATATCTGTCCTTGTTCACTTGCACATCACATGTCTACAAGTCTTCAAAAAAATGTCTTCATTCTGTTCATCAATTCACCTTGTCTTCATGAGCATCTGCTTCAGCATTCTGTAACCCTAACATATCAACCAGCTGTCCATTGTTTTCAGCCAAAACAAAAGTAAACAATAAGAGAAGAATTTGTTTTTACTGCTCCATCTGCTCCAGCCATCAAACTGTCATGACTGTCCTCCTGAACCATGCGAACTGCTCCTCCACCACACAACCGAGATTCTTTTTTTCTTTTTCACAATTTCTTCTTCTATATATACTTGTTTTGTCAATGAATTTAGGGAGGCCAACATGTCTAATTCAAATCAAACAATATTTTTTATTCCATAATTCACTCAGCAATTTGGAGGCCAACTTGTCGAGCATTAATTGATTTTCCATTTCCACGATTTCATCAACAAATATAAATATATTTGTTTTATTTTCTTTTCATATTAACATAATTTTCATTTTATTTTTGTGCCATGATCTGGCCTTCTCTCATCCCGCAAGGGCCAGTTTAACACGCCCTTTTAACTCCAAGGATATTCTCGTAGTGGTCATCACTTCATGTGCCCGCATGGGTTGAGTTAACACGCCCTTATGACTCCCAAAGGGATGCCCGCACTGGTGTCATTGGAGTGCCCTTAATACTTGTGTTCTTCAAGTCACGTTTCATGCTTCCAAGTCATCTTCAAATGTGCCTTAACATTTATGCCACATCATCTTCAAATGACTACAGTATGGGTCATTTGACTCATTAGGTGTTCCTATGGGGTCCAATGCCCACACCCACTGTAATGCTTTCCATTTCCTCCATATTTCCATGTCATCTTGCTAGTTTACTTTGTCATGCTTATTCTTCATGTCTTGTGCCAAGTCCCTGTCCACTTGATCTTTGCCTAGGGTATTTACTTCAATGCCATCTCAATACTTGCTTAGTCACTTCTTGCCACTTTCCAAGTCCTCTACCTTTCCATGACCTTTTTCATTAATGTTGTCATCAATGACAATCGTATTCATTAAACATAGGGTTGGACCATGGCTTATGCAAAACCATGTCACAATACCACGATTCCAAACAATCGACACAAACCTTTGGTCTTCGTCATGATAAACTTAAGCCATAATGCATAACTTAGATAATGTGATGGTTGCAACTTACGCTATGGTTAAAATTCACCAAAACGTAATGATGTGGTGATTGTATTTGAATTACACTTCTGCCACACAGATTATGAATGCATGAACCAAAGTTTAAACCCTGGGGTGCCCTCCTGGAAGGTGGCTCCACTTGGCGACGACGTGCTCAATACTCAGCATAATGGAAACTCCTGCTCATGTTCTAGCTAGCCACACTGGCTTTCAGATGAGACTATCAACTCCCAAGGCCTACTGCATTAACATTCTACTACGGGTTAAATGAATGCTAAGTGATCCATGACGGTCGATCACGATCCTAGTCGTCCAGTTTGGGAATTGTGAACACTCATGCATCGTTGATCTCAGTATGGTAGTTTGCGCCCAAACCTACGAGGTACCCAACATTTAAGTGGATGGTGTAACTGGGTTCAAAGGTCGCCACTCCTTCAACCAGTATCACCTAGGTAGAAAAAACCCTTACCTTGCATCTCGCTGCTCATTTGATGTTACAACGGGATCCATGGAGCACTTCTGCTTCGAGCAGAGAGTTTGCTCCCGAACCAGGGAGGAGATGCTCCCAACTGCTCCAGAAATTTGCATGGTGTAGCAGGTCGCAGCGTTGCCAACATGGCCACGTAGCACATGCAATAAGGTTTACTCTTCACGCACAGTTACCATCTTTTACTCCGTTGTTTAGTTGTAACAATATGTTGTCTAACTAACTTGTTGTAGTTTCATGTGCAGGTATGGAGCAATCCCGGACTTGGGCCTCATGTCAGTTTAACCCCAAAGGTAAGTGGTTACACAACCAATATATTCGTTGTTAAGTTTACTTTTTACACTGGAGTTTTTATTGTCACAACTAACTCCTTGCTTAATGCTTCTCAATGCAGAAGACAAGGGACAGAGGGTGTGCTAGGCTATCCTACACCTTACCCTACTTCACGCTTCAGTGTCAAGTCGAATTTACAAGACTTGTTTATTATTAATGGAAATAGGTTTTCAAAGGCTCCCGAGCCTATACATCTATATACATATACAAAAAATGTTCTTGTCCATAGATAAAATCTCATCCATAATTATAAGCCAGCATTGTTATTTAAAGGTCTTACTGTATACGACCATCGTGGAACCAGGGTACAAACACTTGCCTGTGTGGAAGCATACCAAGATATCTTATGGAAAATGCTTCGGCGTTGAAGTTGGTTTTAAATATTAATATCGTGAATGGGTTTCATGATCAGGGTCGTAGATTACCCAGGGAGTTTGCTCTCCCATGTCGAGAGTCATGGCATGCATTAAAAGGTCAACACGCAAATAACCATGAAGTACTGCATATCGAATTTATTAAATAATTAATGTTTACAGTGGGTTGTAAACCAACACAAATCCAAACTGGAATTTAAAACACCATTTACATAAAGAGTCGATAGTAATGTAACTCTACCAAATGATTCTAAATCCATTCAATGTAGATTTAAATCATAGTAGTTTTACTTGTCTGTAAAACAATAGGGACAGATTCTGGTTACATTAATATCCTTTGCTTATCTATAAAAATAGAATAAAAGCTTATATAATAAAAGGTCTTGACATGTAAACCCTATGGTTTACATGTCTACCTTATTTCTGCCATACACAAATGAAACATGCATTCTGTCATGAATAGGATCTGTAGAGTAAAATAGATGTATTCTATTAAATACATGCAACATGTCCTTGGGGTTAACATAAACAATGATCATTCCAATATTCCTATCTCAGGCTTGTAGATCATCAATCATAAAATAACTCAGTTTGTTTACTGCACAAAGACTATGTCATTCTTATTTCAAACATAAATTTTGAAAAATGAAAGTATAAGCATTATATCACAATTTTGCACCATATTATAGAGACATAAAAGTCTATTTATGATCCATACACAGAATTCAGTTTAATAAGACATTCATGTTCAGATCTGGTAAACAAACAGTAAATTAGAGTTATTCATAATAAACCCTAGCAATTGTTCCATGAAAGTTATATAAATACAACATATAAACTTATCTGTATTCTGATGACCAGTGGAACCTAGCACAAACCTCCCATCCTTTGACCAGAAAGTTCACATTGCTTTCAGGTCACCCCTGAGCCGAGTTCACAGTCCCATCTGGTTCAAAGTATGTATTTTAATTACCCTTAACTTCTTCCCAAAGTTATTCAGGAAATTTCTGTGGTAGCAGGCAACCCAACATCCAACTCAGTGCTCCTGAGCTCCAGGATGCTCTAAGGGATTTTAAGCCTCATACATTAAGAGAATAATTCAATCATAGCCTATTCATAGTATAATGCAATGCTCTTGCAAGCTTGGGGTAGTTCTCCTACCTGAACACAACCAAGTGCCCAAGCTATACCCAGTTGTTATGATTCCTCTTAATATGATCCAGTTTTGTGCTCCAAAACTATCCCCCTTTTACTTATCCTCATTTAGCTCTGGTTATTGTTCTTCCCAGCTCCCATTTCTCTTGTATGATAATGAACATGATAATGTTAAGTGAAGTCTGTGAATGAGTTCTTCTTTTCACTTTATAATCTCTTAGGTGTGAAATTTCTCATTTTCTTATTTCTTTTATTTCATTATTCTCTCAGATCTTTTCTTTAGGGTTTTCCATTTTCTCCAACAATAATTTCTCATTATTATTTTAATTGGCATTTTCCCTCCAACCCATAGGGGACTGTGACTCCCATCTCATTAATGTGCTAGTCCACATGGTCACTAGAAATCATTTTCTCAAATTTCTAATGTCATCTAAGAAAATGAAATAATACTTAGCAAAATATAAAAGGGGTTAAAGTCCAGCATTTGGGGTATTACATTCCAGTACTTTCCTACTAGTAGTGTTATCCCAGTACTTCACGACTGTCGATGTTATCTCAGTACTTTCTGAGTGATGATGGTATTCCAGTACTTGCCGACTAGTAGTGTTATCGCAGTAATTACCGACTAGTGATGTTATCTCAGTACTTGCCGACTGATGATGTTATTCCAGTACTTTCCAGTTGGTAGTGTTATCATAGTACTTTCCGACTGGTGATGTTATCTTAGTACTTTCTGACTGATGATGTTATTCCAGTACTTTCCGACTGGTAGTGTTATCCCAGTACTTGCCGAATGGTGATGTTATCTTAGTACTTTCGACTGATGATTTTATTCCGGTACTTGCTAACTGGTGGTGTTATCCCAGTACTTGTCGACTGGTGATGTTATCTCAGTACTTGCTTACTGATGATGTTGTTGTTCCAACATTCACATGCTGATGATTGATGTTGTTGTTCTAGTATTTGTTTATTGATGATTGGTGTTGTTGTTCCAGTACTTTCTGACTGATGATTGATGTTGTTGTTCTGGTACTTTTCGACTGATGATTTTTTTTTTGTTCCAGTACTTTTCAATTGATGATTGATGTTGTTGTTCTAGTATTTTCTGACTGATGATTTATGTTGTTGTTCTAGTGCTTTTCGAACGATTATTGATGTTAGTGTTTCAGTACTTTCCGACTGATGATTGATGTTGTTGTTCCAGTACTTTCCAGTTGATGATTGATGTTGTTGTTCCAATACTTTCTGATTGATGATTGATGTTGTTGTTAAAGTATTTTCCGACTGATGATTGATGTTGTTGTTCTAGTACTTGCCGACTGATGATTGATGTTTTTTTTCCAGCAGTTCTATGCTGATGACGATCATGATGATGTTGATATTCCAGTAGATGATGTTGATGTTTCCCTAGAAATATGATGATGTTCCCAAAACTTCCTACGACATCTAGAGTCTCACTAGTTAGTCGTACATTTGTTGACGATGATGATGATGTCCGTAGAATGCCTTCCTAGTTAAGAGGGAGTGTTAAAGAAATGTAACTGCAGAAGATATTCTAGATATACTTGTCTATTGTATTATTGTATTCCTCCTTTAGGACATGTCATTGATGTAATTGATAATGTAAGATTCATTGAAAGAGTCAATGCAAAACCTAACTGTTAGTTCATCCTAGAAATATCTAGAAAATAATATTTTATTGTAAAGTGTACAAGTTAGCCCAGTTAGGTGAGTCAAGCTGACCTAATTAGTAATAAAATTAAGTCATTTGATTATTATAAATGAGGAATTCAACCTACTCATTTGTACCACTCATTCACTCACTCAATATCGCATTGGAGAGAGATAGAAGCTCGCTGGTGAAGGAGAGAATCTATTTTGTCTTGGGGTTTTATCTTGTACTTGGTGAATTTTATATTGAGGAAGTTTTGATGGGGTTTTCTCCCTTGTGGTTTCCCCAAGAGGAATTTTGTGTTCTTTTTGTTTTTTGTGCTTGTCTTTCTTTCAGTGATTACATTGTTTAATGTTATTATGCTAAACAATTAAAAAATTAACAAGTTGCTCATTTTGAATTTTGAGCTTATCAATATCCTCATTATTCTTCAAGTATGCCTCATGTAACCATTCATTAAGCTCAACCAAATTGTTTCTATAAAAAAGAAAAGACATGAAATTACCTTCGATGTTGCACATTGATCTTTGAATCTTCTCCATGTCTTCAAGGAAGGATCGCTCCTCTAATGAAGAAACTCTCCAACACTAATTTGAAACCAATGATTGAGTGTCATGGAGTATTCTAAGGTCCTCATAGATATTCATTTCACTCATATTCAAATACCCTCCAATGAAGGTTGGTTCATGAGAGAGAACCTCCTCCTCTTCTTCTTTCTTGGGATCAACTTCACATGGAAGCTCAAGTGGTGACTAGAAAGCCGATCTTGGTTCATATTTTGTTGCTACAAGGTATTCTTATTCGTGCTCAACGGATTTGGGACTTGCAACAACCTCATCAAGGATGATATTTATGCCACCAATATAGAGGGATGGACATTCATTAGTATATGTCTCTAGATGATATTCAATAGTTTCAATGGAATCTTCTTCATGCTCATGTGATGTTTCTTCATATTTTTTAGAGTCACTTGGGAGTGAATTTCGATCCTCTTCATGTAATACTTCTTCTGCTTCACCACCTACAAAACTAGGTGGCTCATGGGTATCCTCAATGTTTGTGGATGGTTGATTGTTCCTTACCGATTTCACATCTGCGCTCTTAGGCCTATATCCAAACACCCAATATACAAAGTATTCAAAATTAATGGCCTTCTATGTCTTTCCCATGAAAGTAATATATGCCTGATATTGCCGAGGCAAAGTTTTACATGTTGCTCTGAATATTTCTAATTCATTCATAGGATTAGCATTTGGTGGTCTGGAACATACATATTCATAATACACAGGGTCATAAGAATAACCCTCATCCCTTATGAAATCTTAATAAGTGATGCATGATGGAACCTATTCCTCATACCATTCACATTCTTCTTCATATTTAGTCATAATCATCTTCATACTGCTCATAGGAGTCATCATAATAGTAAGGCATGGCTGCACTTTCTTCTTCAATGGATTATCTTAATGCATAGGTGAAAGTGTGAAAATCCTCACAGCAGATCTAAGAGCTGATGTATACCTCACAAGAAAGATTATGATTAAGCAGGAAGATAGAAGAAGAGTGGTCAATGCAGTGTAAATGAGCAACAGAATAATAATACAGTAGAACTCGGATAGAAGAAAAATAACTCCACACACACTAATTCATTAATCACAAATATGAATAATAAATAGTACAATTGTGGAGAGGATTCGAATGCCAAGGTGGCAATTCAAATTAGCCTCTCATAGAGTGATCATCAGATCAATAGAGTGTCATCAGAGTACAACTATGAGTCCTCATCATCATCAGTGGAGTCATCAATGCACAAGTAACTGTCAACCATATTTCAAATTGAGTCTAATTGAGTGTGGTAGGTGTAACTGGCACATGGAGGTACTAACTGAATGAAGGAAGCTCAGTGGAGGGCACATGAGGAGATAACTGGAGTCTGAATGGGAAGTCTAGTCTCATTGGAGGTCCATCGGAGTGATACAGTCAGTTGAGAGTCAGTCTAGCCTTAAATAAAGGAAAGAACTAAAGATAACTCAACTAACTGAACTGCAACTGAGTGGTAGGTGAGAGAGGGCGCATGAGATGCATGTAACTGCATGCAGGGCGCACTAAGCACTAGGAGGGCTAAAACTGATAAGTGAGAAGCTCCCGGGGCTAGCTAACTAAGGGTTAGGTGCTGGGACTGATGACTGGGATGCATGCAAGACTGAAAATGCAAATAATGAAAATGATGGTAGGACTAGGATGGAGTATAGGAATATCCTAACACCCCCCCTTAATCCATCCTAGGCCCTAGTAACTGAGACCAAAGGTCACCCAATACAATGAATAATAATAACAGTCAATAAACCGAGAAAATGGGGAAAACCTCATGGGAAAAATACCCCCCCTCAAAATAGACTATAAGGCACAAAAAAATAAAAATTCTCCAAACTCAAGCAGGTGTGATGCTTGGTCATATGTTTGGAGGTATCTTCTTCTTTGGAATAAGTGGATCATGCTTAGTAAACATGTGCTTGTACTTGCTCTTCAGATCAAATGTGATGAGAACAAATCCAAAAGTATGAGGATGATCCAAGAATACTTTGTTTTCTCCTTTGAACCATCATGGGTGAGATTATGCTCAAAACAACCATCAAATATCAGTGATTGCTTGGAATCCAAATAAGATCCAAGACTTGAAAAATGGTTTCTTAAGATCTCCTTTGAACCATTAGAGATAATATCTAAACCAGTAAATGCATGAGAAATTATCCCAAGCGAATGGCAATGGCCATCATCTTCAATAACCTTCTAAGAGCATGAAATAATGATCTTACAATAGTAAATAAGAGGTGTTTGATCAAGGAGAGTGAATGCATTACCTCCAATGGCTGATTTAACCTCCGAAACATTCATGAGATCATGATGCAAACCAACAGACTCTGGTGCAAGAGAGGATTTAGGAACCTCTGCAATTTCTAGAGTGTGAGCTGGCACAAAATTCGAAATAGAAGAAATTTGGAGCATGAGTGTAGAATCTTCAAGTTCTTCTTGTTTGTGGACAACTTCAATATGAGATATGTTTGATACTGATTCATGATCAATGAGATCATCAAGGAGGGGGAATGCATCACTGGGATTTCTCTTGAAAGGGTTTGGACCAATCCCTTCATTCTGTTTGCCAAATCTTTCATCCAGATGGGCCCATAGCTCTTTTGGAGATTCAGCAGAATCAATGAAGTGGGTAAACATACAATGAGACATAGCAAACAACATTTCTCCAGAGACATTGTCACCTTTATTTAACCAGTCATTCTCTTCTTTAGAGGATTCGAAGTCTCTTTCAAAACAATAATTAAAGAGATCATGGCTCTTCAAATATGCTATCATTTTTGGTTTCCATTCATCATAGTTGAATGGAGAAAGAGGAGGGATTTGTTTTGAATTCATGGAAGTTGTAGAAGACCTGCAAAAAAAATAGAAAAAGTTTGCAACTGCTACTGCTGCAAAAGTGCAGAAATTATTGCAACTGATGCACTCGAAATATTGATAATAACCTGCAAAAAACTCTCAGGAATGGAGATAGACAATACTCTCAACAGGATCTGATACCATGTGAAAATCCTCACAGCAGATCTAAGATATGATGTATACCTCACAAGAAAGATTATGATTAAGCAGGAAGATAGAAGAAGAGTGGTCAATGCAGTGTAAATGAGCAACATGATAATAATACAGTAGAACCTGGATAGAAGCAAAATAACTTCACACACACTAATTCATTAATCACAAATATGAACAATAAATAGTACAATGGTGGAGAGGATTCGAATGCCAAGGTGGCAATTCGAATTAGCCTCTCATAGAGTGATCATCATAACAATAGAGTGTCATCAGAGCACAACTAGGAGTCCTCATCATCATCAGTGGAGTCATCAATGCACAAGTAACTGTCAACTAGATGTCAAACTGAGTCTAACTGAGTGTGGTAGGTGTAACTAGCACATGGAGGTACTAACTTAATGAAGTAGGCTCAGTGGAGGGCACATGAGGAGCTAACTAGAGTCAGAATGGGCAGTCTAGTCTCACTGGAGGTCCATCGGAGTGATACAGTCAGTTGAGAGTCAGTTTAGCCTTAAATCAAGGAAAGAACTAAAGATAACTCAACTAATTGAATTGCAACTGAGTGGTAGGTGAGGGAGGGCGCATGAGATGCATGTAACTACATGCAGGGCGCACTAAGCACTAGGAGGGCTAAAACTGATCAGTGAGAAGCTCTCGGGGCTAGCTAACTGAGGGCTAGGTGCTGGGACTGATGACTGGGATGCATGCATGCAGAAATGCATGCAAGACTGAAAATGCTGGTAGGACTATGATGGAGTATAGGAATATCCTAACAGAAAGGACCATTATATGATACCACTATAATGTCCCTTATTGGAAAAAATAGGCACACTATCGCAAAATATTTCAATAGAGGATTAAAACTTTAGACAGTGGAAGCATTCTTTCTCAAAACCCTCATTGACAATGAATTTCACATTGATTCCATGGTTATGAAACAACTGAGGAAACTATAGGGAAGTGATATGAAACTTCTAATTGGATTTACAAGATGATATATGTGTATTATTAAGATTTTGTGGCTGAGGAATTTTTACAAACACTTCACATACATCCTCTTTTAGTACTTTGTCTAGTTTCAAAACTAGGAAAACTAGGAAACTAGTCTTTCTTTGTGGACTCATCTTCATGATCATCATCCAATAGATTTTCATGAAAAGTGGACTCATCTTCATGATCACTGTGGATCTAAATTAAAATAGGCTATTTAGTTTGCTCGATAGTCTTTGGGATGGAGAGACTAACCATGCTTCTAGTGAATTGTCGATTCATTGAATTAGACTTTGTCATAGGTTTCGAAGGTGTTGGTTGTGGAGCCTGATCTTCCAGTCTCATAGATGATGATTCAGCCGTGTTTGTACCCTAGGTTTGGTTATGATCTTGGAATGCGCAATAGGTGGTCCGAGGGAGTGGTGCACTCCCCCGGTTGGGGGCGCAGGGGCCAACGCCCCTGAAAGAATTTTTTGTTATGGGTTGGTTTTTCGCCAACATATTACGGGCCCATGGTTTTGGGTAACCCATGGTATTTTCCCACTGTATTTCCCCTTTATAAGAAATACATTGTAATATGGCTAGGGTTGAGGTATTAGGTATTATGCATTGTAAATATCTCTGAGATCGTGAAAGAGAGATTGTGAGATAGTGAACAGGAAGTGCAACGGATGTGCTGCAGGTTGTATCCCTTCATTTGCTGGATGGTATAATAATAA
This sequence comes from Larix kaempferi, assembly GCA_027924585.1. Lineage (NCBI taxonomy): Eukaryota > Viridiplantae > Streptophyta > Pinopsida > Pinales > Pinaceae > Larix > Larix kaempferi. The sequence continues at coordinate 7,927,980 of BSBM01000500.1, read as the reverse complement.
GGATTGGCAATTTCAGTGTGGATGTAACCCATCTTGGGTGAAACACGATATATTGGTGTCTCTCTTGTAATATGTTTGTGTGATTGTATTTGCATCTTGTTTATTGTCATTGCTATGTGATCCTATTTTTCTAATAGAAGGTTGTCCTACTATGCATTTTTACTATCACGCTTGGGGTTTGTATCAGCTACCTCCATCACCTTCTTACCCTTCTCTACAATTTTATCAAACTATGAATTACAAGGGGCTGAATTGACGGGGTTTTCACAAGACAGGGTATCGCATTCATTTTTGATCATGATACTTTCACCACACTATTCAACAGGGTTTGGATAACCAGATTCTTCACGCTCTGTTACAGGGCAAAATTCATCATCAATTTCAGACCTGGGTGGCTTCCTACGCTCTTGGCGAGTCTTGGGTAAGCAAGTAGGCCAGAATTGAGTTAACTCAAAATTATTATCACCTAGAAACTCATCCCATAACCTACCCAGCGAAGCTAATTGGTATTGGACTAACATTTTGATTAAACCATAATGAAACATACTCCGTTTTTCATCACCAGTTGTATTATGAACATCGACTGCCATTTTTTTTAAGCTATATAACAACAAGAAAGGAAAATTAAACTCTGACCCTTTCAAGGCCATAAGAAGCCTGAGATGATATAGATGCACATGGGATAAGCGACCATCACAAGTAATATACCTGACTATGACTTCGAAGCCGATATGGCATTGAGATTTCAAATATTTGGTAGGTAAGCTGAATTTGAGGTGTGAATCATCAGTGGACAAGGGAAGAAGAAAGTGTTTCCATTTCTTTTTACCCATATTTGTGCCTTTGAAGCAACGCTCTCCTCTCTGTGGAAGCTTCGTGGCTTTTGAAATGAAATCCTCGTCCACATTTAATTGTAAATCCCCAATCTGGGAAACAATTCTATCAAAGGTGAGGGAAAACTGCTAAGTTACCTCAACGTGATGTCCACTCAAACGCCGAAATAATGAACCCCAACCAATTTTCTCAAACAACGCTTTATCTTTTGGTTTGGCTTCTAACATTTCAGGGCTCGAGACTTCGAAGCAACTTAATGGCGCCATTTTTTCAGGTAAATGTTCTTGTATGGAACGTGAGTTGAAGGGAGTTGTAAACACACAAGGGATAGGGATACATGATTTTACAGACATAGTGAAACCCTCGCCCGGTTCTATTGCAAACATGACTAAAACCCTAAGCTCACTTGAAGCAATCATCATTCAAAAATCGATAACACTAAATGAAATGATTATGGAAAACAAAACCTTGATAAGATCAACAACTGATTGTATAATGCAAGCGATGGATTTTGTACACAGGGTTATTACAAGTTGACATCTGTGAAATAGGACCGAAAATATGTCATATCTCTGTACCTCATTCCATGATGCACCATAAATCATTAATAGCTAAGCAAATTGATTGTAGTATCATTACCACTATTAACATAATAATGACCCTTAAATCATCATAGCGTATAATGATAACTATCAATTGAATTTAAGTTTAGTAAAAACCATAGGTTATAGGAAGATCGATCTCTTAGCACTATTACTTTTAAATGAATGTGATTAATAAAATAGCACACATATCAAATCCGATGATTGTTAGGATATTCCTATACTCCATCCTAGTCTTACTAGCCTTCCAGTCATTTTCATTTTCAGTCATGCATGCAAAATTAGGGTTTGCATGCATTTTGCATGCATTCTAGGTCATCAGTCCCAGCACCTAGTCCTCAGCAAACTAGCCCCCGGAGCTTCTTTCAGATCATTTCTAGGCCTCCCAGTGACTAATGCGCCCTCCTTTGCTCCACTACATGACAAGGGCGCCTTCTTCACCTACCAGTCCAGTTATATTCAGTTATATTGAGTTATCTTAAGTTATTTCCTTGATTTAAGGATTAACTGACTCTTTACTGAGTTTATCACTATGTTGGACCTCCAGTGAGACTAGATTGACCATTCTGACTCCAGTTAACTCCTATGGCGCCCTCCACTGAGCCTCCTTCACTATATTAGTGCTTCCATGTGCCAGTTACACCAACCACATTCAATTAGCTCAGTTTGACTCTCGGTTGATCATTACTTGTGCATTGATGACTTCACTGATGAGAAGGTGGACTCCTAGTTAGGCATTGATGACTCTCCATTGATTATGGATCTGTGCATGAAGGCCAATTCGAATTCCTCCTAGTGAATTCGAATCCACATACTCAGCATTGTATATTTACCTGTTTACTATTCAATTTAATGTAACATGTGTAATTATTCTACCTCAATCAGAGTTTCTTTGGATCTAAGTTCTATTGCTTGTCTCTTCTTCTATTATTCCTAAATTCTTTCATTGTGAGGTTTACATAATCTCTTTGGATCTTATGTGGGCAATTTCACATGGTATCAGATCCATTTGAGAGTATATTCTACCTCCATTCTTGAGAGTTTTTTTGCAGGTATTTCGAAGTTCCAGCAGTTGCAGCAGCAGATTCAAAAACTTTCTATTTGAACTTGTTCAAGCAGTCAAGATGAGCGATTCAAATGCTCCTTCTTCTCCTATACTTCTCACTCCTTTCAATTACTTTGAATGGAAGAGTGAGATGAAGATTTTCTTGATGACAAAAGGGTTTGAAAGATTGGTTTATGAAAAAGATGCCACACCACATATAGCTAGAGAAAGAATCAAGCATCTAACCAAATTGGATGAAGCTTTTGGATACATATGCCTTTACATGTCCAAAGATATATTGTTCCATGCTGAAGGTTTGAAGTCTCCAAAAGAGTTATGGACCAAATTGGAGAACCTTTTTGGCAAACAAGATGGGATGAGAGGCTACACTCTTGAAAATGAATTGGCTTCTCTGCAACCTAGCAATTTCGAGAGCATTCAAACATTCATCTCAAAATTTTAGAATTTGGTTACTCAATGCAAGCATTGTGGCATCACCAAAAGTGATGAGCAATTAGTACTCTCCATTTTGAGCAAACTTGGATCTCAATTTTTTGTTTTTGTCTCTACTTTCCATTCTGGGCGAATGTCAATCCCTGGATGGAAGTTTCCTACCTTGGAAAAATTTACTACCGCTCTCATTCAAGAAGAGGACAAATTGATTCAAATGGGTGCCATCAAAACCTCCAGAGATCTAGCTCTTTTAGCTGATGAATCAAGTGGAGCAAATGCAAAAGGGGGACAAAAAGGAAAAGGAAACAAACCTTCAAGATCCAAGAATGACAAACAAAAGAGACCTAATTGTACCTATTGCAAGAGAGGAAACCATCCTGAGCATGCCTGCATGCATAAGAAGATTGATCTTCTAACCAAGCTTCTTGAACAAAACCAAATTGTTGCTCCAAAAGAAGCAAAGATGTCTGATTCTGGAAGTGGATCTGATGATTGTCATGCATTGATGGATGGTTTTTCAAAGACAAAAGCTCTCCTCATAGATTCTGGAGCTTCCAACCACATGATGGCACAAGAAGAATCCTTCTCCTCTTTGGATCTCCAAGATGGGCCTACCATTCACATGGGAGACAACTCTCAGATTTCTGCCAAAGGTTTGGGTACAGTTCATATGGAGTATGGTAAGTTCAAAAATGTCTTTTTTGTTCCTTCTCTTACAACTAATTTGTTGTCAGTATATCAAATGACTCATACAGGATCTCCAAAACAAGTAATTTTTGGTCCAGACACAGTAGAGATTATAAAAATATCCACTGGAAAGGTTATAGCCAATGGGATTGCTAATCATGCCTCAAAGGCATATGAGTTCTCACACTTCATGCCCTTCTCTCCAAATATTCCTTCAGATTCTGATGAAGATCACAGTGACTTCTCTTCCAGTGACTCCTATTCTAGTGAAGAAGAAGATCAAGATTTTGATGTTGAGATCATGGTTCAAGAAGATTCAGAACCAACACCTATTCTCAGTCCAGATTCAAGAGAAATATGTTCTCACACAGTCCTTGCTACTATTGAGAACACAGTTGATGATTTATTTGCTTATAGAACTACTAGACTTCAGCAGCATGCTAACCTTGCATTATGCCATCCATCTCTCCATGAGAGATGCAGCATGATGATGGGATTCTCTCTTCCATCTTTTGGGAAGACTACTCATGTTCCATTCACTCCAGATACAGAAAAAGTTCTTGAAAGACTTGCTTCATCCTCCACACAGTGGGAGACCTTCCTACATGGGATCAGCTTGCCAAGTCTTTTGCAAAAGTTTTCACTGATGAAAGCTTCTTTCTTTTCTGCATGATGGTTCTTTGAGTTATTTACTGTTCTTTTGAGGGGGGGTATTTTTCCCATGAGGTTTTCCCCATTTCCTTAGTTTATGGACAGTTATGTATTTTATTATCATTTCATTTATTGTATGGGTGACCTTTGGTCCTAGTTACCAGGGCCCAGGATGGATTAGGGGGGGGTGTTAGGATATTCTATACTCCATCCTAGTCCTACTAGCCTTCCAGTCATTTTCATTTTTAGTCATGTATGCAAAATTAGGGTTTGCATCCATTCTAGGTCATCAGTCCCAGCACCTAGTCCTTAGCAAACTAGCCCCCGGAGATTCTTTCAGATCATTTCTAGGCCTCCCAGTGACTAATGCGCCCTCCTTTGCTCCACTGCATGACAAAGGCGCCTTCTTCACCTACCAGTCGAGTTATATTCAGTTATATTGAGTTATCTTCAGTTATTTCCTTGATTTAAGGATTAACTGACTCTTTACTGAGTTTATCACTCTGTTGGACCTCTAGTGAGACTAGATTGACCATTCTGACTCCAGTTAACTCCTATGGCGCCCTCCACTGAGCCTCCTACACTATATTAGTGCTTCCATGTGCCAGTTACACCAACTACATTCAGTTAGACTCAGTTTGACTCCCGATTGATCATTACTTATGCATTGATGACTTCACTGATGAGAAGGTGGACTCCTAGTTAGGCATTGATGACTCTCCACTGATTATGGATCTGTGCATGAAGGCCAATTCGAATTCCTCCTAGTGAATTTGAATCCTCATACTCAACATTGTATATTTACCTGTTTACTATTCAGTTTAATGTAACATGTGTAATTATTCTGCCTCAATCAGAGTTTCTTTGGATCTAAGTTCTATTGCTTGTCTCTTCTTCTATTATTCCTAAATTCTTTCATTGTGAGGTTTACATCATCTCTTTAGATCTTCTGTGGGAAATTTCACAATGATCTTTAAGGAATTTCATAAGATGTAAGTATCAAATTCATGAGACAAAGACCATTTCATGGTGATAGGCATGTCAGAAATATAAGATTAATAATTCAAGTTCATCACAGGAAAGAGTGTTAATAATTTAATAACAACCATATGGATTATTACCAAAATATTATTGCAGCATAGTTATAAATAGTCAAAAAATACTTATAATCTTATATGAAAATGATTATATAAAAATGAATTAATTATCAGCTATAGATTCTGGATAATGCCTAGAGAATTACATAGAGATAGAATTAACCATAGAATCATGATCAATGTTAAAATTTTACTTTTAATTAGGAGTACCTTCAGAATCAAACTCCGTAAAATAGTATATGTATCTATGATTCCTAATTGATTATTCTAGATCAATCATTCGTATCCCTGATCCATTTCTTTTCTGCTAATGTAGGATGTAGAAAAGAAGAGAAGGCTATTGGTTTTGACAACAAATGGCGACATGCCTGGGTGGACCAGTGATATCTATTTAACTTCTTCTGGTAGATGGAGTATAGATGCAGTTACTTGCATATCTTGAAAAACCAAATCCTCATTTTCTTTACGAATAGACCAATAGTTTTACTTTATTATAAGTTAGCCACTGCAACTAGTTTCAACCTTTATTAGTGTTTGAGATCTTCGAGTGGCACACTTGGTTTCGAAAATTAACATGGTAGGGGCATCTCATCACTACTAAGCATCCAAATAAAATAATAATTAATTTCCAGTGAATGAATATAGCGATAAAGTTTCTGATAATAGATGATGAACTAGTTCCATCCATAATTTGATTAAACAAAGATGTATGCATTTTACTTTTTTTTTTTAATTAATTAATAATAATCCAGTTATTTACATGAGTGGACTGAGAAGCATTGATTTATTTTGGTGAGTAAATAACATCAATGCCATTCACAAGAACCATTTGAAATGAACATGCCAGCTCATTACTGAGACTCCCTGTCTCTCAATCCAAGGATTGAAAGCTATTACCCCGGTATGATGACCAGATATGGAAATGTCAGACAGATAAGACCCATGATCCTGAATGGATCGACTCATTATTGAGACCTTCCTCTTCTCAATCCGTATTGAAACAATTTACAAATTTGGATTTTATGATGTTTGGCTTAAGACCACTACCTTGGCTTGGTGACCATATATGGCAGCACCACTCACAAGGCTTATCTAGACCAAATAGGCTAGCTCATTACTGAGACCTCCTATCCCTTAGTTTTTCAACTAGGGGCCATCTCCTTGGCTAGTGACGAAATATGGGATGTTGAACTGATAAGACTGTTGAACATGGTTAGGCTGGCTCATTACTGAGACCCCCTATTCTTCAACCAAACTCTTTTAAGCAATTTTATGTCTATACATTGACCTTATGGAAGGAACAAGTCTAAGAGTTTTTTTTTTCTTCTTCAGATTATAGGTTTTCCTTAAAAATAACTAGCAATACAGATTTGTAAATGTTTTGAAATACTCTTGCTTTGAGAGGATGATCTACCTGTTATTATAGTTACCACATCCCAATTTTTAAAAAGAGAAGGCTGAGCATGATTATAGTGGTGACCATTTTGGTATAACTGCTGATTAGTTTAAAATCTGAGTGCCAAGTTCGAAAATAGATAAAGCTAGTAGTTGAATTTGTACCCAATCATATCAAAAATACAGAAACAAGGTCTCACAAAACCGTCATTATTTATTTACATAATCCTTCCCTGGAGGTATATTCCAAGTATATACATATGAAAAAGATGAACCTTCAAATAGTGGTGATTTGATTTCTGGATAAGAACTTATTTTTTTCGAAATCAATCGTGATTAGTAGGATTATAGGTTTGTGGGCTATGAATTTAAATACAGATGGGAAACGAAAACAACGGATTGTATCCTAAGATTAACTTATTTACAAAAAAATGGAGTATGATATAAAAGGAACATTGTACAAGAATATGTACATAATATGTACAAATCATGAAATCCCATGCAAATTATTCGAAGTATTATTTTATGATCATTGCATTTACCAGAAAGGTTTCAGACTGGCCGTCTAAAGCTTGAAGCCTAAAAGTACTTGGTCCTAATTTTTCAGCAATAACATAAGGTCCTAGCGAAACTACGTTAGAACTTAGTATGCTCACCCTTGTCTTCATGTGCCTTATCCCATTTCAGAACTAAATTACCTACTTGTAGGTCCCTATTAGAGGTCGTGGCTTGGTCGAACCAAGATTTTATGATCTGCTGGTGTTTGAGGAAATGCTATCTATCTTTCTCCCTATCTTCTTCTAATTTGATCAATGTGTTTATCCTCTATTCCATGGCAGGACAATCTTCTTCCTGAATAGATTGTGCTAATTGTAAAGAGGGTAAGAACATGTTGGGAGGAAGAATGGCTTCAGTACCATAAACCAAAAAGAATGGTGAATTTCTTATTGTGGATTTGGGAGTCACCTTATCTTCCCAGAGTGCATTAAACAAGGCAGTGAGCCAGTTTCTGTGGTGTGTGGCAATGTTTCTTTTCAGAATATTTAATAAATTTTTTTTAGTAGATTCGACTAAGCCATTACCCTGGGGTAATAACTTGCAAAATATCTGATCCTCAATACCTTTCTATAAAGAAAAATTTGTCAATTCCACGGAGGAAAAATATGAAGCATTATCAAAGACTAGGGATTCTGGTACACCGAATCTTGTAATAATAAAAGATTCTAAAAAAATGACAACTTGATTGGTGTTTACCATGCGTAAAGGTATAGCTTGTCACGTCCCCATTTTGACCCCCTTCGCATTAAATCGTAAATGATGTAAATATTGTTACTTAATCATGGTGAGGAGCTCAAGGCCAAGGCCCCACTATGGATTTAGCGTTTTATGTATCGACAATTAAAGAAATAGATGCCTATGGTTCTTGTGCTAAATGAGCACGATGCAAATAAGACATCATGTAAATATGAATTTTAATGAAAAATACCCACAACTAGCTATGCAATGCAACAAAGAGATGGGGGCATGATTCTACAAGGAATAGGGAGGGAAATTATTCAAACCCTTGAGCCAATGGTGTTAATCCATGTGTCAATGAGAAAACCCATAAACCACCAACTATCCATTTTGGGTTATGGACCCAATCATTTAATTCTTCCAAGAATTGGTTGAGGCAGTTAATGCCTTGGGAATGAAGAGGTATGGCAGCCAATTTTGGGTATGGGCAAGCCATCAACCTGGAAAATCGTGTTTTGTCTCCTTGGGCAAGAAAACACCCACGAAATGGTGCCCAAAGCCATTTTTGAACAGTTAGTCATTCATCTCTCACGCAGACTGAGCTCACTGGAATTTTATCCTCACGTTTTTCACCAAAACCTTGCGTTTTCCATGCCCAGGAACTCATTTTTTGGTAGTGTGCAGCAGCTGGGGAAGGAGGGACGCGATTTGGGACTGAGGGAGAGGTCATTTTTTCCCTGGGGGCATTTTTCTAGAATGGGTTTTTTCTCCCAGTCGAATTTTCCTAGTTGCCAATACGTTTTGGGTCTTCCCACGTTTTTCTGAAGCTCAGGAAACCCCACCTCATGTATCCCACTGTTGAAACGTTTTTCTCATGCTCAGCAAGTGTAGTTTTTGTTGTTATGTGCATCCTTGTTTGTTTGAACCTGTAAGCAAGAACCTTGGATTGGTAGTGGACAGAATTGGCTTGATAAACCTAGTAGAGGGAGTAACCTCTCAAGAAGATCAAGAGGGATTTGGCTACTTTTCTATGCACACCTGGAGAGCACTAGAAAGGAAGGTATGGCTTGAGGGACTGTGTGGCAGTGAAGAGAATACTTCCCTGTGTTGGGTGTGTAGGCATTGTGAGTGCCAAGCTGAATAGATCTGGGAGGGGTATCCATAGCTCTGTGGTTGAGCATACTAGCTTAGCAGTTCTTCCCTTCCATGTCCTAGCAGCCTGATAAACCCAATTGCAGATTGGCTTGGCTCATCTTGGTGTATGCTTGGCTATGTGTGAGTCTGCTATTCCCTGGTTCCTTGTAGAGATCATGCCCAGCTCGGGGGTGGCAGTTGTATCAAGAGGTTGATAAGCACAACTGGCCTATGGTTGGGTGGAATGTTGCAGTTGCATAGCCAGTTGCTTGGGACTACTTTGTCAAGATAAGTATTCTCCTGTGTTAATCTTGCAATTGTTATTTGATGAATATCTTGAATGAATGATGGATGTGTAATTGAAATCAATTCCGCTGTGTATTCTTATAATTGTACACTTCCATATGTCTTTTATGTGAATGCTTAGATAGAAGTTCATGGGGCTAATTGCCCGGTTTAGCACCACGTCCTCTCCATCATGCTGGTATGATGGGAGGGGACGTGACATAGCTTCAACCCAATGAGTAAAATAATCGGTAGAAGTGATGACATACTTGTGTTGCATGGATGAAGGTGGATTGATTGGTCCAACAATATCAAGGCCCCACTACTGAAATGGTCTTTCTACTAAGACTGGTTGTAATGGGAAAGAAGGATTTTCCACTCTGCCAGCAGTTGTTTGACAGTCTTGGCATTTTCTTGTGTATGCATGAGAATATCTGAACAGGGAAGGCCAATAATAACCATCCCTAAGTGTTTTATGTGCAGTGGTGTCACCTCCAAAATGACCACCAGCAGGGTCAGAGTGCAATTATTTTAACACCGACTCAATTTCGTCTTTCTTAAGACAATGAAAGAGTACTCCATCTGAATTTCTCCTAAAAAGGACATTATTTATCAACTGATAAGGAGCTGATTTTAATCTTAAGGCTCGTCTTTTCTTGGGTTCTAAGCTATTTGGAGCACTCCCTGTTTCAATAAAAATTCTTATATCCGAATAACATGAATCTTGTGAAGGAGGTATAAAATAAATTTCCTTTTGCAACATAAAATCATCAAGAAAATTTTCAGATTTATCAACAGGAAGATGGGCTAATTCAACAGCTAATATAAAAAGACCTTTCCCTTTTATCACTTTGAAAGGTTTGATTTCATGATCATACTCTTGAAGGGCTGCCATCCAAGGAGCTCTTTTTTCTCCCAATTCATTTTGCACTAGCAAATTCCTTACAGCGAGGTATGGAACCACAACCTTAGTTCTAGATTTTAAGAGGTAGGGGCGAAAAATTTTAACTACTTTGAAAAAAACAAAAGCTTTCTTGTCAACTTCGTGATAATTCAATTCTTCCCCTTTAAAACTGGAACTCATGAATGATATGGGGACTTCATGTTCTTACTAATTTCTTTGAGTCATAATAATGACATATGAAATGTCTGAAGCAAAGGTATAAAGAGTGAATTCCTTACTAAAATCAGGACTTAGGAGAGAAGGAGCTTCGGATATAGCTTCTATAATTCTCTTAAATGACTCTTTTTCATTATTTCCCAAACTTAAGTTAGCATTTTTTTAATCAGTAATGGACGACAATTTCAGAAAATCTTGGAATGAATTGTCAAACGAAATTAATTTTTCCCAAGAAAGACTGCATGCATTTCTTATTTGAAGGATAAGTAATTTTGGAAATAGCTTGGGTTCTCTCAGGGTCAATCATAATTCCGTCTTTAGAAACCACGAAACCTAAAAGGATTCCTTGTGTAACAACAAATATCGTTTTCTTGGGATTAAGTGATATTCCAAACTTCCTACAACGTTCAAAGACCTTTCTAAGATGAAGGATGTGGTCAGGTCGATGTTTTGTGAAGACTGTGACATCATCGGGATAAAAAAATCTAGCATGGTTGATTAGACCCCTGAATGCTATATCCATATCTCGCTGAAAGGTTGCACTAAAATTAATCAGACCGAAGGGCATTTTCCTATATGTGTATGTTCCCCATGGAGTTCTGAAAGTAGTTTTCAATTGGTTGGTGGGAGATTCTAAGATCTGATTATTACCCAAGAAGCCATCAAGTAATGACAACATTTCGGATCCGGAAACCTTTTGGAGAATCTGCTCCATAGGGGGTACTGGATAATTGTGATGACCTATTAAGGGATACAAGATTTTACAGACATAGTGAAACCCTCACCTGGTTCTATGGAAAACATGACTAAAACCCTAAGCTCGCTTAGAGCAATCATCATTCAAAAATCGATAGCACTAAATGAAATAATTATGGAAAACAAAACGTTGATAAGATCGACAACTGATTGTATAATGCAAGCGATGGATTTTGTACACGAGGTTATTACAAGTTGACATCTTTGAAATAGGACCGAAAATATGTCATATCTTTGTACCTCATTCCATGATTCACCATAAATCATTAATAGCTAAGCAAATCGATTATAGTATCATTACCACTATTAACATAGTAATGACCCTTAAATAATCATAGTGTGTAATGATAACTATCAATGGAATTTAAGTTTAGTAAAAACCATAGGTTATAGGAAGATCAATCTCTTAGCACTATTACTTTTAAATGAATGTGATTAATAAAATAACACACATATCAAATCCCATGATCTTAAAGGAATTTCATAAGATGTAAGTATCAAATTCATGAGACAAAGACCATTTCATGGTGATAGGCATGTCATAAATATAAGATTAATAATTCAAGTTCATCATAGGAAAGAGTGTTAATAATTTCATAACAACCATATGGATTATTACCAAAATATTATTTCACCATAGTTATAAGTAGTCGAAAAATACTTATAGTCTTATATGAAAATGACTATATAAAAAGACATTGATTCGCAGCTGCAAATTCTGAATAATGCCTACAGAATTACAAAGAGATAGAATTAACCATAGAATCATGATCAATGTTTAAATTTTTCTTTTAATTAGGAGTACCTTTAGAATCAAAGATTTTGAAGATACTCCGTAAAATAGTATATGTATCCATGATTCCTAATTGACTATTCTAGATTAATCATTCGTATCCCTGATCCATTTGTTTTCTGGTAATGTGAGATGCATAAAAGAAGAGAAGGTTGTTGGTCTTGCCAACAAGGACATCCTGTAGTAAAATGTGTAATATTGTTTAAAGGTTTTCATGATCTACATATTCTAATAAATTACTAAAATCTATAATAACCAAGTTTGAATTTGGTATAACAAAGAAATAGTTAAAGTTTATAATTTAGAGGAGTTTAAGTTTAAAAATATAATTAAAATTGTAGTATAATGTATATATATTTCCATGTTGAGTGTTAGGATTGAATGATTTATCCAAACCATATCTTAGTAAGATAAAACTAAAGGCATTTGTCTCGCTTGTTTAAACATTTTAAGTTCTACATTTACATAACATTTTAAATTGTACATTTACATAAAAACACAAAACTAGAGACTTAGGTTGTACATCTACACACGAAGGATAAGCCACACAACTAGAACTTTAACAAACGGTTCAACCAAATCAACTGAATTGTCAAACTTTCGTAATTTGGTAACTATGGTAAGATATATCCCTACATAGTTATGGACATCCATATACCTATATTATTTATTTTATTCATTCTATATTTTTTAGAAGGCCTTGATGTATGTCTCGATATCATCATCCAAATCCATTTTTATCAACATATGTATGGACCAATGTATATGCTATATATATATATAAGAGAAGTAGTTTAAATTTTATATAATTTTTTTTTCCAATTATAATTATTACAATACAATATGATTATATAAATCAAAGTATACTAGTTAATATATATATTAATTTTGGGGCGACACGTGCGGGTGGGATACTCTTTGATCTCGGAGGAAATAAAGTCGCAGCCTTCTCTTGGGGTCTAGGTAGCAAGACAAATAATGAGGCAGAATGGCTAGCACTTATTCTCTCATTAGATTTGGCCTCCTCCTTCAGCATTGACAATCTCAAAATTTATGGAGACTCTAGACATGTAATTGAAATCATGAGAAGGGGTTCTGCTCCTCAAGGTTCAAAAGCCTACAGATATATGCAACGAATAAAAACCAATGCTCTTCTCCCAAATGCCTCTTTTTTTCACATCCACCGAGAGAACAATAGGCTTGCTGACTTAGAGGCTAACAAAGGAATCCTGCTAGAACTTGGGCACGTACAGGACCACAATGGTGCCATGGGATTTCACTTCATCCCCTAAGATAATGTCAAGGGTTATTAATTCATCACAAGACTAAGGGTAGGGTCCTTTGGATCCTCGAGGGTCGTCCCCATCCCTCACTTAATGTTTGGTTATATATGCTCTCCCCTCCGACCCACGTTGCTTCTGCCACACGCCATCCCGGCCTTCCACGCATCTGTCACATGGATCCCTGATGCGCTGTCAGCTCCCACGAGCCATTAGTAACTCCTCCCTCTGCTCCTTTCCCTTCTTCCCCCGCGATGGCTCGTCCTCCTCATTCCTCCTGCGCTTTGAGTCGACTCTCCCTCTGCGATATGGACTCCCCTCCTTCCCGTCCCCTTCTGCTGCCTCCGTTTAACATTGGAACAATGCAAAGTGTTATGGCGGCCATAGATGCCCTGAGTCGCACTGTGGTGGACATTAAACTCTCGGTTCACAGCACTTACGATGCCATCTGCACCAACGTGAAGCAAAATGAGGAGATGGCCGTGGATCTTAATCACACAGTCTCCCAGCTCTCTTGCCAGGATTCGAGGATAGATGATTTAGAGAAAAATTTGTTCGAGCTGATGGGAAAGGTGGACATGCTGCAGGAAGATATGGCAGTTCTGATAGGGAAAACACAGGGAAGTTATGTGGAGGAAACTCCCACGGTCAATCAAGAGATCAATCAGGAAATGGTGGACGCAGCTTCTGCTCAGCTCAAGAATTATGGCTAATTTCCAGTTTAGCTCAGGTTTCAAATTTTTGTATATATTTTGCGAATGTATTTCTGCATTATACTCAACAGATAGTTTATCAGGCTTTATCCCAGCACCATTTTGAAAAGCTTTAGAAAGAAAAGGCTCAGAGCTTTTAAAGATATGTTGCTAGAAATCACAGTTATAGTCTTCTCAGATATTTCCTCTTCTGCTAAAAAACTCTATCGTATGCATGTAATGAATAGCTATGCACAGCTTTTATAAATACACTCTTTTTCCCTGTTTCTGTTAAAAAAAAAAATATCTATATATATTACTTTGGATTTTTTTAATTATTATTACTAAAGTTCGAATATATATATATATAAACTAATTTGAATATATAAATATATATAGATATAAATTAATATGAAAATATATATATATATATATATGTATAGGGAACACAATATAAAAGCACATAAGTTTTCAAGGTGAGATTTATTCTTGGAAAAAGGTGTATAGCACATAATGCAAAATAATGGGCAGGTATCCATACAATATTAGTACAACATTTTAAAAAGGACTCAAAAGTTTAGAATGTTTTTTTTTTTGTCTTTTTTTATTAAATTGTATTAGTTTTTACTTGTTGTAAAGAGGAAGGGTAGTCTTGATGGCTCCCAGAATATGGAAAGTAGTGATCATCTGAAAAATGTAATATCCTATCATAATATTAAGAGTTTTTTTTTCAAAGTAAAAAAAATTAAGTATAGTTTTTTTTTCGTGCATTTAGAAAATTAATCATAAAATCATCATGAAAAGTGTTCATAATAAACACTTTTTTTTATAAAATCCAGCAGGAAATTATTAACTTGTGACTTAGCTATATGTAAAATGAGAAGTGTACATTTTTCTATGCTCTCTTTCTATATATCAATTTGAATTTTTTCAATTATCATCACTAAAGTTTGACTAAATATAGAGCATAAAAAAATGTACACTCAAATAAGTAAATATATATATATATAAAATTGAGTCAGAAGTGACTTCAGATTTAAAAAAAATATTAATAACATTAATTATTTTATTGAAAGTCTCTTTCGATAAGAAAAAAGTTTATTATTTAAAAAATAGTTATCTAATTTCTATTAATAAAAAATATTAAAAATAATTTTCAAATTTTATTATTTTATTGAAAAATCACCTCACTTACCTATTAAGACATGAAATATATACATTTAAAAAAATTCATAATTCTCAAAATAACTTTCAAATTTCCAACTTTTTAATTATTTCATTGAAAAATCACATGACTTACCTACTCAGACATGAAATATATACATTTAAAAAAAATCCATAATTTTCAAAATAATTTTCAAACTTCCAATTTTTTAATCATTTTGTTGAAAAATCACCTGACTTACCTTCTCACACATGAAATATATACATTTAAAAAAAATCCATAATTCTCACCAACCAGAAATATTAAATATTAAAGAATGACTCACAAATTTTCAAAATATTAATTATTTTATTAAAAGTCACTTCACCCACCCACACGAAACATATATAATTTTTTAAAAAGTTACTTAATTCCCTCTTAACTTAAATAGGGCAGTAAATATATACATTTATAAAAATAATTACCAAATTCTCATAAACAAGAAATAAAAGGACGAGTTTTACCAATTATTCCAAAAGGCGGCTGTTCCCACACCCATTACGACCTCGCATTATTTCGCATTAATGTGTGGACGTTCGTCTCTATCTGCGTGTCATGTATTTTTTATTTCTTTTGGTTGCTTCAGAGATATTGGCATGGCTATGTTCTTTAAATTTTAACCTGTAAAACTATATTACCAACCATCAGATCTTTTGCATTTCTACTCCTTTCATCGGCGGCAGATCGAGCTGTTGTTCGTCGCCTGTGATATGCAGAAACAAGGCGACGAGAAGATGCAGAGCAAGAGTCATTTAAGCGATGAGCAGCAGCGTGAAGTCCATGTTGTGATGTATCCATGGCTCGCCCATGGCCACATTTCTCCCTTTCTGGAGCTCTCCAAGCGCCTCGCCCGTCATGGCATTAAAATCTCCTTCGTTTCCTCTCCGCGCAATCTTCAGAAGATCAAGCCGCTGCTTGAGTCGGGCAGCCGAATTGATCTGGTCGAGCTGCCCTTACCCGCCGTGGAGGGTCTCCCTCCTGGCGCAGAGTCCACCTCAGATATCGAGAACGGGAAGATACCTCTGCTCATAGAGGCCGTGGACCGCTGGGAAGAGCCCTTCCACGCGCTTTTGCAGCGCCTCTCGCCGGACTACGTAATCTACGACTTCATGCAGCGCTGGACTTCCAGCGTCGCTCAGAAGTTGGGGATTCCCTCCATTGTCTTCTTTGTCACCGGCTCGGCCGCCGTGGCTTACTCGTTCGCTCCGGCCAGAGCCGCCCTTCAAAACCCGGCGGCCGAGGATCTGACGAGTCCTCCTTCCGGTTTCCCCGCCGAGTCCGTTGTTCGTTGGCGGCACCACGAGGCACGGGAGTGTTTAAGCTTTTATAAAAGCGATGGATCTGGAGGCGTAAGGTTTATAGATCGATTCTTGACGTCATTCGATGGATGCAGTGCCATTTTCGACAATAGTTGCTATGAGTTGGAGGGAATGTACATTGATTACCTACAAAGAGTTACAGGAAAGCTCGTTCTTCCCGTCGGCCCTCTCGTCCCCAAAGTCGTCGCAGATCGATCTGGGGACTCCAGTGGTCGTGATTACTTCAAATGGCTGGACACGCAGCCCCCTTCGTCGGTGATTATGGTGTCCTTTGGTAGCGAGTGCTTCCTGTCGGAGGCGGAGGTTCGAACCCTGGCGCTTGGGCTAGAAGAGAGCCACGTCGCTTTTTTCTGGGTGCTTCGTATGTCACCTCAGAAAGCCACGGCTTCGGCATTGCCCGAGGGTTTTCGAGCGCGGACGGGAGAGAGGGGACTTATTTTGGAGGGCTGGGCACCACAAGTGCGCATTCTTTCGCACCCGTCGGTGGGGGGTTTCCTGACGCACTGCGGGAAGAATGCGGTGACGGAAGGTATGAGCCTGGGGTTGCCGCTAGTGGCGTTGCCCATGCGCCTGGAACAGGGGCTGACCGCCAGACTCGTCGAGGGCGAATGGCGGGTGGGAGTGGAAGTTGAGCGACGGTTCGACGGGTCATTTTCCAAGGGAGACATCTCGAGGGCGGTGAAAAAGGTTATGGTGGAAGAGGAGGGCAGACAGCTGAGAGCGAGAGCAGGTGAGATAGCTCAAATCATGTCAGCAAGAAACGAACTCACAAACCTTCAGAGTGTCGTTGGACGCCTCAGAGATAAACAACTCCACATCAGATAATCACCACTGCAGCCACAACGTAAATACTATTATGATAGTATTTTTATGTAACTCTCTCTTTAAACTATTTTTCATGTCTTTCTTTTTATCTAGGTTTTATCAATAAATGTACATATTAAATGTTTGTCTTTAATAAACTGAAGTGTTCCACGGCTTTCACTTAGATTGACGGTCGAACAAAACTTGCCAATAGAACCCTAGAACACATATTGTGTATCAACAACCATACACACCCCGCATATGGAAGGACAGTCTATCTTTTCTTCAGCATCGATGTAACGGTGCACTTCATAGTCCTCCTGAACATAGGCCTTTCCAAACTTGTTTGGATTTATGAGGAAGCTATGAAGATCTAAGACATAGATGACTGATGACATAGATGACTCCTAATGCCTACTCACTAACGTAAGGATAGTTATTACTAAACCAGCATAGATCCATCTTAAACCCGTATCTATCAAGCACTCGGAGGGATCCAATTTCTTGAGGTGTATTTCTTTTTTTAAATTTAAAGTCAAGAAATTTGATCTCTCTCTTGATTTATAGATTCGGGTTTAAGTTTTAAGTTTTTATTTTATAAACGAACATCTATTTTTTAATTACTTTTCATAATATTTTATTTTATGAACCAACATGGATTTTTTTTAAATACTTTTCATAATTTTTTATTTTATGAGTAGACATGAATTTTTGTAATTATTTTTTAACTAAAAAAATTACTTTTTACGTTTTATTAGATGTAACGCTACATACACGTTACAACATCTCCCCCATACTCGACTATAGAGCACCTCGTTTCACTTGGTGCAATAATTTTATATAAAATTAAAGATTATTATAAATCTCATCTTGAAAAAACACATAAGAAACACCCTAAACACACTTACATATTAGTCATATCTCCAACAATAACCACTAAGTGTTATTAGGCTACCTTAAAATTCTAAAAGAAAAAGCTAGTTGTTACCTCGCTTACTAACATGCCTACGAAGATGAAATCTTTACAAATCTTTGGGTGATTGTGTGACAATGCCCTACTCGCCTCAGAAAAACGAGTGGACTATGCGCTATGAGGTACGAGTAGGTTACCTATCTTTATGAATCTATTCTACCACATAAGAGGCCATGAGTATTTTACTATTACCACTAAATTGTTACCTTTATATATATAAAGGCCATGGATAAATAAATAAATTTAAAAGGAGAATAGCTATTAGCTTAAAATCTAATGATATTATATACATGGGAAAAAAGTGTAAACCAATTCATGGGGAGACCTAATATAGGTTAAAGTCTTACACATACCAATGTTATAAACATTATGTATAAATATGAAAAGACTATCTTTTGGTGGATGACATCCACCAAAATTAAAAGGCATACTATGATTAGTATTGTGATTTGTATATCATAAATGGTGTCGGCCTCTCTCTCTGGAGAAGAGACCGAGCCATCCTAGGAAATCGTTTACCTGCCACTTGGCATTTGCCCTCATACAGGTTTTTGGGGTTCGAACTCCACGTAGGGGAGGCTTTCTCTAGGCGATATCTTCGAAGTAGGCCGGGTCCTATATATGAAAACGGGTTGCTGCGGAGGAGGGGAGGAAGGTTGCAAGAGATCTCTGCAGCTATGTGATAGAGAATATTGGTCGAGCAATGTCGTCCTCGACCTCCTTCACAAGAAAGGCGACCTCGGTAGATTTATCCTTGGGGCAAATGCATGTCTAGATAAGTAATCTCTTCTTTTATTAATTGGTCAACTTGCATTTGAAGAGCATCGTTGTGCTCAATAATTTAACCATTTTATTTATTAAAAATGATTAAATGAACTCTGTAATAGAATATTCAAGGAAAAAGGGCGCCGTGCAGTAAATAAGATTTAACTACACAGATGGTAAATATTTTTTTTTTTCTTTTGTTAAGGGACTGCATTGTTCTTAGCAAATACTTTGCTTTAATTTTTCTTCCACTTTACTTCACAAAATAAATGCGTGGATATAAATATATGTTGAAATTACTTCGCCTTAAACTAGGGCATTTACCACCGTGAAATACTTGATAATTTTGAATTGATTTACAGATCGTAAATGTAAAAAACATTCACACAAATTATATGCTAAGCAATGTTTGCGATCTTCACACACTTGAGCGCTGTATGATATAGTTATCAATACATAATCTATGTTGGATAGTATTTTGCTATCTCCCCACCATTGGACTGTTGTACTGCACATTTGGCTTCCAAGTTGTTACTCGATCCCAGTTTGATTGATGTGCATGCGTTTCACTCTGCATCTGCATCTGCATATATATATTAGATTTTCTCTGCACATTGGCATTCGATCTCAGTTTTGACAGAGTATATTCCCTGGATCGTGTGATCTTTCAATTTCTTGCTACCTCTACCTCGGCGGCCATCCTCCGCAGTTATAATGCGATCTCTCTATAGATCCTTTGATCCTCTATTTTTAATAAATTGTTCCCTCCACACTTTTTTTGAGGTAGTGATCTCTGTGCAGAACCTTCGATTTCTGTCTATGGAGGTATAGGTATATGTATACAAACGTTGCTTAATAGCAATCCTAGCTCAAAGCATTGATCTCTGCACATAAATATATATATTAATTCTACTATCACTACTTTGAATAAACTCTATATAGTGTAGGCGAAATTGTTCCATGCACACCTTTGTTGAGGTAGTGATCTTTGCGTGCTATGAATATATGTTCAGGTGAAATGGGTTGACTCTGTATGCATGATCCTAGGATGAACTATTTTTATAAAATATATACATATATGCTTTACGATGAAGCCTTAATAAATCCATGAGAGAATATTTAAGTACTGGTTTTACCTATTTTGATATTGGTATGGATTGATTTTGGGCGGGGGTCCTAGATTTGTCTTACCTGGACTCTATATAGGTATTGGGAATAACTTAAATAAGGTTGAACCTTTGTTGTATATTAATTTTAAACGGCCTATATATATAAAAAATTAAAATAGACACATATGTAGAAAGTGCGTTGCTCAATATCTTGTGTCGTCATAAACGCGAAATGAAGCATAGGTTGTTGGTGGGATTAATGTAATAGACCTAGACCATTGAGAAATGAGTAAGTAGGAGAAATCACAAGGAGATTCTCTATCTAGTGGATTCTTTCCATTTCGGGGGTGATCGGTAGTGGATTCTTAATTTCCATCTCGAGGGTGACCGGGGATGACCTCTCGGTGGCAGAAACATTGGTTGGGAGGAAAAGTTGTACTTAAGTTTAGTTTAGATAAATACTTTTCAGCTAATATGTTGTTATAGTTAAATTATTGTAAAATAAATTTATTTTGGTATGTGAGCATAGCATATATTTAATTATGTGTTTGAATGATCTCTTATTAATGAATATTCGTGTTTATATTTGGATGTTAGTGTTATGGTCCTTGACTTTAAATGGAAGTTCATTGTGTATATATATAGAGCTATTTTATAAAGTCGTAAATACAATTCATATTTGTATTATTGTATGAATATAGAGATTAGTGCTTTTAAGGTTTATGAATGTTGTTTAGAATGCACATTAACTTAAATATAAGGTATCCCCAATATGTATGGAGTATTAAGTAGACCCTTATTATGGTTTGACTTTATTTTACTCTCTAATAAGAACTATTATGTGTATTACTTATGAGTTTATCAAATGCATCATTATTATACTCAAAAGAATGTAGTTATTATCCTTAAAGATAACTAAGGTGAACTTTCTCTAATAAAGTATAGTAGACCATTGTATAAATAATGATGCACCTTTTTAAGACTACACTATTTGTTTAAACAATGGTGTTGCACCCATACTCTAGGACATCGATCATCCAACAAATGGATGACCAAAAGATTTAGGCTATACAAATATTGTGTTGTTATTCTTATGTTAAATTCTTAATCTACTAGCTAATCTTGCATGGTAAGTAGGAAGGTTGCATTGAGGTTTAGTAATTTTATGGAGAAGTTCATGATGAATTATTATAGATCCTTAGTATGAATGACGAAATTATGTAGGTATTGCTTCTATGTTTCCTTGAGACTTTACTTGCAAAGTGATTGTTCTTTTACCTCGTGTTATTAGTAAGCTTTGGTTAAAGGAATAGGAGTATCATAATCTTATAAGTCTCATTGGATAATTATGACATTGAGTATGTTTTAATTAGGGAAAGATTAAGGATTAGTTTGGGCGAATAACCAAATGAGTCTATATGTAATTAATGAGAATGTTTAACTATGATGATCAATATCTATATGAATAACAGTGTTGTGTGTTGGATAATATGTAAAATAGTAATGAGGATTTCGGGTTCATTGCAGAAATATGATATACAATTTTTTATTTCAACTTATATCTATATATATATTTGGTTAACAAAGTATTTTCTACTTTGTCAACCTTGAAATCAATAGATGGTTGACATAGTATTTTCTACTTTGTCAACATTGATCCTTAAAGCACATATAAATGTAGTTTCAATAATCATTTTATAACTTCATTTTGCAATATTAATATTTACAAATTCATTAATTTAAAATAATTTTGATTAATTTATTTTTAAAAATATAAATTTCCTTATCGTTAATTTGAACAGTCAAAAATATAAAAAATAAACTGTAATTACAATATTATTATTTATAACAACTATTAATTTTTTAACGACTTCAAAAAAATTAACAATTACACATCATCAATTTAAATATTCCTTCAACATTATTAATGCTATGCAATGGATGTGGCCATTCCATTTTATTTTAAAAACATTATTGTATATCCTTTTTCAATATCCATTATTTAATAATAATAATTTATTAAAAATATAATAAAGATTTAAGATTTTGTTTAATTATTTAAAAAATATATATATTTTTTAACAAAAACGGTTAAGAAGCTTTTATAAAAAAAAAGAAAAACAAAGATTATAGAGTTCTGAAGAGAGACTGATCCTAAGAGAGGACTACGTCCATGACTCCTTGTTCATCTTCAGCCAGTCTATACGTATCCTAATACTTTCCTATTCTATGGAGACTGTATCTCCTTACAAACTACCCAAGTAGGAATTACAGAAAGAAAATGACTTGTCTTACTGTCCAAAGGAATTTTTGGGCTATATATACTACTAGCAAGACCACAATTGTTGTTGTCCTACTTCTTATTTTTTTATATCTCGATGCAATCCAAAGATTAACGATTTGAAGTTTGTTGGCTTCTTGTTTTTCTTGGAGAAATTAAATTTTCTTTTGGCTTCAAAGAGGGTGAAGCTCCTTTTTTCTTTTTGCCGACTTTGGTCCAATCTGATGGCTCAACAAAGGCTTCGAGAATGGGCACTGCATCTTCGGGTGCATGTTATGGAGCTGGACTTTTTGGGTCCATCAGTTGGATTGCACTATCTCGTGGAACTACAGGTGGATTCTTTTTGATTGCAGGGATCCTTTGTTCTTCTAGAGTGTCCTCTTTTTTAGCCCGAGGAGATTCCTTAGCTTGTGATGGAGCCTCTTCGGATAGATCTTCATTTCTACTTACTGTATAATGCTCAGAGTTTGCTCCATTCCACCAAGTGGATTTGCGATGAAGCTTTTGGATTTGGGGATCTGAGAGGATTTTGGGAAATCTTTGACAAGATGTCCAGTTGAAAAGCAATATCTGCATCTGAACATCACATTTTCATAATCTAGCTTTTGCACCCACACATAATCCTTGCTGGTCAAATGGATCTCAATAGGAAAGCCATTGTTGAAATCCATTTCCACACAGATGCGAGCAAGCATAGTTTTAATGTAATCCTTTTGTTTCTGGACTTCGATCGTAGAAGGAGCCCAACGCATTTCCAATAGCTTCAAGCGAGGCAGATTTCCAGAGATGCAAGGGAAAATTTGGAAGCCGAACCCAAACTGGAGTAGATGAGACTTGGTTAGTAGTTGGGTCAAAAATAGGGCTTCGGTGTTTCATAAAGAGCTCCGAAATTCCCCCAAAACACGAACTGGAATAAAAAATGATATGTTTTTCCTCAGGAGTATCGAAATCCACAAAAAAAAACCCCGAGCAAAGGGGGTAAATAGAAATTTCCTAAAAAACAAGGGGTTTCCATACCTCATAAATCCACTTATAGAGATCAACCAGGCGAGGCCAGAACCCATTGAAGCGACGAACCAAAGCTGACTCTGCGAAATTCCTTGCTTCAACCAAATATTCCTCTACCATCGCAACGGAGGGTGCTGGTATTTCCTGTACAATCAAAGTCGGCTGGCCATAGGATGCCTTTCTGAGCGAAATCAGGATCAAGGGTCCCCGGCTGGAGGCGACTGAGAGGAATTTGGTTGCCATTCTCCTGAATGGAGAGCACTAGGCTGTCGGAGGGGCACAGGCTTGCCTCATGGGCACAAAATAGGGGCCGTCTTTAGAAAACCCTAATGCAAAAGCGAACGACGGCTAAGAAATAATCCATGTAATATTACGACATTCGTTCCAATTTTAGCACAATCTTCATACAATCGATTATTTAAAAAATAGTTACTAAAAGGATAGGAACTATATGAATACGGAAGTAAGTTGCTTATACATTAAAAACATATTTTTCAAATTTAAAAAAATTTAAAAATATAGATAAACGATTAAATATCTTCATGTAACATTGATTTTTCATTAAAAACAATTTGAAACATTTTCCAAATTTAAAACATAACATATCATATAATGCCCATATACTATGTCATCATCATGAAACAAAACAAATATCATCATCATAAAACAAAACAAATATATTAATATTCAAATATTTATATCATAAAATTAATCTAATATAAAATTTTATAAAATTTAAACTTTAATACTTTATAAAATAAATCTAATATAAAAAATTAAAAACTAACCTAAATTATAAAATTTAAAATCTAATATATAAAATTAAAAACTAAACTGAATCATAAAATTTAAAATCGAATATATAAAACAAAAATATAGCCTAGAAATCAATAAATTTAAAAACTAACCTAAATGAATAAAACTAATGCTTTAAAAGTTAATACGTAAAAATAAACTATTGCTTTAAAAGTTAATACGTAAAAATAAACTATTGCTTTAAAAGTTAAAACCGTAAGAGTCCATAGTTAATAAGCATGGTAATTCAACAGTAATTCAGTCCATAAAGCCGTAAGAGTCCATAGTTAATAAGCATGGTAATTCAACAGTAATTCAGTCCATAAAGCCGTAAAATCAGCGAAGTCAGCACGAAAATTGCAATAAAGCTAAAATAAATCTGACCTTATTATGTCCCAAAGATGATCGCACTCCCGCCCAACTTTTTTAACATTGGGAAGATACGATTTAATTAATAACAATCTACGAGGCAAATTTAGTACGACTTTCAACATTTCTTTATTTCAGCCATGCAATGTAGTCCTTCGCATTCAGTTTTGATATTGTTCCTTTGCATTTGGTTTTGATTTTAAAAATATATATAAAGTATTAACTTTATTATATTGAATCTTAAAAAGTTAAGGAATCATTTGATTATTTTTGAATTTCTTTATTTTGTGTTGAAAAAAGACATTGAAAAAGTAATTTTCATTTTCTATCCTCTTAGTATCATAAATATGATAAATTCTTTATTCTCGTGACATTTTAGAAATAGTTGTTGTTTTTTTCATTTACATTAATTGAAGCAAAAATAAATTTTTGATTTTCTAGATTAGGGTTGATCACCTCATGATAATATCTTAATTTTATGTTATCTCTTAATTATTTATCATAACTTCTCCTTAAATTTAGTTGTAATAATACTTTTTAATACGGTCACACTTTCAGTGGCGTCTTCCTTGACTCCCCAATGAACTACCCAAGACATGTTGTCTTTATGCCAACTTCGCTTAAGCTGTAGGTTGTTTTGACTAGAGTATACGTAAGTAAGCTTAGGAAGCTTCATGTCTCCGATGTTGTTATTTGTGTTCTTGTACATTAGGTACCTAGTCATAGCCATGCTCCCAATGGAGCATAGAGACAGATGTATGCGGAGGATACGATAGGGTGCATTGCCTTTAATTTTGAGAAAACATGGTATAAAGTGCTTTTGGATTTTCTCTATGCTTCTCCACATCTCTCTAAAGATGCCGCAACCCCAAACTTGAAATCCATATAAGATAAGAAGAGAGATGAAGGTATCAAAGAGAAGTTTCTTCTTATTCCAAAGCTTTGAAGGTCTATTTCTTTGCAAATGTTTTCAAGCCCATAATCTTACAACCCTCCATTAATCCTTTTCTCAAAGTTATAGTTCCAATTAATATTGTGATGAAGATCGATCGAAGATATTTGTATGAAGTTACTTCCTCCACGTTGTTGTTGTTGTCATACATGAAATTAGCATAGGTGATCATTTGGGATTTTATTATCATAAACTTTATTTTGTCCTTGTTTACGGTCATACCTAAGCTAGAGAAAAAATCCTTAAGAATTTTTAGATGCTTTTTGATATCTTAGGGACTCCTCACCATAAGAAAAATCTCATAGGTATAAAAAAAGGATGTCATATCACTATACCAAGCAAAGTCATGTTGGCACAACCTACTTCTTCCAAACAACCCTCTAGCTTGTCAGTGTATAAAGGGTATGAGACATGTGACAACATTGATTAACTCTTATATTACAATTACTTTCTTTTGACGAACCCTTAGAGTTCCTAAGCATGGAAATGAACTTCTCATACAACCTTATGGCAACAAATTTCAACATGAAAAAGACTTTTAGCTCTTCTAATTAATCCAACGGTTGGTCGTGGCAGTGTCAATTTTTTTCTAAAGTCAACAAAGCAACACAAAATATTGGTTTTATTATTATTGCACTCCTCATAATGATATTAATCATAAAAAGGTGGTCCAAGTTTGGATGATAGCTCCTAAATCATGCCTATCCTCTAGCTTGTTTTTTGTGACTTTCTATCCATATATTGATTTTCTTTTCCAAAATAATTCCATATAACTTGGATAAAATAGGAATAATCATAATGGCCTTATAATTAGATGGATTTTTTTAATCTCCACTTTTGAAAATAGGAACAAGGAAGCTTTCTATCCTTGGTTTAGGAAAATTTTGTTTCACTACTAAATTGAAAAGCTTGTGGATGTGAAGGAGGATGATATACCCACCAATTTTTAATATTTCTACTAAGAAAATTGAAAGTTTTACATTTTTTCAACTTCAACCCCTCTAAACTCACATTTTTATTGAAAATTTCACTTTGAAATAAAAAATAGATTTGTAAATAATTGTGTTACCTCCATACTCATATTTTTTGTAAAAAAATCATGAACATATATTTATTTCAGGGAAAAAATATATTATCACAATCTACAAAGATTGTACTAGTGCATGGACATTGTTTTCACTCTTTTGAAAATAGGAATTTTAGTCCTCAAAGGAATCATATCTTTTTTCTTTAGTTTTACAACTAAGAATTTGCATCAATTTTTTTTAAAAATCTATCTTAAATAGATGAAAAAAAATATTGTTTTGTATTTATATAGTACATTTTCCCCTTTTAATTAAAGATTTGTACTTATACATCATGTTGTATTTTAAGGAATTGTTAAAAATATCATGTTTTCCATCTCATACCAATAATTGATCATTATATTAAAAAATACAAATTAAATTTTATAGTTGTAAAAGGTATTTCAAGAATGTATAAAATTATGGTTTCACCTATACATTCGTAAAAAAAAGAGTCGTAAATATTTCATAAAGAAAAAAAAGGAACGTCTAGTAAACATCCATTAAAATATAAAATAAGGATGATGATAATTTAATAATATATGCCATCCTTTTAACATACAAACTACTAAATTTACAACATCTCCGAACAAGGAATAATACAATTAAGGGTCGAGAGCCATTAAATATCGGTCTATATTAAACCCACTCACTCAGGACTAGATCTAATTGTTACAATATAATTTTGAATACAATCAAGATATCGTAAACACTTTTTATGTAAATATCACATCAATGATATTTTTATTTATGTTTGAATATATATATGTCATGATTCAACTTGTTTTTTTAATCATCTTTTCTAGGTTTCTCTTCCTTTTCTTCATTTTCTTCATGTGTTCATTATCGCTTGAATTATATAAGAAATGCATAAGTATATTATAAAAAAGGTAAATAAAAAATTAAAGGAAAAAATATACTAGTGAAGATATATTTTAAATGGACATACAAAATTGTATTAAATATTATATTAGTGATGTGTTTGGAGAATTATAGGATTAGGTATATTAGAGAGATAGCATTTGAAGAGAGACTTGGTGTCTAAATATATTTTTACAACACTTAAGCACAAGCAAGCATAGCTCAAAATACATAAAAAAGTAAACAACCAAAATATTTCTATACATAACATATATTTCACATAGATTCTTTATTAATGTAGATCAACCCATAAGGTCATCTTTAATAGAAATGAGTTATAACTATTCCCATGAACTGAGGAAGATAAGGTACACATAGATTAGTGAGGGCGCATAACAAACTATTTAATTTTTGCATTGCTATGTGCACCAATTAATTGTTTTATTCTAATTGTTCGACCAATAGAATGCCTAATCGATCATCTAATCGATGCTTTCTAAGTCAAATAACTATCTCCATAACATATAGAGGTGTGATGAACATTCATATCCTATTATACAACACCTCCCATAAGCACAATGCTCCAAAAATTTAAGAAATGAAATTACTCATGTACACCCCCCATAATTGAGGATTCCTAAAGATCAATCAATGTATGAGGTTTGGCAATTAACTAAGATTCTAAGAGAATGTTCATAAATATATCAATAACCTAATCATATTTCTTGTAATAAATAACATTCACAACATTTTATGTGGTTTAAAAATCACACTTTCTTCTTTTAATAAGACCAAACAATGGGTTTGAAGCCTAGTTGAAACATATCTAGATGTAAGCTTGTTTTGGTCACCTTATTCTACCTAATTTGAATTAGTGTCATTAGCCAACTCATTCACATTGTCACTACAACATTTTATACCAAGATGGTAAGTTCCCTTTATATAATTGAGCATTTTCTTTGCATATATGGTGACATTCTCACAAATATTATATAAACTAAGAAACTAAATTGACAACAAAGGAAATATTAGGTCAATTATGAGTTAAATAAATAATGTTTTTTTTTTTTTTTCCTTAGAAAAAGTCGTAATTTTATTTCAAAAAGATGAACAAAATTACATTTTGCACATGTAATAGGATCACAAAGATCCCTACATTGTCACATATTTACATTCCCATTATAATCACCTCTATAGTCTCCTAGCTGAAAGAAAAAGAAATGACTGTCCATACAGCCCGCATGAAAATAGTTGTATAAACAGAAAATAAGAAACTGTAAACAGTACATTTCCGTCAAGACGGCAGACCCCAAGCTCCAGAGAAAGGGTGCCGCAACCACCAGCTGATCCGCATCTCCCAGGATCCACCTCCACTAATAGCACCGCTCCATCATGCAGCCGCCGCCCTCCCCAGCAGCAAAGGCAGTCTTTAAGACAGAGCTCCCTGCAGCTTGAAAGGAGAGGTGGCGAAGAGAAAGGGAGCAGCACCAATAATAGGCCGCAAACCCTGAAACAAGTGCAGAGCCAGCCCTCCATAGAAAATCCGTCCCAGCCGAAACCCTCATCGAAGTATGCAGGAGATCTACGTCTGTGGACAAGCAGCAGGCTCGATAGATCTCCCAAACCAACGAAAAACGGCCAGCATGCAGACCCCAGATGAAGAAACTAGAGCAGACCACCGTTGGAGCCTCCACCGGATGAAAGGGCAACGCCCTTCAAGAAACCAAATAGAGAAAGAAGGGCCACCGGTTTTAGATCTGGGCGCTCGAAGAAGGAGCAGCCAAGAAAAAGGGAGCCGCCGTCGAAGGAGCTGCCATCGTCGAATGAAGGAGTTGCCGCCGTCGTAGTCCATGGAAATGGTCCTGACGGTGCTCTCCCAAATGCTGAGCAACCGCGAGCACAACACTCCAGCGCTGTGTGAAACGGCGGCAATCCTGTGGGAAAGAGGACGTCAACGACAGCACCGATGACCTGCGAATGGCCGACGGCTCCAGTGCAACCTTCTTACCACGGACAAGCCCCTCCCGCCCACTACGCCGACGCTCAAGCCCCCACAGCTGCCGACTCGCCGCCGAAGTGCCTCCCGGAATCCGCCGCCGCCGCCACTGGTTCTGGAGCACAGACCCAATGGGTCACCGCGCATGGCCCTCCCTCTCTCCAATCTATGCAAAGACGCAGAACAGTATTCGTCGAACCGCAGGAAACCAAAATCATAGAAAAAAGAGAAGCGTATGCGAAAGATGGGTGGTGGAGGCAGCTAGGGTAGGAACCCTAGCCGCCTGGTTCTTCACTCCACGACTCTCAAACCCTCGATATCGTCGCCTCCAGAGCTCCAAGAAACTCCGAAAGAGAGCTTATGGATTCAGGAAACTAAATAAATAATGTTATGTATCATAGGGTTTACAATATTCCATTCTAAACTACTTTAAGATATTCAACACATATTTAGGATGAGAAATAAATATATCATCATTCATTTGTAAGATTTGGATTTCTAAAAAAAAAATGCAGTAGACTAAGATCGGTCATCTCAAATGTATCTTATAGCTCTTTCTTCAAACCCAAAAGTAAATTAACATTGCTTGTAGTTATGACTAGATCATCTACATAAAATGAAACAATTAATGTTTGATCATTGCCATGCAATACATAGATATTGCTATCTAATTCACATTGTTTGAAAAAAACATTGAGAAAAAAAATCAGTTTTTGCATGCCATGCACCAAGGACCTATTTCAAACTATATAAGGATTTATTTCGTCAACAAAAAAGATTTCCATCCTTCTAAAAAAAGTGGGGTTTATCCATATAAAAATATTTAGTGAAATCACCATGTAGAAAACCACTTTTGACATCCATCTAATGTGCCTCCCATCCAAAGTGAGCAGCAATTGAAAGAATCAACCAAACAAAGTTCATATCTGCAATTAGGGAAAAGGTCTAAATGTGGTATATGTCTTCTTATTGTGAGCATCCTTTTGCTACCAAACAAGCTTATGTGTCTTAGCTACACCTTTAGATTTGAATTTGGTCTTGTAAACCCATTGCATTTCACTATATTCTATCCTTATGTCTGAGAACTAAATCCAATGTATCATTATTCATGAAGGAATGGTACTCATGAACTATATCATTCTCTCATTCAGGTCGATCATGTGCATTGTCATATGTCTCAAATCACATGTCTCTATCACACATGTCTCAATTCCATTAGAGAAACACGATTATGGTATTTCCAACTTCTAATTTTTCTTGAGTCATTGATATCTCCTACATCAAATCCAACAACTTCAATTGTCTTAGTCACCTATTTAGGAACAAAACCCCCCTTTCTTGGAGTTCCTATACAAAAATCATCATTTTTACATTAAATAGGTTTCCCAAATCATTTTGTTGATTCTGTTGTAGAATGTTGATTTTAGATTGATCTAGGAAAACAAGTGAATTAACTATTCGATAGCCCTATAAAGTAGTCATTCTATCTTGAATTCTATAGAATTTCCAAAAGATGACTCTCAACAAGTTAGAATATGTACTCAACAATGTGATACCTAATATCTTCTCATCAAAGACAACCACTGTTCTATAGATAATATCCTATTTGAAATGGCCAAATGACCTTTAGGCCTTCGTCTCTAAATATTATCTCATCATGATACAATCATGACTCTTTGCATCTAATTTCTTCCTTCTGCAATTAGATTTCAATTAGATATTTGAAGCTTTTCCTTAAAATAAATTCTCGTAATGTTCACATGAATCCAATCTTCCCTTAGACCGATAAAAGGACCTTACCCACCCGAGATCTTTGAGGTGCGGTTTGTTTGATTGAGAGCTAAATATTTTTCTATGAATATATTTCCATAGCCATCGATCTTTAGAGTCTAGAATACTTAGCCTGTATGCTGTGACGACCATTTGCATGTGCAATATAATTTTGTTTACCGAGAGTTTGACCGAACTCTACTCTGTAAAGATTGACTTTTATAGGGAGATTTGGAAAGGGTGAAAATAGTAGATTCAATTGAGCTTTTAGTTTGGCCGAAGGGTTATCTGTCACAATCAATCACCTAAAAGTTGCTTTGATTTAGGATCTATATTGAAAAAATGACATTTCACCGTGTAATGGAAAATATAATTTATGTAGTAAAACTTGATTTTGGAAAGTCCTCTTTGGTGGCTATGTAAATTATGCATTTATCATTTTGTGGATTTGCTTTAATTGAGCATATTTATGTAATAATGCAATATCTAACAAAATGATAAAAAAAGTTAATGAATTAAATTTTATTAATTAACTGAAAGATATACATAAAATTTCTCAACCACTTAACTTTAAGTAAATAGGTTGTCTATGTATGTGAGATGGGATAATTAATAGAGAAAGAGAAGAGTCACGGCTTGGTTTAGTCATTTCCAGGTTGGTCGAGTGCCAAATTGGGGAAGAAGAAGAGTTCTCTCACACAAACATAGAGATAATGAGGAGTAGGGTGGAAAGTTTTCTTTTAAATATTTTTGTACGATAGAGAAATGAAAATATCTAAGCCATTAATAAAAAATTAAAATTAAAATGTTGAAATTTAAAATGGAAATATACATGAACAAAAACAAGTATATTTATATATATGGAGATAAATTTTATGAGTTACGAGGTTCTGAATTCTTCGTATTATCTCCTTCATCATTTCTAGTACATTTACTCTAAATTCTTTCTTATTGAATTCATCCTAAGTTGGCCATGTACAACAATTGGCTTTGTGATAAGGTTAACAAAGAGATTTAAATGACCCCCACTAAATTGATAGTGTATATAATGCTCCCAATGCCTTAGTCTCAATAGAAGGAATTGATGATTGTACCACCAAAGTCAAAGAAATTCATTCTGAATAGTAACATCGTGTTGATACCCAGAAAATCTCAGCATTGAAAGTAGGGATTCTCCCCAATGAATAATCCCAATTAGGCTTCTCATTGTTTGGTATGGGGAATCCGTTTGGTTAATGGTCCGACTACTGTAAGTGTGATTAATTTTGTGTTTTGTTTTACCGGTTGCGGTCCGACCCACCGTTTATGTATTTTAGTTTTTAAAGGTATGCAGATGCAAGTGCTTCCTAACTAAATGCATATAATTGACAGGTATAAACCATACTAGCGATGCACAGGTTCTTACCTCCCATCTTACCGCTCCTACCTTATCAATTATATACTCTTATTCTAAATTAATCTAACCTATCCCTGCAGGGAGCAAATTTGAAGTGGGAGTAATAAGCTAAAATGTTTAGGTAAATATAACATAGAGCCATTAAATTAAACATCCACATTTACAGCAGAAATAATCAAAGATAGCTCTGAGATTAATTAAAGAAAATTATTACTCTGATAAACATAAACATTTGCATGAAATAAAGACACCATTCACCATCATTGAAATAGTTCAATAGAATTATAAATATCTCATGGTATGATATAAGCAGAAAAGAAATAATTTTGTCCCATCAATCACACGTTCTAGGAAAACATCATTGCAAGCTTTTCCCCAACGAACAAGTCTTTTTTCTTTAGCAAAGAAATAGTTCTTTTACAAAATGCCTCCAGCATCTAATTCACCAGCAAAAAGTCCTTCTCTAGTATTCTTCATCCTATATTTATATTACAAAATATTTGTCCTCATATGGTTGTTTGTTTCACCTGACCTAACCCTTGGACTTCCAAAATTCATTCTCTAGTGTTTGTACAAGGAAAATTACAATAAATTACAATTAAAACATTAATTTCCAGCTAGCCTCTCTAGACTAGAGATATAATTGGCCCACATGCCAGTCTCTTTAAAAATAATGTTACATTGTGTGGGTTCTAAAACTTTCAAAGTTATCTCATGATAGGATAGCTATGTTTCCACACTTTTCACTCCTTCTGTTGCTTCCTTACAACTGTCCTCCAGGAAATAAGAATTTATGGATGCTTGTCCAATAAATTGATGGAGATCTTCCTCTATTAGCACATCCAATTTTCTAATATAGTTCATGTCATCTCTCAACGCATTTTGCAACTCCATTAAACATTGATCCTTGGTAGGAAGCTCATCCATATGTGGGGAATAGTGAGCTGACACTTTTCATGGATCTGATGAATCCTCTGGTAGAATCCTACACATCTTTCAATAGATTTAGGGATTTCAACGTTTATTCTTCTGGCAGCTTTTATGTAGAAATCAAGGAGAGCCACGTCTAAATTAGAGTCTACAATTGTCTTATGGGGAAAGTGATCAGGGAACTTTGTTTTTCCTTCTCTCCACGCCATCTGCCTCTTAATTTTACTTGCAGTGTTTGACAATCTTTGTCTGATCCTCAGCGATTCAGCAGCAATCACATTCATCCTTGCTATTATTATTTTCTTAACCCTCCCCTTTCTTACCCTTCTTCTTATTGTTGTTGGGCTGTCGAGGTCCCTTTTGATTAGTCTGCACATGTTGTACAGATTCTGTTGTTGAAGGGGAGGTTGCAACCGTAGTTTCTTCTACAACAGAGTACTTTACAGATAAAGCATGAACTTGCTTGGTCAAAGCCTCAAATGCTGCTGTGTCTACTGAACCCATGATGCCATCGGCATGTGGTCTAGGCTTAGGTTTACCTAGATCTATATTAGATCTCGGCGCGTCAGGGATAATCTCGTATAGGATCCCAGATTGGGCATATACCAAATCAATTTGTTGGGTCCTAAGGATGGATTCCTCCTCATAAGACACTCCAGAAGTTGTTACTTCCTTAGAAATGTAAGGAAGGAGTGATTTCAAGTACCACTCTAATAGAAACTCTGGGGGAATGTCAGCTTTGATGAGCCTCTTTCGCATTCGCCACTCCTAAATGTGGTCAGATAAGTGAGTGGCCTTATTTTGCCTGAACGTTGATAGAAGGTCTGTGCCAACATCATACTCGACATGAAGTTGAAAGTGGTTCAAAACAACTGTTGCCAAATCCCAAAATTTGTCATAGGATGTGGCACATAGTTTGGTACCACTTAGCCACGACACTAGTCAAGGTTCTTTGAAAAAGCCTCAACCTGATGGAATTGTCATTCAAAGAGTTGGAAGAACACCAGAGATGAAAAGTAGTGACATGGTCACCAGGGTCTTTGCCAGTCTTTCCTTCAAACTTTGGAATGTCAGAAGGAAACTTAGTTGGAATTGATGGCCATGCGGGATGGTGCCGCATCATATCATTTGTTAGTTTTGAAAAATCTAGCAAATTAAAAGTTGTCAGAAAGGGAAAATGAGGTCTTGATAGTGGCATTTTATAAGCAAGAGTTTGTTAAGGGGAACCACCCGAAACCTGGCTCGTGTATTGCTGGTTGGGATTTCCCCCAGCCACCGGTTGTGAAGTAAAAGAATTACTGAAAATGCTCCAACCGTAAAACAAAGGATTACTTCCTTGGGTGTTCGTCCATTGCGGTTGGGTGTTAGCTCCTCTGTAATGTGGGTTGAACAAATTACCACCCCCTCGACCAAACAGTGAAAAGGGGATACTCCCTACAGGTATATGAGACATTTGTACATTCGATGAATGCATATTAGAACCTGTGAAAGGGTTAAACCCAGGCATAGATGTAATAGACGAAACATGCATCGAGCTTACACAAGGTGTGGATAAAGTGGGCATCGAGCCTATAAAAGGTGTAGAAGGATCTATGTGTCCTCCATACCAAGGAAAACCATGACTGAATGGAGCAGAGTATGGATTACCTTGAAACTGTTGTATGAACGGAGACGATGTAAACGGTACTAAAGGTATCCCTGTGAAAGGGATATTGGAAGATCCAATAGTGGAACCAAAAGGAGTAGTTGATGTCGAAGCTGAAGATCTAGACATAACTAAGGAACCAGTATTGAAACTTAAAGGAGGGCTCGAAGAAGAGGCAGCCTGCAAAGAGCTAGGTACCGATGTGTTTGTAAGAGAAGGAGAGAAAACTCTCGAAGAAATGGCTGCAGTAGGAGTTTGTGGAACTCATGTCTCGTCTCCTGAACTAGCCATGAAAAAACCAGGTGTAAACCGATATGAACTAAACTTTGGTTGACCTAGAGAATCTACACTCACAAGTAAAGGATCACTAAGTATTGTTAAAGGAGGGTTGTAAGGTGTGCTAAACTCTTGAGAAGTTATGTCCTCAACCTCAACAGTATCAAAAACCTGTTGATCCTGAATTATGATCCGTGGTTATCCGAGTGGTTCCGTTACGCCCGTAAGTTTGTATGAACCATGGGAATCAGTTCTCTGGCGTCGAGGTGGAGGTGGAGGCTCCACAGTGTGTGGTGGAAGGTTTTGCAACCTTCGTGACCTACGGAGAGGTTGGTCCTCCACAATTATATAAAAAATAAACTACGTGTAAAAAACCTAGTGGCCAGTAATCGACTAAGGAGCAAAAAAAATACCACTACAAATGTCCTATAGTGATCAAAACCAGTAAAACAAAGATAATACTCTCAAAAGTCAATTTGGGATGATGAGGGCCTAGAACAAACTAATAGAATATTGAAGGTCAGTTACACGACGTCCAATGCAGGTCCTCTGGGTGCAAGTGTTTGAATCACCAAACTGCCCTCCCGAGGTCACTGTAGAGGGTTACCTTACGTGTCTGTCCTAGGTGTAGTGGAAATAGCCTTCAACTATACCTGTGTAGATCCCTAAGGTCAAGATACTAAGGATACCACAAATATGAAAATACCTAGGGGAACAGTCGTCAGTCCAGCCAAAATGCATGGGCAGGGTAGCAAAGCCTGAAATCCAAGAGCACTTGAAGTACTAGTGGACCCTCGTACGCGAATCATCCCTAGTGTATGCTCGAAAGGAAAGTGAGGGGGTATCCCCAACAATTCCAGTCTCACATGACCTTGTGCTTAACTCCAGTTTAAGTGGAGCATTCCCAAGATACTTTGATATAAGTGGATTTAACTAGATAACAGTCCGCACTACGATTGAGATTTTAATGATATCAGATAGTTAAATGTGATCTAATCCAAAATCTTAGCCTAAGCTCATTAATGTCGTGTAACCCTAAAAAAGAAATGTTGCTAATAAATTTTAAATTAGATTATTTTTAGGATATGTTACTTACTCAAGGTGTAGTGGAGTGTCTGGTATGGTTATGACTGTAAGCAAATACATATTAAAGAATGAAACTTCACAATTTTATTTTTCGTTTGTTTTTTCAAAACATAAAATCTAAGCAAACTAAGCATGAAAAGATTTCTTTTTGTTTTCAAAGCTAATAGTAATGCAACTACCCTACTTCGAAAAATCAAACGACAAATCTTGTAAAAGAGGTTCCTTGCTTTTTCAAATGGAACTATTCTCTATCTACGAAAGAAATGCAAATAAAAAAGACGAACTAGCAAGACCTATCAAACTGTGCGAGTAAAGAAAGATATCCCAAGAGTTAAACAAACAAACCTAAAGCAAGGTCGTCAAAGACTTAACCCAAGAAAGTTGCTTCAAAGAAGTAACTTAAAGTTTTGGAACAAGATGCAAAAAGAAAAACTGATGCACAAAATGGAAAGACAAAAATATCTTTGTGTAAGAACCAAACTGCTCCTGAACATCAGAAAACAAAAAGAAGATGCATCTGCCAAACTAAAGATGGGCCAGCAAGCTAGGGAAAACCCTACCAACACAATAACTCAAAAAAGACTCAAAGCACCTTGACAAAGTGTCCAAAGGGTATTCAAGCCAACAAAGACTTTCAAAACCCAAGAGAAAACCCACTAAGAATAAACCCTAATGAAAAAGGACACACTTAGGAAAACTTGCAGCTATTGTATATGACAACTCGCGGTGCACCCGCGGGTCTGTACAAGAGAAACACGCGGCTAGGGAACAAAGTAGGCGACTTTGTATGAAGACAGGTCATGGGTAGGTTCCAAAAAAAATCTTTAAAAGGAGGACTGGAAACCAAAAGCAAATGAAATCAACACAAGAACTCAAAAAGGCTTCTAGAAAGGCTGTATAAAGGCCCAGAAGTGACACAAGAGTGTCAAACAAATGCCAGGGTACAAAGAAAAACTCAAAACAGACCTAAAAACCCCAAATTCAAACCCTAAAGCAAGGTTCAGACCCTATTAAGGTATACTCGCGATTGTCCAAGAAAATAACTCACGTGTGCAACTAAATGTGCGCGGGTAGCAAAGATTGCAACTTGTGGCTACACTAGAAAATGTGCGCCTGTATATATAGGAAACACGCGGCTAGGTACTGAAAAAGAAAGAGAAAGACTCTGTAAACGAACTAGACTGAGCCAACACAAAGGGAATTAAACAAAAACCCTAAAGACCTAAAAATAAACTGGAAAAGGTTATGATACTAAAAGAAATCAAAAGACCCCCAAAGTAGACAAAACTAGAAGGTGGTCCCCAGAGGAGTCGCCAGGTCTGTTGTTAGAGATTTTACCTTATAGTAGGGGATGGAGACTGTCAACATACAATGGTGTAGGGTGAACATATATAGTTCTGCAAACACATATTCTTAAGCAAATGAGATAGAGGTGAGAAAGATATGTACCTTATTCTGAAGTCTGGTCCTAGCTTTCTCCTCGTTCGCTCCTCAATGTGTCAACCTGCAAAACAAACCCTAAAACTTCCTCAAGCCTATTTGATTATATAAAAATAAATTGACATCTGTAATTGCATAAAACATCAACTAATAATCAAATATACAACATATGACCAAGATTATGTTGGGAAAGGAAGAATGTCCACTTTTATTAATCAATAAATGAAGCAAGTATAATTATACCTAACTTCTATATGAGGCACCTTCGTAACCAAGACTTGGGCTTCTGCTCCTCTCTTGACTTAGGATTTCTCCAGCATAACAATAGCTCTTCAATTGATGGTCCCTTTCTCATGCCTCCCCCTTCTATTTATAGAAAGGCAGGGAGAATAGGTTCGAAAGGTAGTTGAATTGGGAAGTTGGGGAAGTTGGGGGAACTAACTCAACTAATCCCAATTCGTGTGTTTAATATATTTTTCAAGTTTTTCCTAAGTCACCAACGACTATAGGACACAAATACTAGCGAGTGACTCGCAGCTTTTGGGCTCAGCAACTGGCGGGTGCAGCTTTTAATTGATACCCACGGGTTGTTAGTATAGAGACCCGCGAGTGACTCACGAGGTGTCAAGAATAGGAGTCGCAGCTTTAAGGTGAAATAAGTCAGAAAAAATAAGGTTTTAGCTGAAGACGTAAGGGTTCAGCTCAAATCATCCAAGGTCAATCAACTCTTCCATCCATAGTGTCCTTTTGTGTGATCGACAAGGCGATGTGATTGTGGACGGAGAAGTGATAAATTGATCGATAATAGTTGCAACCATAGTGTGCAAGTGTGAGTGTGATTTACTATATGCAAGTGTGATTTACATTCTCGCAAGAGTGATTTACTTTTCTGCAAGTGTGAGTGTGTTTATTTCTACAAGTGTGTTTTATGCAAGAATGTTCAATCAAAGCGTGATGATAAGGGGTTATAGAAGCTACTTGAGTGGAGATTCCTCATGTTCTCCCTTCCAACTATGAAGATTGATTTTCATCTTTCTTTTCTGTAAGAGTGAATTGGTTTATTTTAATGCAATGAAATATTAGATTACCAATGCTAGAAGAGGAAATTGTGGCTTGCATAGATTTTGCATGATAACCTAGAACTAAACAGACGTTACCCTGGATTGATAATTTATGTTATGAATTGATTGTTTTAATAAGCAATTAATCCGCCCAACAATATTAGCATCATTAATGTTTTCTTGTTCATTGTTTACTTGTTCCTTAGAATGGGATTCTTCTTCAGTTGACATTTCAACATCTTTATTGTTAATTTTTGAGCATTAATTCAACATACTCTAGGATCTTTACTGAGAGAATACCATGTACAGCATATCAAGCATAACAATGTATATCAATCACACCAAGCAATCACATGAGACAATAGACACATAGAGTTTAACTGGGAAAACCATAAAGGTGAAAACCCCCACAACTTCCTCAGAGATAGAAAGAGCAATGATACAACCCAAGTACAAGAGACAGTCCTCCTAGCACCTACTCCTCCTTCCTCACTTGTGCGCCACTTTCTGGTGAGTGTAGAAGTGAATAATGAGATGATCAAACAGAGTGCCTCCCGCACTCTATTTATACATGACCTGACTTGCCTAATAACCTAGCAGGGACGACTTGTCTAACTCAGTCTAATAACCCATGGTAATACTAATCAGGGCCGACCCCACACTTGGTGGTCTAATAACCCATCACATGCAAGTTGCGACACTTGTGACACTTGTCAATACAAATGACGACACTTCCGTATAGAGGAATAATAACATCTCTATAGGAGTACAATATACATAGGTGAAATACATTCCGAAGTTACAATTACATTAACACTTCCTCTTAACTAGGAAGGTATTTCTAGACACAGATTTGCTAGCAAAAGTCTTCTTCTATGGATCATCGTCATCGAATCATCGTCATCATCACGACTGCTGCTATCTCAATCAATCTCTGATCTACTTTTCACAGGAAGCTCTACAGAGCCAGTCCTTTTTCATACTAGATGCAGGCCAACCACCTGTAGGTCTTCATCATCACTGACCATATTGTGGAATCCTCAGGACTTATTACGTGCGTCAACAAAACCTAGAAAGAGTATCCCAGGATCCTTTATGTGCCTAAGCATGACCAGCAAGATCTCCCAGGGCGCTATTACATGTTGACTGTCACAAAACCTTAAAAGAGTGTCTTGACTAGCAAGAACTCTAAAGAGCATCCGAGGCCTTTTACGTGACTAGCACAACCTGTCCGGATCTCTAGGACGTATTACATGTGACCCCCACCACAAAACCTTAAAAGAGTGTCTTGAGTAGCAAGAACTCGAAAGATCATCCGAGGCCTTTTACGTGACTAGCACAACCTATCCGGATCAACACTTATTTCATTAAATTTGGACAAATTAGGAAAATTTTGGACTAAGAAAGTGTGAATTTAGACTCTGAAAGTGTCAATATCAACCTTTTTAAAGTGAAAAAACGTGTTTGAAAAGTGGCAATATTGGATTTGAAAAGTGTGTTTTTCCATTCGAATAGTGTGTTTTTTGACTACTTATGAACCTTAAAATTGCAGTTTTTTTGTTATGAAACCATGAATTTCAATTCAAAATAAGTGAATTTCAAATCAAAAAATGCAAATTTTAATGTGAAAAGTGTGAAATTAAAATATAAAAATGCAAATTTTGATTTGAAAAGTGTGAATTTCAAATAAAAAAATGCCAATTTTGATTTGAAAAGTGTGAATTTAAAATAAAAAAATGCAATTTCGGATTTGAAAAGTGTGAACTTTAAATAAAAAAACTGCAATTTTCATTTGTAAATGTTCAAAATTTTAATCCAAAAAATTCAATGTTTAAAATATCCAGTCATTGTTACAATAACAAGTCAATCCGCTAAGTTATAACATGTAAAAATGGTTTGTCCCGACATCTATTTTCCGACAAGAAGGATCATCCGCCCCTTCTTTTCGTAGTTAATTGTGAAAACATTTATCCAGCAATTCTGCTATATCCATATTGGAGAACACAAGAAGGATCGACCGACCCTTCTTGCAGTGTCGAGCTATTATGAAAATCATATTGGGAGTAAGAAGGGTCGGTTGACCCTTCAATTTTGAGGGAATTGTTAAACTAGAACACCTTAAAATTTATAACATATAAAAATAGTTTGTCCCGACTTCCGTTTTCCGACAATAAGGATCGGTTGCCCCTTCTTTTCATAGTTAATTGTGAAAACCTTTATCCAAGAATTCAGCTATATCCATAATGGAGAACACAAGAACGATCGACCGACCCTTCTTGCAGTGTCAAAATATTATGAAAAGAATATTGATAATAAGAAGGGTCGGCCGACCCTTATTTCAGTGTCGAACTATTATGAAAATAATATGGGGAATAAGAAGGGTCGAACGACCCTTCAATTATGAGGGAATTGTAAAAGTAGAACACCTCAGAAGTTATATCATATAAAAATGGTTTGTCCCGACTTTCGTTTTATCACAAGAAGGATTGGCTGCCCCTTCTTTTCGTAGTTAATTGTCAAAGCATTTATCCATCAATTCAACTATAGCCATAATGGATAATACAAGAAGGATCGACCAACCCTTCTTGCAGTGTCAAACTATTATGAAAAGAATATTAGGAATAAGAAGGGTCGGTCGACCCTTCATTTATGAGGGAATTGTAGCAATAGAACACCTTGGAGAAAGAGCAGCCGCTCTTTCTTTGAGAATATTTCTACTTGCCAGCAAAGTCTTTAAATCAAAACTTCTATAAATTTTGCGACACGTGGAACACTTATATTGTGACACGTGGCATATTTGATTTTTAAAATTAGTTTAAAGATTGTTTAAACAAATATTAAGGAAATTAATGGTACCATTTAACGTTTGGGGACTATTTTAAGCTCCTGCGTTTTCTGAACCAACAACGAGGATGTTATATGACCAGGGTCCGAATGAGAAGTATAGCTTGGAGTTTTTGTAGAAATGAGAAGTAGTTGGAGATGAAGATGGTGTAAGGAATTTATGGTCGAGTTGCTGAGTAGAATTTCCTTAACGATGTTTAAAATTGATACACTCCAAATCAATTTTAAACTAATAATAGTTGAGCTGCCCCATCATTCCCCGAGAATGGGGAAACTCCCCAGTAGACAGAGCAGAGAGAATGGGGCGGCTCCCTAGTAGACAGAGCAAAGAGAATGGGGCATCTCCCCAGTAGACATGGAGCTGCCCCAAGGTGAGGGTTGCTTTGAATGCATAGAGGGCCGAGGTACCAAAGTTGTAGCTAGCTAGCCGGTGAAGGGACTTGCGAGCGAAGAATCGAGAAGGAGCCATAAAGCCGCACATGTGAGGGCAGGCAAGTGGAAACAAGGGAGGTGGTATATTGTATGGGGCACGCATGCCATGTTACGGGCACCTGGGTCGAGGCTCCTCCTCCACGTGCCCTCCTCGTGTCTGACACATGGCCCCTTGTATAATGGTGACGCCTACATCTAGGGTTAATATATGGTATACTTGACTTATAGTTAACCGTGAAAACCTTTATCCAACAATTCAGTTATATCCATAATGGATAACACAAGAAGGATCGACCAACC
This sequence comes from Larix kaempferi, assembly GCA_027924585.1. NCBI lineage: Eukaryota > Viridiplantae > Streptophyta > Pinopsida > Pinales > Pinaceae > Larix > Larix kaempferi. The sequence goes on along the minus strand of BSBM01000500.1, from coordinate 7,885,240 downwards.
CTTCTTATAGTGTCGAAATATTATGAAAAGAATATTGGTAATAAGAAGGGTCGACTGACCCTTCTTACAGTGTCAAAATATTATGAAAATAATATGGGACATTTTTTATTTGTAAATTGCAATTTCCATTTCTAAATGTTCAAAGTTTTAAGGTGAAAACTTATAACATATAAAAACTGTTTGTCCCGACTTCCATTTTCAAACAAGAAGGATCGGTTTCCCTTTCTTTCGTAGTTAATT